>CM053790.1:796083645-796683645 GCA_028749045.1 Cupressus sempervirens
ATTAAATAGTTGTAAATATTGATGATCCTTTTATATGAGTGATGATACTGGGTTTTCTTAGTATTTTTTCTCGGTTGAGCTTTCTTGATTTAATTTTTTATAAAATAATTATATATACAATGGTTTACCCACTTTTGTCAAAAAAAATTATTTCTATTTATCTTATTTAGCTCTTATTGGTTGTGTTAAAAATAAGCAAGTAGAAAAATAAAATTTCCATAGAGAAATAGGAAATATATTACATTGTCCTACCTTTTCTCTAGCTTTATTTTGACATTATTGAGAAAAATGAAGTATTTTAATATAAAACAATATGCTAGTATATGACAAAGAAAAACATGACTAAAGATTAAATAGAAACATAAAACCAATTATATTAGTTCATAAACCTCTATGATTCCAAATACATCAGTTGTGGCCTCTACTTATAGAAGACTTTCAATAGTCATATGTTGGAGAAGAAGTCTTTATATTTGAAATAAAAACTAATTATTAACTCTAACTACCATCCACTTGGGTGGCATTAATTATTTCTTCAATAGTTGGCTAGGAGCTTGACATGAAGATAGACCAACCAGCAGTTGTATCATTAAGCTATAAGTGAGATGATCCCAACATCAAGTGTTGGAAATATTCAAGATATAATAGGTTACTGAGAGGGGAGGGGTGAATCAGTAACAATAAAACTTTTAAGTCAACCATACACAACATTTACTCATCTATCCTGCTGCATAAAAAACTATCAAACATTTAAACCATATATGCATAGAGATTTGGTGACCCAGAAACCTTCCAAAAATAGAAAGTAAAACTGGGGTGGGGATGATACCCACAAAGCTTCGTTACTGCAGTATGAAGTTTCCCGGTTAAGGCTTACAATGATCACTTCTGGTGATCTACCCTATTAGGAGCACAGAGGATTGCTAGATCCACCTGGTTAGAGGATTTACAAACATACTTTACAAGTATGAACTCTGTTAGGAGATTTGAATAAAGACGGTTAAGTCTACCCTATTAAAGGATTTACAAAAATGATTCACCCGTTCGGATGAACCAACAGATCAACTTACAACTTGACTGAGTTCTTTATTGTAGATCACCTTCTGTGATTGATGAAATCATTTCTGCTCCTGGTAGACCTTGCTGAGTATTCTTTTCTGCTGATGAATTTGCATATCATATCTTATGTCCCTCCTTTTTGCAATATTCTATCTCTTGTGTATTGTGGAATGTGTCAATTGTATATATCTTGAATGATATAATACATTATATATATACCATTCCAATAATTATTCATGCAAGGTAGGCCAAAAATAAGTAAACAAAATATAACTGAGTCGGCCAAATAGTAAAATAAACTCGGGTTCATCAGACAGACTTGATGACCTTTTGATAAGCGGCATCCACTATGTTACTTGGCATCGTTATGCACTCGGTAGAGGTAGGGGCTCAGTTCATACTAGTCATACAATGTTGCCTGGAACTTGGTAACCATTGGTGACTCGGTAGATATAGTGTCACTTGGTAGAAACTAACTTTTTTGTTAACCTCCTGAGCTCGGTTATCACTAAATGCTTCCTTACTCGGTTAATACTGAGTGCATCTTTACTCGGTTGACACTAAGTGCAACTTCACTTGGTTAATACTGAGTGCATCTTTACTCGGTTGACACTAAGTACAACTTCACTTGGTTAATACTGAGTGCATCTTTACTCGGTTGACACTAAGTGCAACTTCACTCGGTTAATATTGATTGCATCTTTACTCGGTTGACACTAAGTGCAACTTCACTCGGTGCTCGGTTAGAACTGTGTTGCCATTATTCGATCTGTACTATATTACTCGATGCTTAGTTAGAACTGTGAGATGAGTGTTGTCACTAATGGCAAATAACTTTATACCAACAATCTCCCCCTTTGGCATTAGTGACAAAAACAATTATGATTCAAAGTTTATGTGCAAAAAATTGATATACAGTTCTGAATTTTCAAAAATTGCTCTTTGCAAGTCTTATTTACACATATTTTTCTTACATGTATCTCCCCCATACAGTATGCATAGTATTTACAAGTCATTACACATGTTTGCACAATTATATCTCCTGGAGTGTGCTATCTCCCCCTTTTTGACAATAATGCCAAATTAAACAATATATATTTACATAGAGAGTCCAAAATGAGAGGTAAACTCATAATGTACCTTGAGAATAAGAGCCAATGTCTTATCCCAATTTTCTTGCAAAAGTTTGCTGGTGGAGAGTGCTATTTGAACTTCTGCAGAGAGTTCAATCATATGATCTGCAATTGAGAAGTTTTTGTCATGAATCAATGTTTTGGAATGGGCAATATGCTTCTGCATTGTGTCCATGATAGGAAGGATCATATTTTGGATGTCAATCAGAGTACACCTGATCCTTGCTTCTTCTCTCAACAATTCTGCCTATTTCTCTGACAAAAATCTTATTCTGAGATGATGGGATGAACGTGAACTGTGGTCAAGCTGCAACATTTGTGCACTAACCTTCATATCCTCATCAATTTTATTCAACTTTTGTTTGATTTCCTTAGTATACTCGGTCACATCACAAAGTTTGCCAAAAAGTGAAGTTACATTATTAAAAGAATGTTCAAAATTACTCAAAATTGTAGACAGTTCTACCTATTTTAATGCAATATGCTGAGCAATGTGCTCAAGCACCTTATTGTCAAATTTCTTCTCTGCCTTTTCAATCAATTTTTCTTGGTCAGAGGTATCCTCATTGAATTTATATACAGCCTCTTCTAACTGATTCAAAATGTGTTGAGTAGAATCTAATTCAACACCAATAGCTTCTGTTAGAATATTCTTAGCACTTTCAATAATGCTATATTCCTAGTCTCTCTCATGCCTCAGTTGTTTTTGCCTTGCCTTCTGATCTAATAGATGATTGATCATTCTCATTTCATCAACTGATGCATTATCCAGATCTATCTTAGGAATGACAATGTCCTTATCCAAGTCTATTTCCTCATCCACTGCCTTGCTAGAAATCATGTATCTTTTTGCTTTTCCTACAGTGACTTCACCTTTTCCCTTTGAATCTGAAATAATAGTTGATGAGGGTGGATTGGCTGACAAAATTGAAATAGGACTAGCTAGAGGAAAAATGAGAGAAGTACTAACAGTATCAAAAATTGATTTTCCTCCCAAGATTGATGTACAGGTTGGTATGGGAGAACAAATAGATGCAAAAAATGGAGCAGATGAAGTTTTCAAAATTGGAGTACTAGTGGATACACTTACTATACACACTGCAGTAGAAGTTGATATGCCTGATGAACTTACTGTTGTAGCTGATGATGCCTTGGTCAATGAAGATGGCTGCAGCTCGGCTAATGAAGTGGTAGACACTTGCATAGGTGGTGCCTAGAGCTAAGAGGAGATAGGTGAAGATTGGGCAATTGATGAAGCTGTTGTGCACACAGTCTCACTAGTAGAGGCTATCTCTACAGTTGATGTAGCTACTTTAGGTGGAGAGTGACGAAGAGATGTAATGACTTTGGCTGCAATTTTTATAGGATCATCTTCCTTCTTAGCTTGATCAGCTTCTTCTTCCTCCATTTCCTTGTCGTCTTCCTCCATTTCATCTTCCTTGAATTCTTCCTCAACATTTATCATCATTGAATGTAGATCCCCTAGAATATCTTCAATGTCATCATCATCACTGTTGTCATTGTCTTTGATTTCAACAATATCATCACTGGATTTATGTAGATGATAGATATGTTTTCACATGTTTGTTGCATTATTGACAACATGCTCAATGTCTTTGATAAGTATCAAACAAGTGTGAAATCTAATCATCATATTACCTTCATGATCTTTCAGTGATTTCTTTACTTCTGCATTAGTGAGACTTGGCAGGAGATTTTTTAGGGTTTTCTCAAAGATATCTTTGACAGTTTTGGTTGCAATTTCCCATCTTGGTTGCAAACTCTCTAATAGCTCTTTAGGGATCTGAGAGGCAATCTTGTCTGGAGAGTATTTCCATCTTCCCATTTTATTTAATACCAAATCCTCAATCTGCATTTTCTCCTGTTCTGTTCTTGTTTCAAACTTCAATGCTTTGAAGTTTGCGAAGCTAGTACCTTCTTCTAATTGCTTCAACCTTGCCTCAAATGTGAGTGGAGGCTTGACAAATACAAGTTCCTTCTTCCCCTGTCTTGTTCTTTTGGAGAAGACTGCAGTAGCTTGCTTTTTAAGTTTGGTGATAATCACCTTACCTTTCTTTTGTTGAGGCTCCTCTTCTTTTTCTAACTTGGTTTCCTCATCTTCTTCATCATCTTCTCCTTTCCCTTCAGTAATCATCAGAGGACCAAGTTTTGTTTTTAGCTTTGCAATCTTCCTCTTTCCTTTGCTAATGACCTGAGGGATTTTGATTGAAAGCTCAATTTTGGCTTTAGCTTCATCATAAGTTCCAAAGACTGGTTGCTTTGGGTCTACTGGTTCAGTCACCAGTGCTTTTATGATATCTTTGGTTTCATCAATATTAACCTCATAAGGAAGAGGTTTCACCCATACAACTCGGGGCTTGACTGCCTGTATGTATACTTTGTCACAATCTACCATAAAGCATACATCTTCTTTATATTCCTCAACCAGTTTTGGTGGAATCTGAAACCTATTGTTCATTCTTTCCTTAAAATCTTCAAAGTAATTATCCAAAACACTGTCAAAATTATCTCCTAACTCTGCAATGAACTCATTTATTTGATAAAGAATGAGAATATCTTTTCTCCATACTATTGATCCTTTTGATGGAAAAGACTTTTGAACATAGAAAAATAAACAAATCAAAAGTGAACCAAATTTGCAGGAATTGTTCTTTGAAGTCCTTATGCTTTCCATATTTTTGTTAAATTGAGACAAAAGCAATTCAGACAAATCAAACTCAACATTCTTCTTTACTACCTTATATGCTAAATCTACTGCTTCGCAAGGTACACTGTTTGGATGGCTAGAACTGTAAATTTTATGAGCAATGACATGAATACCAAATCTTAATTCAACGTCAGCTATTGTATTGAGTTTGATTCCTCTACCATCCCATTCTACTTGAGTTAGCCTTTGTAATTCTTCCCGACCTAGGGTTTTGGTAGTCTTAGCTTTGCTCAATATGGGAAGGCCAGTAATCTTGTTAATCATTTTCTTTGTGATAAGCACTGGTTGCTCTAACCATAATTGCCCGTTGTGAACCCAACTGAGTACATACCTACCCCATTTAATTTGAAAATTTCTTGGCAAATGTGAAATGTGGGTTAACCCTTTTGTTTCAAGATGCTTATGATTGGGTTTCAAATTTCCATCTACGCTCATTTCTCCTAGGGCATTGTCAATTTCTAGGTTTCCAAGTTCTTGAATGGAACATTTGAAATGAGAGCAAATGTCATTTACAAGGAGTGCCTTTGGAGGAATTCAAGACTGAGCACCGTTAGGGTCAAGTGATTCTGCAATTGCTGGTGCCAATTTGAAGTTCGGCGCCTTCCATTCTACACCTTTAACTAGCATTTCTAAGCCTCTCTTTGCCTTGGAGCTGCTGCTACCGGATGCCATTGCTGCTTGGTAAGTGAAGAGAAATTTTGAACAGATTCTTCGCTCAAAAAAAAAAATCACTCGAAATTGCTTTAAGCTTGCTCTGGAATCGCAGAAGATAACTTAGCTCAAAGTTCGTAGTGAAGAATGAGATCAAATTTTTCCCTTTTTGATGAAACATTCATCATAAATGCTTGGTACAATGGTAGATGAAATGACAGGTTGTCATCCACTTGCTCGGTAGATACTATCAACTCGGTAACCAAGAGAAAACATTGATGTACTGACCTAACTCGGTAAGGTCATGAACCTACCTTGCTCGGTTGATATAACTCGGTAAATGAAACTTTATCACACCCGATCAAACTCGGTTAAGACTAGGAACAAAGTGTATCTGAATACTGTTCTTATCATCTTTCTTCTTGTGGAACTGTTTAGGATAATTCTTGGAGGATGAAATTCCATACTTTCTTTTATGAGTATTAATTGGAAATGGTGGAATCACTCATTTCTTGAGTGATATTGCCATTGCTTGACTTATCTTGTTCGGTGGATTTTGGAATCCACTGTTGCTTCATTTTCTTTCGAATGTTGTCTACTTTGATTTTCTTCTCATCTTCAATTCTTTCTATATTCATGCAATTTCTAGCTATATGACCAAGTTCTGTACAAGTGTAGCACCTTACAGTAGTGTCCTTCTTCCTTAGGTGATGTCTTGCACAATTTATGCCAGTATGTCCATATTCTCCACAATAGTGACATCTGCACCAGGTGTTTTAGTCCCATCCAAATATGGCTTTGGCAAGTTGTTCAGCTGGATTGAATGATTTGGATCTGCATTGGAATGCCTTGTGACCATTTTCTTGCATTTGTGACAGTTGCCTTCAAATTTTGGTTTTTCCTTGCACTCATTTGCTTTGTGACCATGCTGATTGCAATTAAAGCATTTACCATTGAATTTTGCTTTTCCATTGCTCCATCATTTGTTTGATGTATGACCTAACTTGCCACAGTGATTACAAGTGGGTTTTCGATTCCTTCGTTCACCTTGTTTGGAGGATTCACCTTCTTCTTTGTATCCAAGACCAGCTTTACCTTTATGTCTATAAAGATTTTCCTCATTTTGTTGATTTAATTGATTCATATCTGCTTGGGATTTCATCATTCTTTCATTGACTTGCCTTTCAGAGATTAGATCATTTTCCAAGCTTTCATTGATTTGTCTCTCAGTTCTTAAATCATTCTGTAGACTTTCATTTTGTACTCTGAGAATCTTGATTTCTTCATTTGCATTAGAGAGTTGGTCTAGAAGGTCTTCATGTTGATGGGATTGATTATGGCTTTTATCTTCCAATTCTTCTTGTGCTTTATTTATTTGTTCCAAAACTTCACATAGCCTAATTGACTGTATTTCTTTCTCTCTTTTAAGCTTTCTTACCTCTTCTTGCAGAGATCCACTCTTTTCTAGAAGTTCTTTGATTGCCTTGTCAGCTTCTTCTGAACTACTTGATGGTAACAAATCTTCAATCTTTTCTTCAACATAGTGATGGTCATTCATTTGTCTTGCAAGTTCTTTTCTTCTTTTTAGGGATTGAGAAAGATGCTTCTTTTCTTCTTTGAGTTGAACCAATGCCATTTCTAGATCTAACTTTTCATTTTCAATAACTTTCTCCAGTCTGAATATCTCCATAACTTAGATCTTTGCTCAAGCTGTCAAACTTTGTCCTGAGAGCCAAAAGGCTCTGATACCAATTGTTGGAAATATTCAAGATATAATAGGTTACTAAGAGGGGAGGGGTGAATCAGTAACAATAAAACTTTTAAGTCAACCATACACAACATTTACTCATCTATCCTGCTGCATAAAAAACTATCAAACATTTAAACCATATATGCACAAAGATTTGGTGACCCAGAAACCTTCCAAAAATAGAAAGTAAAATTGGGGTGGGGATGATACCCATAAAGCTTCGTTACTACAGTATGAAGTTGGCCGGTTAAGGCTTACAATGATCACTTCTGGTGATCTGCCCTGTTAGGAGCACAAAGGATTGCTAGATCCACCTAGTTAGAGGATTTACAAACATACTTTACAAGTATGCACTCTATTAGGAGATTTGAATAAAGATGGTTAAGTCTACCCTGTTAAAGGATTTACAAAAATGATTCACCTGTTAGGATGGACCAACAGATCAACTTACAACTTGACTGAGTTCTTTATTGTAGATCACCTTCTGTGATTGATGAAATCATTTCCACTCCTGGTAGACCTTGCTAAGTATTCTTTTCTGCTGATGAATTCGCATATCATATCTTATGTCCCTCCTTTTTGCAATATTCTATCTCTTGTGTATTGTGGAATGTGTCAATTGTATATATCTTGAATGATATAATACATTATATATATACCATTCCAATAATTATTCATGCAAGGTCGGCCAAAAACAAGTAAACAAAATATAACTGAGTCAGCCAAATAGTAAAATAAACTCGAGTTCATCAAACAGACTTGATGACCTTCTGATACGTGACATCCACTACATTACTCGACATCGTCATGCACTCAATAGAGGTAGGGGCTCGGTTCATACTAGTCATACAATGTTGCCTGGAACTCGGTAACCATTGGTGACTCGGTAGATATAGTGTCACTCGATAGAAACTAACTTTTTTGTTAACCTCCTGAGCTCAGTTATCACTAAATGCTTCCTTACTCATTTAATACTGAGTGCATCTTTACTCGGTTGACACTAAGTGTAACTTCACTCAGTTAATACTGAGTGCATCTTTACTCGGTTGACACTAAGTGCAACTTCACTCGGTTAATACTGAGTGCATCTTTACTTGGTTGACACTAAGTGCAACTTCAGTCAGTTAATACTGAGTGCATCTTTACTCGGTTGACACTAAGTGCAACTTCACTCGGTGCTCGGTTAGAACTATGTTGCCATTATTTAGTCTGTACTGTATTACTCGATGCTCGGTTAGAACTGTGAGATGAGTGTTGTCACTAATGGAAAATAACTTTATACCAACACATCAAGGACTCAAAATGCCAAAAATTAGCTAAAATTTGATGAAGCAGAGAGTTGTCATCATAGATTTGGCTATACCCTCAAAGGAGAGGGTGAAGACTCTAAAGCATATCACAATGAGTATTAGTATCACTTCATACAATTTGTGTGCCCTAATTGCATCTTGTGCTTCCTCTGGAAGTGTTCATTTTATTTTTCGCCATTTATTACTAAGGTCTTCCTAGATCACCTCATACACATCTTTCACATTTGTGTACCCAGTTTACTCAACTTTATGTCCAATATGCTTGATTTAAAAATTTAAAAAACCATAAAACCTTTTTCTTTGTATTCTCATTTCCTCTGTGTGTTTCCTTTCTTATTTTACTCACTTTTATTGGTGAGTTTATTTACTACTATGTTTTAATTTGCTTGTAGTTACATCTAGTATTATCATATGATCTAAAATCAAAGTCATTTGTCTAACCCAGGGTAGATTGGATTTATAGAAATTTTCATGCTCAAAACTGAATATGTGGTCAAAGGAATTAAAGTGGAGCGTTGGAAACAAAATCCCTGAAAGGACAGTCTATTAAATGGGTTAAGAAACTTGTGATTTTGAAATACTTTCATTTTTCTATCTTTTCTTATATACATCTCCAAATTTTTTGTATATAGGCATGGTAGATGTAGATAGAAACTAAGGGTTGATTTCTATGCTAGTTTAATTCTCCCCTCTTCAAGCACAAATGAGGAAAAAGGTATAGATTTGATCAATGCTTTTGTATTGTTATTTACTTATGGAGTTGTCTATTTTTTCTGGGTTTTTGTGGGTTTGAATTCATTTGACATTTAATACAAGGGTTTGGGGTACATAGTCTTGTCATGATACATAATTAAAGATTTTTAAAATAATTATTAATAAAATAGAAAATATGAGAACTCGTCTCTACTTTAGTTTTCAGTCAAACTTTGATGAAGGGCCACACCACCCTTATAAACTCATAACCAAGAATGCAACAATATGGAGACAAAGAGAAAATAAAATGCTTCCCATGCTTCTTGTGACAACCTCAAATTGTTTGCAAGTTCAATTGCAACCTACCACCTCCCATGAACAATTAGGAACCACATCACAAGTTTAGGAAAACTAATTTGCAATCCACAAAATCTCTATGATCATGCGTCAACAAGATCAGTCTTCCATCTTTGTATCCATCTGCAAGCCCTCTACAATTGCGAGTTAGAAACATGATTTGCCACCTTGTAACCAAGAGATCTAGGACTCTAGAAAGAACAATACATGACCAAATCAAGATCAACTCAGATTTACTTCTCCAACCCAAGTCTTGGCACAAACTACCTCAACTTTGATGATCTGTCTACACACTTAGGAACAACCTTCACTCTGATACCATCTAACATAGTGCAAGATAGGAGAATCCCCAAAGGAGATTTCCTAGTCCCCAACAAATAACCACATGGTGGAAACACAATAACAATGCATGGTGTGTTATCAAATCTCAACTCTTTATTCATAAAATAACTATGACATGCAATGTGTTAGGCTGTAAGGCCTTCCCAATTATGGCCAAATACAATAACAGTTCTACAAGATCCAACCCAAACACTAGCTAGTCTAGATCCACACTCTAGTAGAAACCTCAAAGTTCTCAACTTGTGCTTGCAAGTCACTAAGCAACCTCCTTGTTTCTAAACCGTAGCCACTAGCTCTTCTCACAAACTCACAACTCCACCACAATCCTGCTATAAACTGCCTCACATTTGGCGCTCTATCCACAGGCTTAGGAAAATTCACTTCTTTTCTTCCTCCTTCTCTCCAAGCTTTTACTAAGAAGAGATCACACCTTGAAGCTTGATTACAAATGCTCATATGTCTTGCTTAAATAGGCACTTACCACCCAAGATGTTACCAACACAACCAATGTGGGATAAAAGGTAAATGCAACTACCTTTCAACAAGTATTTAATTCCCACCCAAAGATAACTAAGCACCACCACGTGGCCCAACAAATATTAAATGCATGATTTAATAAAATGTCCAAAAACTTCTAGAATTCCACCTACACACCTCAATAAAATGGAATGACAACCATTTTTATTTATTTTTCTATTTCTGCCACCTATGCAGCTCGACAATAGAAATTCCTTTTCTCCTCCTTATTCCCTTGTTTAAAAAAAAATCCTCTAATTTTTGTCACTCTCTCTCAGAAAATTTTTTACAAAAAAAAAAATCCAATGCAAGATGCTCCTACATCAAACTTTGTGTTATTTTATTCTTCTTGTGAGTGCTTTGAGAGGGTAAATTGACCATGATGGGGAGTCTAGGAAAAATGCACAACCCTCTTAACAAGATAGGGGTACAATTCTCTATTTGACTTAGTTTCCACTAGAGTACTCCACACTACTCTAATATGCTTTCTCGATCCCTCACACTAACCTGTAGGTAGTCCAAGAACTTCCAACCACTTCAATGGTACAAAATGACTAGCACCTAGATAAATTTTTACACCCTCCTAGGGAAAAGTAATACCAACCTAACTTCCAAACACCTTCATGAGTGGATTGAATCCCTCTTACTCCCTAAATAATCAAACAAACTTTGATATATCCCTCTTTTGAGTATTCCATCAAAGATGAGAAATGTATAAATTAATTATAAGTGCTAAAAAGGGGACTCGTAGTCTAAATGACCATTTTTTAGTGATTACACCCCTAACCTAGTCATGGCCATTACTTTAAATCTAAATTCTCCATGAAAAGTACACACTTCTATCAAAAAACTTCTCCAAATTATGACATCCTCATCATTAGTCACATTTATTTCAATAAACTATGGAACTACTACAAAAACAATGGACTTTTTGCATGCTAGGGTGGCAACTTTATTTCAAGTTATAATTTTTCAAACTAGATTGTCCACTTTTTAAACAAATAGCTAAGAAATGACAACCTCCCTTGAAAATTCATTTATATATATTGTAAATCAAAATATTCAATTACTTTGAAGACCAAATATGTTCTATAAATGGGTTCCAATTTTGTTTTTATCGGTCGCTAAATTTTGGTACTTCTAAATTTGAATCCTTCCCTATAGTCTATATTTTTGTGGATCACCATCCCTAGCTTCCCAATAGAATTTCTTCATAGCAAAATCATTTTTCAAATTAGTGATCTTTTGGGGGATTTCAAGGGTTTAACAGAAGACTTTGGATCCTTAAGTAATCTCAATATTTTGGTGGAAAATACTCTTTGTAGAAATTTAAAACCATCAAAAATTATTTCTAACAACTCAATATACAATTTGGACCATACCTTTTTTGAAAATAAATCTACAGATTATAGAAAAGGAAAACTCTAATGCAAACTTGGATATAAAATTCCTAGACAATGGTTAATGTTGTAATACCCCAAAATTGGCACATTGCCATGCTAAACCAATTTTGGTCTATTAACCAATTCTAAGTCCTATTTTACTAGGCAATTTTGATTCTGATAATCTCTACTCGACCTAAGTGTCAAATGTAGAAAATCATTAATCTATATTAATCACTTACTTTAATTAATTCCTAAATATTCATTGAATTGGATAAATTAACCTTTTGATTGAATTAATTTAATTATAAGTCTTATTATTTTAATTTAATTAAATTCACCCCTCTAGCTAATATATATGAGGAATGAATTAGATTTGATTCAATTAAATATCCACATTATTATTGTTGAATTTAATTATTTAGTTGATTAGAATATTCAATTATGAGGTCATATTTGATTTCCTTAAATCAAATATCTTCTCCAATATTCTCTCTTCAATTCAAAAATAGAAACTTTGAGTTGAATGAAATCATAAAAGGAATTAAATCAATTAACTCCTTATTCCACTCAAAAGCAATCAATTTTCTTCCTTTTCATAAGGAAACTTTCTATTATGACTGAATCTTCTTCAAATCTTGACCATTCATTCAAATTGATCTCAACCCTTGATCAATTATTGGATGAAGCTCTCAATTCCTCATTATAGAGGTTGACAATTGATTCACATCGAACTTATGCTGAAATACTCACGCAACCATTTATACTCATAAGCTTTTCTAGTCTTGCATAGTGATATCATTTCAGTTTAAATGCATCTATTTAGATTTAAAATGTTTCCTTTATTTCTATATTAATATTGTATTTCATCTAGATTAATCTTGCACATCATTTAGCTTTACAAATCCTTCATTCTAGATGTATGTTTTCTTGCTTCTTGCTCGGAGAGCAATGACATAATCATTCTAGTTAGGAGGAAACATATCAACTTGTCGAGTTGTATTAGATGAACAATCCAATGTCCATTCTAGAATGATTCTTTATATAAGGATCATGTTGAAGTTTAGTTGATTAACATGCAATAATTAACACTCACATTTATGATGCAAGAAAAAAGAATAGGGGAGTAGGGATATAGTCAAATGAATAGGGGAGTATGCTCTTTTCTACTTGGAAGTGATGTCCAAGAGTAAATCAGAAACCTAGATACCTTTGAAAGATTCTACCCAAGGGAGGAAAGAAAGTTAGAGGTTCCCCCAAGCAAAGCCTTTGATGAAGAGATGATGACTTCCTTTTAGGGGATCAAAGTCTTGGAATAGGAAAAGTTGGGATTGATAAGCTAACTCGGTGATGAACATGTTCTAAATGTTTGGGTAAGGTGACAAGGTAGAGGAGTATCCTCTTTCCCCTTGTGGGAAATCAAAAACTTGGACCATTAGATCTGAACCACTAGTTTGAGTCAACCTTTAGAGGGCCTACCGGAGGGATCCAACCTCTAGGAACAACCCAAGTGAGTACACACCTTTGGCCAGTGATTCCAACTCACTATAATAAAGAATATTTGTAGAGAAAAAGACTCCAAAGCCATGTTAATTTCTTCCTCTTGATTCCTGATATTGCATATCAAGAGGAGGCTCTATTTGTTGCACCAGTCGATGTCAGCCCTATTCTTGCTAGTCAAGTGTGTGCACTTTCATATGCTAGTGTGGGTTGGTAGCCTTAACTTCATTCATGAAGTCACTAGGGATTAATGTGAATGGAATCCAAGTAAAAACTTTCAAGATAGTTTCTAGCCAGTTCACCGCTGAAAGGGGGCATAATCTTTGTGCAAGGAGGGGGAAGAATATCTCCTATAGATACTCACCATAGGCATGTACCTAGATGTTGGAAGGTGATATATGTGCTTGAACCCTAGCACAAGGGTGTTCATTCAACATATATGTTATTGAGTCCTTGGAATACACCAAAAATACGGGCACCCTCTAGTGGGGTGACATGGCTGTGTGAGGTGAATGCATGCATATAAGTTGTGAGACAAAGGTTTTTCTTTCTCTACCATTTTTGGTTATAGGGATAAAGAATATCTTTTTTGAGTCCTTAAACCTATCCAAATATTTCAAACAAATGAAATGTCAAGACTCCCCCATCCCTCTGATTTACTTTGTCCTCGGTTGGATTGTTTGTGACTACTACTTGCTTCCAGTGTCTAAAAGCAACTGTCTACTTGAAAACTATATTGATATCTATCTAAAACTTGTAAACATGGTTAGTCTTCTATTCAAAATTGTTGAAACCATCAAAAATATCTTTGAGTTCAGTAAAAAAAATACATTCTATCCTTTTTCTTGCACCCAATTCTACAAATTTCCACTAGAAAACCCCCTGTCAGCACTTCCTCGAGGGCTTCTTTGTTGTTCCTCGTGCAACTGTTTGTGAATATCCATGTGAGATTTTTCCAAATATTTTCTTATGATGCCAAAATTATTCATTTTTATTCAAACTATCAAATCCTTGCTTGGCACTATGCAAGTCCTCGTGTGAGAAAATTGGTCAAATTTTTTTGTTTTGAAACTTTACCTAGTTCATTGTGCTTCATTGCATAGTTATCTATGAATCCTTATGTGGGATCTTGTCCTAAAACTATCAAAACTGCTCTGTTAGTTGTGTCTATTCACTTTCTTGTCTGCACTTCCTTGCCCTAGAGTCATTTCCTCATGTGAATCTATCAAAATATGTCAAAAATAGTGACCTATTTTGAGCTCCCATTTCAAAATTTGATCCAAGTTTGACCTATGTTGATAATATTTGGTCATTTCTCTATCTGCAATAGTGTCAAATAGTGTTCTCTTAGTTGACAACTTCCAATCTACACATGAGCCAGTCTCCTCACTTAGTTACCTTATTCTATCCTTTTGTGTTTATCATACTTTGTGTCACAATAGTCATAACTCTTGGTTGTTCTAGCCATTACTCAAATGAGTCATACCTAAGTATACAACACTCTTATCTCACTTTGAGGCTACATTCTAGTGTGGCACTTGTCTAGCATTTTTCTTCTTGTCATTGTCTATGATTGTCTCAACAAGGAGTGGAAATGTGTTTCATCCCCATAGAATTAGACAAGGTAGAGCTAGGGGTCATAATCATGACAAATTCTTCTTCTCAATTTATATATGGTTTGTATCTAGTACATCTACTGAGGAGTCTTCATGATCTCCTTCACTAGTTAGACCCCCTTGCATCCAAAGAACATTTTTCACAAACTTGTAGCAAACTAAAAATTCCTTGTATCAAGAGGATCATGAAACTAGAAAAGCACATACGTCTCCAAAGAACATAAGTGAATTATTATTTAGGAGTCCTTTTCAACCAACATACAGTAAAGCTTATCACATCCTAAAATGGTTGATCAAGACCAAGAAAATGGAGAACATAGTGGAGAACAAGATCACTAAAGGAATGAAAGACATAAGGAACCTTTCACTAATGAGAATGCAAAAATTGTAGAAATACTTCCCAGAGAAATTGAAATATTTTTTTAGGATAAACACTTCTATAAAGTCATGGAAATCTTTCTTAATGAAGAGAAATAAAAATACTTTCTCAAACTCACTCAAGAAGGAGCCAAAATACCTCATCACTTTAATGTCGAAACAATCATTACACCTAAAGAGGAAACTAAAATGTCTAAGTTTCAAAAACAACTGAAGATCATGCAAGGACAATTATCCCAAATGATGCATGATAAGGAAAAACCAATCAAGACATACACCTTAGACACTCTTTGTCCATTTTCTTTTGGTAAGAGCATAGATATGCCTCCTTTTCCAAAAGGAGTTGAGTTACCCAAGTACAATAAATACTTTAGAACTTTCAATCCCTAAGATCATTTGTGGGAATTCGGGGCTTTGTCTATGGAATTTATGCATAATCAGACATATCTCATGCATCTATTCCCATGAAGTCTATGTGGTCAAGCCATGAAATGGTTTTCACGATTGCCTATTGGTATCAAAAATTTTGATGAGATTGCTAACCTATTTTTCCAATAGTACTCACACAACATACAATATCCAGTTAACATACGTGACTTGTGTAACCTTAAATAGAAGTTTGGGGAACCTTTCCTCACATTCCTTCAAATGTGGCAACAACTTTACACCAAATATTCCTGAAACAAAAAAAACTTGACATCTTCATGGATAATATTTTACCTAACTTAGGGTATTTTGTTCAACTTCAAGGTCTACACACCATTGAAGACATGGTCACACAAGCTATCTGAATAGTAGAATTCATGGTCAAAAAAGGAGAAATAACCCTTCAAAAGGACACTAAACAAGGATCAACTTCTAGTAAAGATAAGACCAAGTATGTAAACAAGAATCGAGAGGTATTACATGATGGATTCATTGACAACATTACTCCTAAACCTACTAAAGAAACTTTTAATCTTACAAACAATCTCAAAGCATCTAAGAACATTGACAAACCTTCATTTAACAACAATACATCTAGAAACAAACCAAAGAACTCATCTTGGATTACACACCAAAAATGAGAATATACACCTCTTGGTGAACCTCTAGACGTGGTTTATAAGATCTTGCTACAAAACAAGCTCATTTCTCCATTGGATAACTCTCATCCTTATGATCCACAATGATGACCTTCATGGTGGAGTAAAACTATATTTTGTGAATACCATCATAAAAAAGGTCACAAAACCACAAATCGCATCAACCTACGTCACAAAGTTCAAGACTTAATTGATGATGGTGACTATGTTGTGGATGGACATAATAAGAACTCAAATCACGAGGCTTTCAAGGAACCATTCCCACACTATGAGAAGGGAGAAAACTAAAAATAGAAACCTCATAACAAGGTTAACTACACATACTCTAATGATGATGATATGATCAACATGATTGAACCTGTGGATTTGAGTATTGTGATGTCATAACCATCAAGGGAAAACAAGGCAACGCTAAACCTAAGACACTATTTTTCTTAAGGGGTGCTACATCTACTATGTCTAATAAATAACCATCATAATCTTGTGCCAACACTATTACATGTTCTCATGCCAAGGTAGTCCTTAAAGGCCTCGTGCCTCCTACTCCTGAGTTAGATCAACATAAAGAAAAACCTCTTGCTAGTCCATCTGGCAAAGGTACAAAAGTTACAACATCTTCTATGACTACTAGCTATAGTATCCTCGATCAATTACAAGGAGAAAATGCTCAAATAATGATCGTTGAATTGCTCAAAATCTCACTTCTCATAGGAAAATTCTTGACAAAACCATCACTGAGGAAAATGTACCTCAAGATCTTGATCTTGATAGGTTCTAATCTATGGTATATCATCTAACCTTACTATATGTCCCTATCTAAAGAGGACGACAATTCATTGAGTCCTTTGCATAACCAACCATTACATGTTAAAGTCATGATACACCAAAAATGTGTGTGCCATGTGCTCATTGACAATGGAGC
Source organism: Cupressus sempervirens (assembly GCA_028749045.1). Taxonomy (NCBI): domain Eukaryota; kingdom Viridiplantae; phylum Streptophyta; class Pinopsida; order Cupressales; family Cupressaceae; genus Cupressus; species Cupressus sempervirens. The sequence continues at coordinate 796,101,068 of CM053790.1, forward strand.
TAGTTTAAATATCATCTCTACTGCTCTACTTAGACAATTGGGCTATTCTAAAGAGTCCATTGATCCTCATCGCAAGATAACCATCAAGGCGTATGACAAAGCTGAGCACAAATCTTTAGGTCTTGTTGGGTTTCCTCTCTAAGTTTGTCCTATAGAAATGGACGTCACTTTTCAAGTCCTTGATATCCCATTAGTGTACAAAATCTTAATAGGGAGACCATGGATACATGAAATGCAAGTTTTACCTTCAACTTAGCATCAATGTGTCAAGTTTCCATTTCATGGCTCTGAAGTTACCATACCTGCAAATACTAGTTACACCTATAGCATGCTGAAATCTATTGAAATATGTGTACCTACTAATAGGGAATCAATAAACCATCATGATGGTAAGCTTAAACAAATCAAGCAGTCACTCAAGCTAAAAGAAACTAGGATGGGTGAATACCACATAGAACCAGTTTTATCTTTGACATCTCTTCCTGAGTCTCCCTATCATTATGGGAGACCATCTGAAGTGAAGAGACCTTTTGTGTTGTTACCTCAGATTAAGTGCAATGGTACCTTTGTTAAATCTATTGTACCTCTCAAGGAGGAAGATGAAAACAGAGCCATTGCTGCATAGATAAACAAAGAGGAAACTCTAGTTGACCTCACAGAACAATCTCCTAAAATTACTCTTGAAAAGTATGGTCTGGGTCTTAAAATCATGAAACACTTTGGTTACAAGGGGAATGATCCAATTGGATGCAACAAAAACGGTCTAATTGATCATGTCAAATTGATAGCTAGAAGGTTTTGAGATACATCTAGTCTAGGCTTCAAGAAGATTCCCTTCCATCTAGGGATCAACAAATTTATACCAAAACTTGAGAGTTCATCTGAACATGAGTCACAAGCTGAGTTAGATGACCATGAGGATGATGGTGATAATGGGGATCCTTATTCTTATCCAATACATACTAATCTTGCTAAATTCTTTGTAGAACCTGACGACTTTGTACCACATATGAACACTATGGATGGTGATAGTCATTCTTCTTATAATACTACCAATTCTCCCCATATCCAACATGAACAAGGACCTTCCATTCATGCTTTATTAATTGAAAAAATTTGTAAAAATCTAGATAATGAAAGAGAATGGGTCCCTATGGCTACTAGGGAATTCTATAATCTATCTCTGTGCAGCACAGATTCTTGAGAATATGAATTTGATTCTCTCTTAGAAGCAACTATAGACAAATATATAGATCAAGTTCACATTTATGAAAATTAACTTGAAGTAGGTGAATCATCTAGGGTTAGGTCAGATGAGTCTCATCTAGCTAGTGTCATCAAGTCTTTGATTAATGATGTTAGAACTCAAACACATTCGAACATACTTACAGACAAAGCCAGGTCCTAGGTCTCAAATCTCTTATCCAAGAATTTGATGATTATACTATGAATGCTATTGAACTTGACACATCTCTCTCACTCACCTATCTTATGCTTATAGACTAGAATTCCAATGCATCTAGTGAAGTCCCTACATTCCATAATGACTATGCTCTTGCCTACTACTTAAACACTGTCGAACCTATAATGTCTTCCACCAGTGAACAAAGCATCAACATGACTAAAGATGAGATCAAATATCTTAGTCACATAATAAAAAAGAAAAGAAATAGAAGGTTTGATGGTGAAAACCACATTGTGGCAGTATTATAACTAAAAGAGTAAAAATAAAAGATGTATCCAAAGGTGAAAACCTCTTAGAAGTGCCTACTAATGAGATATTTGATGCACTTCCTAGTCATTTTTAGGAAATATCATCAGTGTTGATAGAACCAACACAACTAATCAACTTGGGAATAGAGGAACAACCTCACATGATACATCTTGCATAGTCATTTTTGCCAAAAGAAAAAGAGGAATTTATTGCCTTCTTCCAAGAGAAAAAGATAAATTTTTCGTGGATATACTCAGACATGTCAGACTTGGATCCTAGTCTTATAATGTATCATTTATCTATTGCACTAGGAGTTAAACTAGTCAAACAAAAACTTAGAAAAATGCATCCTCATGTTGCATTACTTGTCAAAGCTACATTGGAAAAGCTTCTAAAATTTGGTTTCATCTACACTATTGACTATGCTGAATGGATTTCCAGAATTGTTCCAATCTCCAAACATGAAAAATCTATCAAAGTTTGTATAGACTTTCGAGATCTGAACTTAGCATGTCTGAAGGATGATTTTCCAATCCCCAATATTGATATGATAGTGGATATGACAATAGGATATGAAATGTACTCACTCATGGATGGATTTTATTGTTATAGTCAGATTGAAATTACACCAGAAGATTAGGAAAAGACTATTTTCACTTGTGCATGGGGAACCTTTTTTTGGAATGTGATGCCATTTGGTCAAAAAAATATTTGTGCCACATATCAAAGGGAAGTTACTACAATCTTCCATGAATGGTGCATAAGACAATGAAAGACTATGTTGATGATACCTTGGTTAAGAGCACAAAATGCAATAGTCACCTTCAAGATTTGGGACCCATCCTGGATTGTATGGAGAAATTTAGTCTGAGACTCAACCCCAAGAAATGTGCATTTGGTGTAACATCTAAGAAATTACTTGGTTATATTGTGTCTGCAAAAGGAATTCAGGTAGATCTAAAGAAATTTGAAGCAATCATGGACATGCATCCACCCCATAATATCAGTTAAATGAGGATCTTACGAGGAAGACTTCAATCGATTCACATATTCATCTTACAGCTGGCAAATAGGTAACAAGATTTTACCAAGACTCTACATAAAGGTGTAAAACATAACTAGAGCCACTATTGTGATCGAAGTCTAACATAGATAAAGTAATACCTTTCTAATCCACTGATCTTGATGCCTCCTATCTATGGAAAGCCTCTTATTTTGTACATCTTAGCAATAGAGTCATCTCTTGGTATCTTGCTAGCTCAAGATAATGATAACAAGGAAAGAGTTATCTACTATCTGAGTTGCATGGTAATTTCTTATGAAATGAATAATAGTATCATTGAGAAGGCTTTCTAGGAAATTGTCTTTACTTCCCAAAAGTTGAGACATTACATGCTTGCTCATACTACACAACTGGTTGCTAAAATTGATCCATTGAAATACTTACTTAGCAAGTCATCTCTAATAGGAAGGTTCCCTAAGTGGGTCATTATATTAAGTGAGTTTGACATTCAATATGTTGAGAGAAAAGATATCAAAGGACATGAAATAGATGATCAGTTAGTAGAAGCACCAATGCAAAGTCTTCTTCAACATGAGTTCTTGGTAGAGATGTTACTCTACCCTTCCTATAATTCTCCTAAATCTCAAATGATCTATCATATTGTAGGACACAACTCATCATGCTACCACCATATATATTCTTACTTGCATGACAAAAAAAATTTGGACAATCTAATCCAAAATGAAAAATGTCACATTATCTGCAATGCTTCACAATATGTTATTATTACTAACGAAATGTTTAGGAGAGGTCTTGACATAACACTTCTTAGGTGTCTAGAACTTGATGAGTCCAAATATGCATTAATCAATGTACATGAGGGCATTTTTGGATCTCACTCTAACAGATTAACACTAGCCCATAAAATTATAAGAGATGGTTACTATTGGCCAAATATAGAGCAAGAGGCAATCAAATATGCCAAGTCTTGCAAATAATGCCAGCTCCATGGAAATCTAATTCATGCTCCAATTAGGGAGTTAATTCCATCTTTTATGTTGTGGCCATTCCAACAATGGACCTTTGATCTTGTGGGTCAGATTCACCCATCTTCTTCAAATGGGCACAAGTTTATCATTATCGCTATAGAAAACTTCAATAAGTAGGTAGAGGAAATCCCTTTCCTATGGAAAATGGAAAACTTATAGCTCTTTTTATTATGAATTACATCATACACAGGTATGGTGTACCTTCCTCCATCATTACTGACAATGGAGGACACTCAGGCTGGAGTAGTATTAGGATTGGTGACCTCCTAAGAAGTCTCAGTGCTTCACCTCTATGAGCATCACCTAGATCCAATGAATGCTAAGTGTTCCATTTATTCTCATGAGATATGGATTCATGTTAAATCACTACTCATGAAACATGGGTCAATGATTTTGACTCAAAATCAAAAAGTTTAATCCTGATAGAAATATCACAATTTGACTACTTGTGGAAATTATCTCCTACTTATCAATTGATGAGCTTAAGGGGCTTTCTAATGAATTTTTCATAAGGCACAACTCTTGTTGAAGGTTTTTCAAATGGGGTTGCAAGATTTGGGTTTAACCATGGAGGAAACATTGTAGTTAAGTGTGCTTAGGTTGGAGTAGTATTGGGATGGGTGACATCCCAAGAAGTCCTGGTGATTCACCCCTGTGAGCATCACCTAGATCCAATGAGTACTAAGTGTTCCATTTATTCTAATGAGATATGGATTCATGTTGAATCACTACTCATGAAACATGGTTCAATGAGTTTGACTCAAAATCGCACAGTTAAATTTTGATAGCAATATCACAATTTGACTTGCTGTGGAAATTATCTCCTAATTATCAATTGATAAGCTTAATGGGATTTTGAATGGTTAATAAGGCACAACACTTGGTGAATTTTTTTTAAAAATGGTTTCAATATTTTATTTTAACCATGGAGCTAACTTTTTAGTTAAGCATGCTCAGGCTAGAGTAGTACTAGGATGGATTTCCTCTTAGGAAATCTCGGTGTTTCACCCCTATGAGCATCACCTAGATCCAATGAGTGCTAAGTGATTCATTTATTCTCATTGTAAGAATTTTCCTTAGGGCAAGATTCACCCAAGATCAAGGAGCACAATCACAAGCACACAGTAGACCAAATAGCATGATCAATATGATAATGCTTACTATTTAGAAGCATGTACATACACACTAGGAATGCTTGTATATAAAGGCCTCTCAAGAAGCACCTAGAATATCTCTAGAAACAACCAGGAGATAAGATAAGCATTGAAAACTAAGCACAATCCTTATCCAATATTCTAGATGAGTGGATAAGAATGAGAAGGTTATAGACACCATGTGCTTAATTAGTGTGCTAACTCCTGTGTTGTAGACAACATGTGCATAAAAGAGGTGTAGACTCCTATGTTGTCAACATGACAACTCACAAGAGTGCACATACTCCTAGGTGAATAATAAATAAATATTAAAATAATGCATTAACCTAAGTAAACTTAAGTAATTGTAAATAGTAAATACTTATTTATACCAACACTCATGATAGATGGATTCATAATGAGTTTGACTCAAAATCACACAATTAAATTCTGATAGTAATATCACAATTTGACTTGCTCTAGAAATTATCTCCTACTTCTCAATTGATGAGCTTAAGGGGCTATCTAATGAATGGTTCATAAGGCACAACCCTTGGAGAAGATTTTTTAAATGGAGTTACAAGTTTTGGGTTTAACCATGGAGGTAACTTACTAGTTTAGCGTGCTCAAGCTAGAGTACTACTAGGTTGGGTGACCTCTCAGGAAGTCCCAGTGCTTCACCCCTATTAGCATCACATGGATCTAATGAGTGCTAAGTTTTCCATTTATTCTCATGAGATATGGATTCATTTTGAATCACTACTCATGAAACATGGGTCAATGAGTTTGAATCAAAATCACACAATTAAATCATGATCGTAATATCACAATTTGAGTTATTGCAAAAATTATCTCCTATTTATCAATTGATGAGATTAAGGGGATTTTTGATGAATGGTTCATAAGGAACAACACTTGATGAAGGTTTTTCAAATGGGGTTGCAATCTCTGGGTTTCAACATGGAGGAAACTTTGTAGTTAAGCACGCTTAGGCTATAGTAGTACTAGGATGGGTAACCTCTCAGGAAGTCTTGGTGCTTTATACCTATGAGCATCACCTAGATCCAATGAGTGCTAAGTGTTCCATTTATTCTCATGAGAGATTTATTCATGTTTAATCACTACTCATGAAAAATGGGTCAATGAGTTTGACTCAAAATCACACATTTAAATCCTGATAGCAATATCACAATTTGACTTGCTATGGAAATTATCTCCTACTTACCAATTGATGAGCTTAAGGGACTTTATAATGAATGTTTCATAAGGCACAACACTTGGTGAAGGTTTTTCAAATGGTTTTTCAAGCTTTGGGTTTAACCATGGAGGAAACTTTGTAGTTAAGCGCAATCAGGCTAGAGTAGTATTGGGATGGGTGACCTCTTGGGAAGTCTTGGTGCTTCACCCCTGCCAGCATTACCTTGATCCAATGAGTGCTAAGTGTTTCATTTATTCTCATGAGATATGGATTCATGTTGAATCACTACTCATGAAACATGGGTCAATGAGTTTGACTCAAAATCACACAATTAAATCCTGATAGCAATATTACAATTTGACTTGTTGTGGAAATTATCTCCTACTTATCAATTGATGATCTTAAGGGGATTTCTAATGAATTTTTCATAAGGCACAAAACTTGGTGAAATTTTTGAAAATGGGGTTGCAAGCTTTGGGTTTATCCATGGAGGAAACTCTATAGTTAAGTGCGCTTAGGCTGGAGTAGTATTGGATGGGTGACCTCCCAAGAAGTCCTAATTCTTCACCCCTATGAGCATAACCTATATCCAATGAGTGCTAAGTGTTCCATTTATTCTCATGAGAGATTGATTCATGTTGAATCACTATTCATGAAGCATGGTTCAATGAGTTTGACTCAAAACCACACATTTAAATCCTGATAGCAATATCACAATTTGACTTGCTGTAGAAATTATCTCCTACTTATCAATGGATGACAGTTTAAAAAAAGGATCTCAAGGAGTTGTGCAAAAAGTTTAGAATCATGCAATATTGGTCAACTATTTACTACCCTTAGGGTAATGGTCAAGCTAAGGAATCCAACAAGGAAATCCTTGAGATCTTTCATTTCATAGCTAACAAATCTAGAAGGGACTAGCACCTTCAGATTAATCTAGCTTTATGGGTTTAGAGAACTAGTATCAGAATTCCAATGGGTACAGTGTCCTTTACTTTGGTATATGGAGTAGATTTTATGCTTCCAATTGAGGTTGATATTCCTAGTTTGAGAGTCTCCATAAAGGGACTCATTACTGATGATGACTATAGAAGATATTGGCTTCAAGGTTGGAATTATTAGATGAACATCAACAGTGGTGTGTGATCATCTTTGAGCCTATCAGTAGTGTATGTCCAAAAGCTAGATCTAGTGATTGGTGCCCTCTTGGGAAGACCCAATGCTTCACCCCTATGAGCATCACCTAGATCTAGTGAGTGCTAAGTGTTCCATTTATTCTCATGAGAGATGGATTCATTTTGAATCACTACTCATGAAACATGGGTCAATGAGTTTGACTCAAAATCACATAGTTAAATCCAAATAGCAATACCACAATTTAACTTTCTGTGGAAATTATCTCCTACTTATCAATTGATGATATCAAGGGGCTTTCTAATGAATGGTTCATAAGGCACAACACTTGGTTTTGAAAATGGGGTTGCAAGTTTTGGCTTTATCCATGGAGGAAACTCTATAGTTAAGCACGCTTAAGTTGGAGTAGTATTGGGAAGGGTAACCTCCTAGGAAGTCTTAGTGCTTCACCCCTATGAGCATCACCTAGATCCAATGAGTACTAAGTGTTCCATTTATTCTCATGAGAAATGGATTCATGTTGAATCACTACTCATGAAACATGGGTCAATGAGTTTGACTCAAAATCACACAATTAAATCCTAATAACAATATCACAATTTGACTCACTTTAGAAATTACCTCCTATTTATCAATGGACGACAGTTTAAAAACTAGGATCTCAAGGAGTTGTACCAAAAGTTTAGAATTATGCAAAATTGGTCATCTATTTACTACCTCCAGGGTATTGGTCAAGCAAAGGCATCCAACAAGGCAATCCTTAAGATCTTTCATCGCACAGTTAACAAATCTATAAGGGACTAGCACCTTTAAATTAATCTAGCTTTTGGGCTTATAGAACTAGTATCAAAACTCCAACGGGTACAATGCCCTTTGCTTTGGTATATGGAGCAGATATTGTGCTTCTAATTGAGGTTGAGATTCTTACTTTGAGATTCTCCATGAAGGGCCTCATCACTGATGATGACTATAAGAGAACTCAGCTTCAAGGGCTATAATTGTTAGATGAACGTCAACAGTGGTATGTGATCGTCTTCAATCCTATCAATAGTGTATTTCTAGAAGCTAGATCCAATGATGGGTGACCTCCTAGGAAGTCTTGATGCTTCATCTCTATGAGCTTCACCTAGATCCAACGAGTGTTGAGTGTTCCATTTATTCTAATGAGAGATGGATTCATGTTAAATCACTACTCATGAAACATGGGTCAATGAGTTTGATCCTAAATCACATAGTTAAATCTTGATAGCAATATCACAATTTGACTTTCTATGGAAATTATCTTCTACTTATCAATTGATGAGCTTAAGGGGATTTCTAATGAATGGTTCATCAGGCATAGCACTTGGTAAATGTTTTTCAAATGGGGTTGCAAGCTTTAGGTTTAACCATGGAGGAAATTTTGTAGCTAAACTCGCTCAGGCTAGAGTAGTACTGGGATGGGTGACCTCTTGGGAAGTCCCAGTGCTTCACCCCTATGAGCATCACCTAGATCCAATGAGTGATAAGTGTTCCATTTATTCTCATGAGAGATGGATTCATGTTGAATCACTACTCATGAAACATGGTTCAATGAGTTTGACTCAAAATCACATAGTTAAATCTTGATAGCAATATCACAATTTGACTTTCTATGGGAATTATCTTCTACCTATCAACTAATGAGCTTAAGGGACTTTCTAATGAATGGTTCATAAGGAATAGCACTTGGTAAATATTTTTCAAATGGGGTTGCAAGCTTTAGGTTTAACCATGGAGAAAACTCTATAGCTAAACGTGCTCAGGCTAGAGTAGTACTGGGATGGGTGACCTCCTGGGAAGTCTCGGTGAAGCGAGCATCAACTAGATTAAATGAGTATAAGTGTTCAATTTATTCTCATGAGAGATGGATTCATGTTGAATAACGAATCATGAAATATGGGTCAATGAGTTTGACTCAAAATCACACAGTTAAATCCTAATAGTAATATCACATTTTGACTTCTTGTGGAAATTATCTCCTACTTACCAATGGAGGATAGTTTAAAAACAAGGATCTCAAGGAGTTCTGCAAAAAGTTTAATCACACAACATTGGTCATCTATTTACTACCCCTAGGGTAATGATTAAGCAAAGGCATCAAACAAGGTGATCCTTAAGATCTTTCATCGCACAGTTAACAAATATAGAAGGGATTAGCACCTTTAGATTAATATGGCTTTATAGGTTTACAGAACTAGTATTAGAACTCCAACGGGTACAATGCCCTTTGCTTTGGTATATGGACTAGATACTATGCTTCCAATTGAGGTTGAGATTCCTACTTTGAGAGTTTCCATGAAGGGCCTCATTATTGATGATGACTATAGAAGATCTTGGCTTCAAGAGCTAGAATTGTTAGATGAATGTCAAGAGTGGTGTGTGATCATCTTCTAGCCTATTAACATTGTTTCTCTAGAAGCTACAATAAGAAAGTTAAGCCAAGTGACTTCCAACTAGGTGATCTCATTCTGAGAAAAAACCCTAAGAATCAGAAAAAAGGTACAGGAAGGGAAGTTCAAACCCAATTGGCTTGGTCCATATATAGTTACTACAATGTTTGAATCTAGTGCTTACCAACTTTCTATAGCGAGGGAGAGGCACACAAGGAGCCCATCAACACTCTCCATCTGAAGTGGTTCTACAACTGATCTGATTTCAAAAGCTTTCTATATATAATTAAATGTCCTAAAAATTTATCATCTTGGTGAAAACCTAGAAATAGGCACCTTGGTAATACCAAAAATATTTTAAAAATACAAAAATACAAAAAAAAAAAAAAATCAAAAAGAGAAAAATACAAAATAAAAATATAGAAAAATAGAAAAGTGACATTGATGAAAACCTAGAAAACAAGCATCATGGTGTTGGAAATGATTGAAATGATCATAAGAAAAGTTGTTGGAATAATATATGGAACTGGTAAAGAATTTCCTCAATCATTGTTTTGTCATTGATGTCAAACTTGCTACTTGTAGGAATGACAATTGCTTTAGTGATCCAAATACTATCAATTAGTTGATTGTCAAGGAGGAAGCAATCAATAAGATCTAACTAGAACGTGCTGCAGTGGCAGAGAAGAGAAATGCTATAGGAGGCAACATTGTTGAAAATGTAATAAGAAATTTAATGTTATGTTTTAAATGCTTTTAGTTTTTGAAGTTTGTAATAACGTCCTACATGTGGTGGCATACCTAGAGTAGCAATTCGATAAGCTCTCCAGATATAGCCACCTAGGACCAGGTGTGTGGATCTTAAATTAGAATAGTTTTTAATTCGTAGGTGGAGTGTTTAATGATTTTCAGAATCCAATAATAGGTAGTAGGCAGTTTTTTGGAATATTCTTGATTTAGACTGTCTAATATTGGTAGGAAAAGAACGTTTCAGATTCTTATCCTTTTTTTGGACAGAAGACGTTTTTCTTTTCTAGATAGAAAGAAAACGTTTCACATCCTTTAATTAGAAAAACAGAGTCAGTTTTAAATAAAGCCAGTCGGCTATGTAAGAGAGGAATCGAATTTGGAGAGATATGGAATGTTTTTTCATTTTTTCTTTGTGCAAGTTTTCGATGGTCTGAGTTTTGAATGAATTTTTCTTATCTTCTCACTGAAAACAAGTTGATAGTTTGCAGAAGATTAAAAAGTTTTAGTTTTGGGTCGAATTCGGTATGTTTGCAGAAAATTAATCTCAGTGCGTGGGTAATATTTTCCAAATGCACCATTGGATTTTCATGAGCTTTGGATATGTTATTATAGGCCTAATTATGTCCATCTTCACTAGAGGGATCAAATATTTTTTATCTGGTTCAAAAGTTATACATGTCTGTTCATAGGTCTATCTAGAGACAGCAAGAAGCAATGTTTTGCAAAAAAATGTACTCTGATGCAGGGTCAATATATCGGGTTTGAACCATTGGATTTCTCTCAAATTTTTATATGTTGTTTAAAACCTAGTCACACAAAATATCAATGGTTAGATTGAGAAAATATTATCTGGTTCAAAAGTTATACATGTCTGTTCACGGGTCTATCTAGAGACAACAAGAAGCAATGTTTTGCAGAAAAATGTACTCCGATGCGTGGTCAATATCTCAGGTTTGAACCGTTGGATTTCTCTCAAATTCTTATATGTTGTTTGAAACCTAGTTTCGCCAAATCTCAATGGTTGGATTGAGTAAATATTTTTTGGTTCAAAATTTATTCATATCTGAGTGCTGGTCTATCCGGAGGCAGCAAGAAGAAATTTTGGGGGATTTATTTTCAAAGTTTTGTTTATTGAATCTAGTGGATGGTTATAGGAGTCTTATGAGTTGAGTCTAGGGTATCTCTGGTTATGTTTTCATAATAATAATAATGATAAGAACAGTTGGTTCAAATCACAATGGGTGGTTATAATATATCGTGTGTGATCCTAAAGGTTGTAGATGCCCTTTGAAGCAACTCAGTTGAGTGACTGATTCCTCCTGAGTTTTCCAAGGTGTGGCTCTGCATCATTTTTTGGTATCAGAGCTTGAGAGTTGCAGGTTGTGAAGTTATATGTTGAACGCCCCTGATCAAGATTCTTCAGTAGGGTCAAGCAAGATGGTGACCAATGCAGAGTTAGTGAAGAAAGTCGAGGAGCAAGAAGAACTTATCCAGAAAGAGAATAGAGAGTTGAAGGGGATAGTGGCAGAACTAGCCAATAAGTTAGAATATATGCATAATATAGTTGAGAAGAAAGAAATGAAAGAAGAAATGGAAGAAGAGGAAGACGTACCTGACAGTGAAGAAGATAGGATATCTGAGAACGAGAAGCCATTTTTTAAAGCTTTAAAGGCTTTGGGGGGAAAACCCGTTGAGTTACCTATGTTTACAAGAAAGATGGACGCTGAATTAGTGTTGGAATGGATTGAAGCCTTAGAGAATCATTTTGAATGTGAGAAAGTTTTAGAATCATAGCAAGTTAAATTGGCTAAGTCCAGAATGAAGGGAGCAGCCCTTACATGGTGGAATTTTGTACAGGAAGAAAGGGTAAAGGAGGATAAAAGAAAAATTTGTTCGTGGAAGAAGATGGTGTCAATGATAAGAGAGACGTATCTTCCTGAAGACTATGAGGTACAGTTGCATCAGAAGAGGCAGAATCTCAGACAAAGGGATATGGATGTTTGTACTTATACAGAAGAATTTCAGAAAATAAGTCTAAGGTAAAAATTTGCAGAACCCGAGAGTATCAAGGTAGCAAGATACCTAAATGGTTTGAGGATGAACATACAAGAAGAGTTGCAGTTGCTGAGTCCTAACACCGTAGCTAAGTGCTATCAGTTGGCTTTAAAGCTGGAAGAGAAAATCAAAAGGAGACAAGAAAATAATAACAGAGGCAGAGGAAGACAACCATTCAGAGGAAGAGGTACATTTACAGGAAGGAGTCCAAATTTTCAGCCACAAACGGAGATGCATAATGAAGTTAATAAGTTTGATAATTTCAGAGGAAGTTTCAGAGGTAGAAGGCCAAATTTCAAAGGAAGATCACCAGGAAGGATGAATGAACCAATAAGATGCTACAACTGTAACCAGGAAGGTCATATGGCACACAAATGTCCAGCAAAAGCAAGCTCTAGTACTCATGACGAAAAGAGAATACACCTGGCACAAGAAGCAAATTTACAAGAAGATTCAGAAAGTTATGGTTATCCAGAAAAGGGGGAAGCACTTATGATGAGAAGAACACTGTTGAAAATACCTGTCAAAGAAGAACCACCACAAAGGAAGTCTATTTTCAGAACTACCTATAAATCTGGGGGAAAAGTTTGTAAGGTACTAGTAGACTCTGGTTCTACAGAAAATTTTGTGTCTCTTGAAATGGTGGAAAAGTTAAAGCTACCAAGAATACAACACCCGTATCCTTACAAAATATCTTGGTTAAATAAAGGGTAGCATACTATAGTGGAAGAGCAAGCTTGGGTGGAATTTCAGATTGGAGCCTATAAGGATAGATTATTGTTTGATATTGTTAATATGGATGCATGCCATTTACTTTTCGGCAGACCCTGGCAATATGATCTCAAGGCACATCACGATGGAGTGAAGAATACGTATACCATTACAAAGAATGGAAAGGTCATTGAATTGATACCTCTAGTTGAGCCAAGTCAAGAAGGATCAAAAGCCGCAGAAGCCAAAGTTATGGTGATGGGTAAGAAAGAATTCTTGAAAGAGGTGAAAGGAAAGAAGAGCCCACTCTTTGCACTGGTTCCTGTACTCACAGACAAATTTCATAATGATGCTGAAAATCAGACTGAGGAAGAAAATTCAAAGATGGAGTCTTCAAACTTGAAGGTGGAAGTGATAGAAAAGAAGAAAAGAGGAGAAGAAGAAATGAGAAAACAAAGAGAAGAGGTAAGCAAGATAGAAGAGGAAATAAAAAGTTTGAGAAGGAAACGTGAAGAGAATGAAGCTAAGTTGAGAGAAAATAAAATGCAGAAAGAAGGAGTGCAGCAAGTAAATGTTGATGAGAAGAATAAAGAGGAAAGTCCTATGGAATTTGAGTGTGATAAAGTTATGGTTGGAACAATAATGTGTCCTTTGAAAATAGAGAAGAGTACAATGTTGGAAGGTACTCCTATGGAAAAGATTTTGGGGGCAACTGATGAAGCCTTAAATATGCATAATGAAGAAAAATGTCAAGAGGAATGGCATGAAGATGAAGCTAAGGAATGTGTAACAGAAAGTTCTAAAGAAGAATCTGATTTATGGGGAAAATTTGCAGCCATTGTGGGAGAATGGAAAAGGCATGGCAGTAGTACGGAAACTCAGCTTCAAGAAGAAAGGAAAGAGTGCAATACTGTTATTGTTCTTGAGAAAAGTTGTAATAAGAAAGAGATATTTGAAAGTGAGATTACTACAGAAGATCAAGTTGATGATAAATGTTTAATAAAGGAAGAAGAGATAAATATGATTCTTAAGATTCAAGATGTGAAACTGGTTGATAGTCAAGAAGCAGATAAGTTTATGGTTACTATTGATGAAGATAGATATGATGCACATTACATGGTGTATAAGGAAGCTCATATTCAAAAAGAGAACTCAAATAATCTTAATGTTGATGATATGTTTTCTTCTAATAATGTTTATGCAAGGATGCAGATTTCATGTATAGTGAATCATGTTGGAGAATTTTCTGTGACATTTACAGCATTAAAGAATCAAAGCTACAATGTGGAGAAGTTGGATATTACTTTTGTTTTTCTTGTAGATATGCTCATCCTAGTTCAAAGAAATTGGAAAGTTCGAAAGAAGAATGAGACTCATTTCTACAACACATCATCTCAAGAGGACTTGAGATTCATTCTACAGGGGAGTATGTTGCAGTGGCAGAGAAGAGAAACGCTATAGGAGGCAACATTTTTGAAAATGTAATAGGAAATTTAATGTTATGTTTTAAATGCTTTTAGTTTTTGAAGTTTGTAATAACGTCCTACATGTGGTGGCATACCTAGAGTAGTAGTTCGATAAGCTCTCCAGATATAGCCACCTAGGACCAGGTGTGTGGATCTTAAATTAGAATAGTTTTTAATTCGTAGGTGGAGTGTTTAATGATTTTTCAGAATCCAATAATAGGTAGTAGGCAGTTTTTTGGAATATTCTTGATTTAGACTGTCTAATATTGGTAGGAAAAGAACGTTTTAGATTCTTATCCTTTTTTTGGACAGAAGACGTTTTTCTTTTCTAGATAGAAAGAAAGCGTTTCACATCCTTTAATTAGAAAAACAGAGTCAATTTTAAATAAAGCCAGTCGGCTATGTAAGAGAGGAATCGAATTTGGAGAGATATGGAATGTTTTTTCATTTTGTCTTTGTGCAAGTTTTCGATGGTCTGATTTTTGAACGGATTTTTCTTATCTTCTCACTAAAAACAAGTTGATAGTTTGCAGAAGATTAAAAAGTTTTAGTTTTGGGTCGAATTCGGTATGTTTGCAAAAAATTAATCTCAGTGCGTGGGTAATATTTCCCAAATGCACCGTTGGATTTTCATGAGCTCTGGATATGTTATTATAGGCCTAATTATGCCCATCTTCACCAGAGGGATCAAAGAGTTTTGATCTGGTTCAAAAGTTATACATGTCTGTTCACAGGTCTATCTAGAGATAGCAAGAAGCAATGTTTTGCAGAAAAATGTACTCTGATGCAGGGTCAATATCTCAGGTTTGAACTGTTGGATTTCTCTCAAATTTTTATATGTTGTTTAAAACCTAGTTACGCAAAATATCAATGGTTGGATTGAGAAAATATTGTCTGGTTCAAAAGTTATACATGTCTGTTCACAGGTCTATCTAGAGACAGCAAGAAGCAATGTTTTGCAGAAAAATGTACTCCGATGCGTGGTCAATATCTCAGGTTTGAACCGTTGGATTTCTCTCAAATTTTTATATGTTGTTTGAAACCTAGCTACACCAAATCTCAACAGTTGGATTGAGTAAATCGTTTTTTTTTTTTAAGTTATTCATGTCTGAGTTCCGATCTATCCAGAGGCAGCAAGAAGAAATTTTGGGGGATTTATTTTCAAAGTTTTGTTTATTGAATCTAGTGGATGGTTATAGGAGTCTTATGAGTTGAGTCTAGGGTATCTCTAGTTGTGTTTTCATAATAATAATAATGATAAGAACAGTTGATTCAAATCACAATGGGTGGTTATAATATATCGTGTGTGATCCTGAAGGTTGTAGATGCCCCTTGAAGCAACTCAGTTGAGTGACTGATTCCTCCTGAGTTTTCCAAGGTGTGGCTCTACATCAGAACGCCTAGAGAAAGGTTGAAGTTATGATGTTGTAATGAAGTACAAGGATCAGCTAAGCTATTGATGAAAAAGTTTATTTGATGACATATTACAAAGAATGGGCACACTAAAACATATCAAAGATTTAAGGTTTTAGTTAAGTCTTTTGTAAAGCTCAAACTAAGTTCATTAGAGAGAAAGAGCCGAGCAAGCTAGTAAGAGCCAAGAAAATTCCTAGTTAATGCTGAGTGGAACCAAGTGTCGAGTATTAACAAGTGCCGAGTGTAACAAGTGCCGAGTATTAACAAGTACTGAGTATTAACAAGTGCCGAGTATTATCAAGTGCCGAGCAAAACCAAGTGCCGAGCAGAATCAAGTGCCGAGCAGAACCAAGTGTCGAGCATAACCAAGTGCTGAGCAGGTATAGGTGCTGAGTAACACAGAGGTGCCGAGCACCAATAACTCAATAATGTCGAGTTGCTACATTATTTTGGAAATCGAAGATTCGCCAGATCTAAGCCAACAAGGTTGTTATCTAGAAGTTTGTGAATTAAAAAGAAGATAAGAATGATGAGTTGGTGGCACAGAACACCATGTAGAACATTTTTCTTTTAGAAAAACAACTGGCAAAGTTTTTAGAAGAAAACAAGATATGGGGTAGATACGTTGTATCCTACCTAATCCATCTTGAAACCCTAAAATTGGAAAGGGAGAATTGAGTGGCAAAAGGAAAATCAGACTTCTATATAAGAAGACATAAGTTAATGAAGAAGGACAGCAAAAACAAGAATAAGGAGAGAGAGGTGGTCAAGCATAAAAGCATGAAGTGTTGTAGAATGTGCTAACGAGAAGAAAGTACAGGAACTTTGTTTGAATAGATGACCACAAGAATGATTGCATTGGCAGAATGAGTAAGAAGACTCAAGGAGACGAAGCTTGAAAGGGAGACAAGCAGTCAGAGCTAAAGTGATTGAAGCCAAGCATAAGGATTGAATTGAAAGTGTGATCTGAAATTTGCAAAGTATGTTGTAAGTTATATCAGATCAAAAGACTATTATCGTTACTTTCTAGCAATTGTAACAGTAAGTCTAAATCCTATGGACTTAGGTTGGTTTAATAGCCATAAGATAAATCCTTTAACAGGGTGACATTCCAAGTGAATGTTCTAAAGACCTTTTATCAGGCACATTCCTAATAGTTTGGTGAAATCCTCTAACAGGGTCACATTTAATAGCGTGTTGTAAGTCTTTAACATAGCAGGCTTTTAACAGGGCATCACTTCAGAAGAGTGAAAATCAAGTAGCATGTTACTGGTGGTTTTTCCCAAATTGGGTTTCCACGTAAATCATTGTGTAATGTGTTGATTTTGGATGTTTTGTCATTGCATATTGATTTACTGTAACTTGCTTATATGATTGATTTAAGTATTGGATGGATGAAAAGTATATGGATTCATTAAAAGTAGTAAAAAGGTATTAATAGGGAATTTTGGACTTTGAATAACTGATTCACCCCCCCCCCCCCCCCCCCCCCCCCCCCCTCTTAGTTATTCTAAAGAATTCTAACAATTGGTATCAGAGCCAACTGTTGATTCAGTTTAAAGGGACTATAAGCAGAAAAGATCAAAATGGCAAAGAGAGAAGTTCCCAAGCTCAACAAAGACAACTTTGTTGCATGGAAAAGTTTGATGAAGCTACATCTTGGATCCATAGGAGATTATGCCCAAAATTCAATTGTCACTAAACATGTAGATCCAACAAGTGCTCCTACTGCAGAAGACATGAAAAACATGCAAGAACACAACCAGACAATGTTTGAAATTGCCTCTGCACCCAACTATGCTGAATTTGATGATATGAAAGGATGTGACACAGCATACAAAATGTGGAAAGCCTTATCAGACATCTATGGAAGAGATTAGAATGTACAAAGAGAAAAAAGAGAAAGTCTCAGAGGAAAGTTTGATGACGTGAAAATGGAAGAAAATGAGAATGCTGCTCAGTATGGTACAAGAATAAAGGAAGTGGTAAGTGCAATAAGATGCTTGAGTGGTCAGCTGGATGAAGATACTATTAATAGTAAGTTCTTAAGAACCTTGCTCCCTATCTATGCTATTAGAGTATCAGCAATACAAGAGATAAGATGTATACCAGGAAATAATCTAAGCTTTGAAGGTATAATAGGTAGACTCACTGAATTTGAATTATCTAACTTTGACAACTACAAACCTGAAAATGTTGAATCTGCTTTTAAGGCCAAGTTATCACTGAAAGATGCCGAACAGATGAAATCAAAGAAAGGAAGAAAAATGAAATATGTATCTAGTGACAGTAGCACTGATGAGGAAGATGTGGAACAATTGGAAGCATTTCTCGCTAGAAGGTTTCACAGGGGCAAAGGAAAATTCAAAGGTAAGATGTCTATCATTTGTTTCAATTGCAATGAAGTAGGTCATATTGCTGCAAGATGTCCACAGAAAAAGGATTCCAAGGAAGGCAACAAATACAAGAATAGAAGAGATGATGACAAGAGAGATTACAAAGAAAAAGGTAAGAAGTGTTATATTGTTGAAGAAAATTCTGATGACAATGATGATGAAGTTGTTTATGTAGCCATGAAGGACCAATCTGATAAAGAAGAAGCCACAGCACTGGTAACATGCATAAACAAGAATGACAGATGGATCATAGATAGTGGATGCTCACATCATATGACAGGAGACAAAAGTAAGTTTGTTAACTTTACTCAATATGATGGAAATAGTGTTAGATTTGGTAATGATGCTCCATGTCAAATCAAAGGAAAAGGTTCCATTAAGCTCACAGAACAAATTTCATGTGACAATGCATACTATGTTGAAGGATTAAACTACAATTTACTGAGTGTCTCACAGTTAGGCAATATAGGCTGCAAAGTGGAATTTGGAAACAAAACTGCAAAAATCTATGACAATGATGGTAAACTGATAGGAAAAGGAGATCAAACAAAGAGTAATTTGTTTTACCTTGATATGGATGATGTTTCTTTTTTATTTGCAAAATTTGATGATGAATGGTTATGGCATAGAATATTATGTCATGTCAACTTTGACAATCTAGTCAACATCAATAAAATGAAGAAAGTCAGAGGTCTACCAAAATTGAAGAAGCCTGATAATATCATGTGCAAACAATGTCAACTAGGAAAGATGACAAAATCAAGTTTCAAAAGCAAAAACTATACATCTAAAGAGATACTTGAGTTAGTTCACACTGACTTATGTGGTCCAATGGAAATACAAAGCTATAGAGGAGATAAATACATAATGTTATTTGTTGATGACTATTCCAGGATGATGACTGTTATGTTCTTAAAACAAAAATCTGATACTTTTTAAATGTTTAAGTGGTATGTGGCTAGAGTTGAAAAGGAAACTAGAAAAAGCCTGAAATGCCTAAGATCAGATAGAGGTGGTGAATTTACATCAAATGAATTCGAGATATTCTGTAATAACAAAGGGATCAAAAGAAAAACGTTAGCTCCTAGAACTCCCCCACAGAATGGAATTGCTGAAAGAAGAAACAGATCTATAATTGACTGTGCCAGAACATTAATGATGGAAAAGAATGTTGCTCTAAAATACTGGAGAGAAGCTGTAAGTGTAGTTGTTCATACACTGAACCGAATACAAGTCAAGAAAGGTACAAATACAACACTTTTTGAATTATGGTATGGTTACTCACCCAATATAAAACATTTCAAAGTGTTTGGTTGCAAATGTTTTATCCTTAAAGATGTTAGAAATGGAAAATTTGATGCAAAAAGTGATGAAGGTATATTTCTTGGTTACTCCACTAGAAGTAAGGCATATAAGTGTTTGAATATTAACACTAACAAAATTGTGGAAAGTGCAAATGTAAATTTTGATAAGCACACAGAAGTCCAAGCTGAAATACCAAAGAAAATGGAAGAGTACAGAACCTTTGTGTATTCTTATGAAGGAATGATTGATAAGAATGATGTCAATCAAATTGGAAATCAATAACAGGTATCAATTTCAGCTGAATCACAACCAATAAATGCCGAGTTGCATTCAGAAGCCAAGTTGCAGAATGAAGAAAATGCACAATTTGATTCCGAAGACAGCATACATGATGAAGAACAACCTGACAACAAAGTGCATAGTGATCCTAAATCCGAAAGATCAAACATGGAAACAAGGACAGAGCCAAGGTTATCCAAATATGTAAAAAGACATCACCTTGTTGAACAAATAATTGGTGACAAAGATGCAAGACTAATGACAAGGAACAAACTAAGACATGAATCATGTCTGATCAGCCAATCTGAACCCAAGATAGTACATGGTGCATTACAAGATGATGACTGGTATAAAGCTATGGAAGAAGAAATTGATCAAATAAGACAAAATAAAATCTGGAGTTTGGTTCCTAGACCAACTGACAAGAATGTGATTGGCACCAAATGGGTATTCAGAAATAAACTAGATGAGAATGGTGAGATTACCAGAAACAAAGCTAGACTAGCATGTAAGGGTTATGCTCAAGAAGAAGGAATAGACTATAGAGAAACATTCGATCTTGTTGCTAGAATGGAAGGAGTAAGAACTTTACTTGCATATGCTGCCTACAAAATTTTTAAATTCTATCAGATGGATGTAAAATCCTCTTTCTTAAATGGTATACTAGAAGAAGAAGTCTACATTGAACAACCAAAAGGATTTGTTGATGAAAACAACATGGATATGGTGTGTAAGTTACATAAAGCACTCTATGGTTTGAAACAAGCACCTAGAGCATGGTATGAGAGACTTCACAAGTATCTAGTGCAAATTGGATTTGAAAGAATTGATGATAACAACAACATGTACATCAAAGCAGAAGAAGGTAAAGACATTATTGTATTTGAAATCTTTGTGGATGACATAGTGTTTGGAGGTAAGGAAGTACTTTGCAAAGGCTTTGTTGAAAAAATGAAACATGAATTTGAGATGTCTATGTTTGGAGAAATCAAAAAAAAATATTGGATTGCAAGTATATCAACTCAAACATGGAATATTTGTTACACAATCAAAGTACATCAAAGAAATTCTTAAAACATTTGGATTGGAGGAATCCAAACCAGTCAGCACACCAATGGCCACAGGAAATAAGCTATCCAAAAATGATGAGTCAGTTGAAGTCAATCAAACAATGTATAGATCCATGATTGGAAAACTACAATATGTTGTACATAGTAGACCAGACATAGCATTAGCAGTTGGAATAGTGGCTAGGTTCTCTGCTAATCCTAAAGAAAATCATCTCATAGCAGTAAAAAGAATAATGAGATATCTCAAAGGGACTGATGACTTTGGTCTATACTACAAAAAGAATGGAAAATTTGAGCTCAATGCATATACAGATGCAGACTGGGGAGGAAACATTGATGATAGAAAAAGCACAAGTGGAGGTGCATTATTTCTAGGCAGAAGGCTGGTTACCTGGACTAGCAAGAAACAAACATGTATATCCCAGTCCACTGCAAAGTCAGAATATGTGGCAGCTGCAGTCAATTGCACAAACATTGTATGGCTCACACATCTATTGAATGGAATGAAAGAAGAAGTAACAAAACCTGTGATATTGTATTGTGATAATACAAGTGCTATAAACATATCAAAAAATCTAGTGATGCATGCAAAAACCAAGCATATTGCAATCAAGTATCATTATGTTAGAGAATTGGTAGAAGACAAACAAGTGAAGTTGGAATACATTCACACAAAGGAACAAACTGCAGATATCTTCACCAAACCATTGCCCAAGGATTCCTATGAATATCTTAGAGGCAAGTTGGGGGTCATACCCCTAACTCAAGCTGCTTAAGGCAACAAGAAAGCTGCCTTGCATCAACAGGAATAAATCATTGAAATATTAATAGGTTGATGCAAAGGATGATAGCAGAAATAGAAACTCCAAATCAGTCACAAACATGGTGACAGAGGGAGAAAATCAACTAGAAGCCAAAGCTTATATTCTGCATGATAAAGATGCTACATCTTTGGCATTTATGTCAAAGAGGGAGAAATATGCAAAAAATTGATCAATACAAAGTAAGAGGGAGATATATATGAAAGAGGGAGATATATGAGATCAGTAGTGAAATGCAGCAAGCTAACGTATACAATCTTGGTGGTAACTGAATTGATTACTTGATCAGTTTGGTTTGCCATCAATGCCAAAGAGGGAAATTTTTGGAAATGATTGAAATGATCATAAGAAAAGTTGTTGGAATAATATATGGAACTGGTAAAGAATGTCCTCAATCATTGTTTTTTCATTGATGTCAAACTTGCTACTTGCAGGAATGACAATTGCTTTAGTGATCCAAATACTATCAATTAGTTGATTGTCAAGGAGGAAGCAATCAATAAGATGTAACTAGAACGCCTAGAGAAAGGTTGAAGTTATGATGTTGTAATGAAGTACAAGGATCAGCTAAGCCATTGATGAAAAAGTGTATTTGATGACATATTACAAAGAATGGGCACACTGAAACATATCAAACATTTAAGGTTTTAGCTAAGTCTTTTGTAAAGCTCAAACTAAGTTTATTAGAGAGAAAGAGCCAAGCAAGCTAGTAAGAGCCGAGCAAATTCCTAGTTAATGCCGAGCGGAACCAAGTGCCGAGTATTAACAAGTGTCGAGTATTAACAAGTGTCGAGTGTAACAAGTGCTGAGTATTAACAAGTACCGAGTATTAACAAGTGCCGAGTATTATCAAGTGCCGAGCAAAACTAAGTGCCGAGCAGAACCAAGTACCGAGCAGAATCAAGTGCCGAGTAGAACCAAGTGTTGAGCAGAACCAAGTGCCGAGCAGGTATAGGTGTCGAGTAACACAGAGGTGTCGAGCACTAGTAACTCAATAATGCCGAGTTGCTGCATTATTTTGGAAATTGAAGATTTGCCAGATCTAAGCCGACAAGGTTGTTATCTAGAAGTTTGTGAATTAAAAGGAAGATAAGAATGATGAGTTGGTGGCACAGAACACCATGTAGAACATTTTTCTTTTAGAAAAAAAACCAGCAAAGTTTCTAGAAGAAAACAAGATGTGGGGTAGATACATTGTATCCTACCTAATCCATCTTGAAACCCTAAAATTGGAAAGGGAGAATTGAGCAGCAAAAGACAAATTAGACTTCTATATAAGAAGACATAAGTTAATGAAGAAGGAGAGCAAAAACAAGAATAAGGAGAGAGAGGTGGTCAAGCATAAAAGCATGAAGTGTTGTAGAATGTGTTAAGGAGAAGAAAGCATAGGAACTCTATTTGAATAGACGACCACAAGAATGATTGCATTGGCAGAATAAGTAAGAAGACTCAAGGAGATGAAGCTTGAAAGGGAGACAAGTAGTCAGAGCTGAAGTTATTGAAGCCAAGCATAAGGATTGAATTGAAAGTGTGATCTGAAATCTGTAAAGTATGTTGTAAGTTATATCAGATCAAAAGACTATTATCGTTACTTTCTAGCAATTGTAACAGTAAGTCTAAATCCTATGGACTTAGGTTGGTTTAATAGACATAAGATAAATCCTTTAACAGGGTGACATTCCAAGTGAATGTTCTAAAGACCTTTTACCATGCCCATTCCTAACAGTTTGGTGAAATCCTCTAATAGGGTCGCATTTAACAGTGTGTTGTAAGCCTTTAACAGGGCAGGCTTTTAACAGGGCATCACTTCAGAAGAGTGAAAATCAAGTAGCATGTTACTAGTGGTTTTTCCCAAATTGGGTTTCCACGTAAATCATTGTGTCATGTGTTGATTTTGGATGTTTTGTCATTGCATATTGATTTACTGTAACTTGCTTATATGATTTATTTAAGTATTGGATGGATGAAAAGTATATGGATTCATTAAAAGTAGTAAAAAGGTATTAATAGGGAATTTTGGACTTTGAATAACTGATTCACCCCCCGCTCTCAGTTATTCTAAAGAATTCTAACACATGGTAGCAAAATAGAATCCCTTTCAAGAAGGTGAAAACTTGGTAAACAAGTGCCTCTTGTTCCAAATGTTGCATCTCATAATCCATCTTCTGGCTCATGTATAGTTGCTTTCCTACTTTCATTTGCTGCTTTTTATCATACATCCATGGATTGAATCTTGTCATAACTCGGGGGCAACACCCTACAGTGTCCTAGGAATCTCTTTAGTGTTAGTCACCAGTTGTTCTAACTACATCTTCCTACAATCGCTTGTGTCACTTTTGTGATTCCTCTCACAGAAGATCTCTCATATTTGTCACTAGTTGTTCTAACTACTTTTGTCTGTTGTTGCTTGTGTCACTTATGAGATTCTTCTCACAGAAGATCTCTCATGTTAGTCACTAGTTTTTCTAACTGTATCTACCTACCATTGCTTATGTCACTCTTGAGATTCCTCTCATGGAAGATCTCTTGCATCAGTCACCAGTTTTTCTAACTATGTCTACCTATTGTCACTTGTGTCACTTTGAGATTCCTCTCACGAAAGATCTCTTGCATCAGTCACCAATTGTTCTAACTACGTCTGTCCACTATCACTTAGTTTCCTACTGAGATTCTTCTTACTAAATATTCTTCTTTGACTTCAATCACCAATTGTTCTAACTATGTCTGTCTACTATTATCACTTTACTGAAGAGATTTCTTTCATATATGTCTAGCTTGTCGGTCTAATAGCAATAGCATAATCATTCTAGTTAGGAGGCAACAGATCAACTTGTTGAGTTGTTTTAGATGAATAATCCAATGTTTATTCTGAAATGATTCTTCATATAAGGATCATGTTGAGGTGTCGTTAATTAATAGGCCATAATTAACACTCATTTATGTACCCTGAATAAGTAAAACAATATTCCCAGATCTAACATTATTATATAGGGTTCCCATTGAAACTTAGATGTCAATAAAAATTTTGAGAAACCTTTAATGGATGTGGACTCTGAAATAATAGAATTTCCACCTACTCATCAAGGTCAGCCTAAAAACAATATTAATTTATAATAGGACTTGCTAGATTTGATTACCCCAAAAATGAATTGTATTTTCATCCTATCCCATATAGTAAGTAACAACACCATAATTTCATATAACAACATGGAGGATGATAATACAAATAATAATATAAAAGTAATCTCCAAACTTAAATCTAACCAAGATTCACAATTTCCCTTAAATGTAACTTTAGATGAGTTTGTCTCTGAATCTAAAGACGAGCAAAGTGAATTGATAATAAAGGAGATGAAATGGTTAATATAGAGAATCATGGAAATAGACAAGAGGGAATTAGAAGAAGAAAAGACTAGTTGAACAACATTCAAATGATAAGTAAATGTTATAAAAATAGTAATCAAAATTATACTATAGAAGTTTTTTTACCCAAAATCTTAAATGAGATGCCTTAAGAAGTTATCATAAATGCAATCAAACAACATATTATTGATAAGTTGCCAACTACAATCTATTTAATTCTATAACTTTTTTTTTTAAATGTAGTATGCAACTTAATTATTAAATAGTAATAATAGGGTATTATTAAATCCTAATCTTGGGAAAATATTGTGAATTAATTTTTACTAACCTTTTCCAAAGAAAAAAAATCCCTTCACATAATACTTCCCTTCACAAAATAATTAGTTTTATCTTATTCAATCATTGACATAATAATAATTTGATTTAAAATTTGAAATTTTAACAATGACCTTAGCTAAAGATTAAGTATTAGGGTATAGGACAATTAGAACTCATGCTAGATCAAACATGCAAGTCATAGCTAAGAATGATCAGCTCTCTCGTTCCAAGTAATCGTTGGGATTTTCAATGTATAACAAGTTATTTGATAGTGTATTCCCATTTTTCTAATATATCATTAACTAATTTTTTTTTAAATTATTTATTATCTAAAATTAAAATTTGGGATAAGGCTACATGTTTTCTCCTCCAAGATTTTTCCTATTGGTACCCCTAATGAGTTGGGATTGTAAATAGGTTATTAAAAATTTAATGAAATATTTGACATTAAAGCCTATTACTGATCAAAACATGTTTTTAATATCTTTAACTTTTATAAAAAAATCTGTGTGATGTCTTCATATAAATTGAACTTTATGAGGTAGAAAGAGAAGAAGAAAATAAAAAAAATAAAAAGTCAAGGATAATGCAAAGATTAAAGAGGGATGTAGAGGAGAAGATGGAAGAGAGAAGTTATAAAAGAAAGATGAGGAGGAGAAGGAAAGGGGAAAAGGGAAAGAGAAAGAAAAGAAGAAAAGGAAGGGGGAGAAAGAGGATCAATGAAAAATATTTAGTAATATTGAAGGCTAATGATGGTATGATTTATTTATTATTGGTATAAACTATTGACAAGGGCTATCTATATGATTACAATGTAGAGTAATATTTAGTAATGTTCATGTATATGATATTTATAATAGGGTTCTAGTTTAGACTCATAAAATTGTTCATTGATTATTTGTTTCTAGTTGTCCCTTAGTGGGAACTGGCCATTATTTTATACTTTTCTTTTGGGTAAACAACCTTTTTTAACCTTTTACAAGTATTCCAAAATGAAAAATAATTTGGATATATAATAATATGAGAAATAGAGGAGTATAACCTAAATCAACTAGTGGTGGACACAAAGGGTATTTATATCGCACATATAGAATAATAAATATTTCGATTAGGATTTTTACATCAGCAATATAGGTCAAAACCTTTTAATACATATAACACTATTGAAATTGTTGGATACAATTTATTAATTGTGTGTTGTCTTTGATGTTACACAAATGGCATATCAGTTATCAATCAGTGCATACCAATCTCATTTGGGCTGTGAAGATAGTTTTCCATGTCTACCGAGCATTCCTATGTAGAAGACAGCATGTACCAAGTTCTCTTGGGTGTTGACAGAAATCATGTAGTAGAAGAGTGTTAACCGAGCTCACTTGGTTAATGAAGGAGAGTTGGATGGAACTAGTGCTAATCGAGATCACTCAGTTACCTAAAGATTTTTGCAAGTTTGCAATTTTAACTGAGCTTCTATTGGTTAATACAGGAAATCATTTCTGAGTTAGTGTCTACCAAGTTGGGTTAGCTAACAAAAGATTTTCTTATTTTGGCATATTAAGCTCAATTGATTTATCTATTGGTTCTAGCCAACTATGGTGATGAATCTATTTAGTTGCATCTCAATCAAGTCATTTCATTGTTACACTCTAACCATTGTAGAGATGATCTAAATATATTAACAGAGTTGGTTTAATAGACATTTGTAAATCCTATAACAAGGTGGTAGCTCTATTGAATTGTCCAAATACCTCTAACAAGGCAACTCCTAACAAGGTGATCAAATCCTTTAACAGGGTCACACCTAACAGTGTGTTTTGTAACCTTTAACAAGGTTGGCTCCTAATAGGGCTCACTTTAGAAGAGTGAAAAATAGTAACTATTTATAATTCGGGGTTTTTCCCAAAATTGGATTTTCATGTTAAACCTTGGTGTCATATGTGTTCATGTTATTTCTTTCATGTTTGCAATTAAGATTAAGGAACGATAATCACTTAAAATATCTTAAGATTTGCTAAGTTAATTGATTACCAAGTACATTCGATATTTACCAAGTTACAACATTAACTATGTATGTCGAGCATCAATATTCAGTTTTTAGATTGCAATTTGTGTTGACATCTAAGGGATCTAGGATTTATTTTAGTAGTAACTGATTTACCCCTCCCCTCTCAATTACTCCTCTTATATTTCCAACAATTGGTATCAGATCTTTTGGTGCTTGGAGAGAAGGTTTTAAGAACCTAAGCTAAAGATTAGGATGTCTTACAAGAGAGAGAGATTCCAAAGCTAAACAAAGACAACTTTGTAGCATGACAAGGACTTATGAGGCTTCATTTAGCTACACTCAGTGATTCATATTGCAAATATCTTAATGTTGAATACAAAACTTCCACTGGAACATTATCAGTTGAAGATATTGCTAAGAAGAAGAACCATAACATCATAATGATTGATATTGCATCTGCTATCAATTATGTTGAATTTGATGAGGTAAAAGATTGTAAAATTGCTCATGAAATGTGGACCAAACTAAAAGATGTCTATGCAAAAGATGACAATGTAAGAATAGAAAAAGTAGAAAGTCTAAGAGGACAATTTGACCAAATGAAGATGAGTGAAGATGAAAACATTGCAAAATGTGTGGAAAGAATCAAAGCCTATGTAAGTACAATCAAAGCATTTGGAGGAGAAATTAAGAAGGAAACTATTATAAGTAAGGTACTCAGAACTCATCTATGCAATTAGAGTATCTACTATCCAAGAAATGTGATGTGATCCAAATAATAAATTAACCTTGGATGCTTTAGTTGGAAGATTGACAGCTTTTGAACTAGATAACTATGATAACTATATTCTTGTTTCCAAGAATATTGGATCTGCATTTGAAGCCAAACTTTCACTCAAGGAAAAGGGCAAGAAATCAAAGGCAAATCAATCAAGAAGTGGAAAAAAAACTGAAGAAATTTTTGACAGTGATCTTGAAATTGTTGAAGCCCTACTTATAAAGAAATATTCCAAAGGTCGAGGAAAGTACAAAGGTAAAATTCCTCTAATTTATTTTCCTTTTGAAGAAATTGGTCATATTCCTACTAGGTGTCAAAACAAAGAAAGAAAAGATGAGAAGAAATCCACAAGTACAAAAGAAAGAAGGAATTCAAAAGTCACAAATTCTACAAAGATAAAGTTAAGAAAACTTATTTCGTGGCTAAAGATTTTGATAACAGTGAAGATGAAATGGTATACATTACTGTAAAAGATGAGTTTGATGATGAAGGGGATAAGATGGCATTTATCTCTCATTTTAGAAAAAATGATATATGGATTATTGATAGTGCATGTTCACACCATATGACTAGAGATAAAATAAAATTTGAAAATTTTGAATACTATGATGGAGGTAGTGTAAGGTTTGGAAACAATAAACCTTGTTGCATAAAAGGAAAAGATCATATCTCATTAACTAATGAACTTGTATGTGATAATGCCTGTTTGGTTAAAGGATTAAAGCATAATCTACTAAGTGTGCCATAGTTGAACAAAATTGATTCAAAGTTAAATTCATGAATGGTAAGGCAAAGCTACTAGATGAAAAAGGAAATCTGATTGGATCAGGCAAGCAAACAAAAGGCAATCTATTTTATCTTGATCTTGGTGAATGCTCATGTTTTATTATTCAAGTATAAGAAAGTTAGTTATAGCATAGGAGACTATACCATGTAAACTTTGATAATATGGTCAAAATTAGCAAACTTAGAAGAGTAAGAGGTATTCCTAGTTTGAAGAAACCTTATGTTGGCTTGTGCAAGAATTGCCATATTTGTAAAATGGGAAAGACTAGTTTTAAGAGCAAAAGCTAGCAATCAGAAGAAGTCTTAGAAATTGTGCATATTGACTTATGTGGAACCATAGGAATAGAAAGTTATAGTAGAGAAAAGTTCTTCATTCTTTTTATTGAAGATTATTCTAGAATAATGACTGCGATGTATCTAAAAGAAAAATCAGAAGCTTTTGAGAAATTCAAATAGTATCTAGCAAGAGTAGAAAAGGAAACTGGAAAGAGACTGAAATATTTAAAATCAAATAGAGGTGATGAATTCATCTCCAATGAATTCAATAATTTTTTTATTGAAAGAGAAATCAAAAAAAAAGTATCAGCTCCTAGTGCACCTCATCATAATGGAATTGCAGAAAGAAGAAATAGATCCATCATGGATTATGCAAGGATATTAATTATTGAAAAGGACGTTGCTATCAAATACTAAAAGGAAGCTATCATCACTGCAGTTCATACTTTGAATCAAGTTTAGTTGAAGAAAGAACCAAACCAAACTCCCTATGAACTATGGTATGGCTACAAACCAAATGTAAGTTACCTAAAAGTATTTGGCAGCAAATGTTACATCTTAAAAGAATCTAGAAAAAGAAAATCTATGTAAAAGGTGATAAGGCATATTTCTAAGATACTTCTGCAAAAGTAAAGCATACAAATGTTTGAATTTGTCTACTCATAAGATCATAGAAAGTGCACATATGAGAATTGATAAGTTTGCAAAAAATAGTGAAGAAGAAAGCAAAAAAGAGCCAAAGGATTATAGAAGATTTTTTTACTACAAACCTAATACATTGTCAAATCTATTTGAGAGAAAGGAGACTTCATCTCTCGAGTTCTCCAAATCTCCAACAGTTACTGAGTTGCAAACAGTGCAAACCAAGTCACATTCTGAAGGAACTGAGTCACAATCAGAGGCCACCGAGTCTATTCAAACTGAGTTTGATGAACCTGGGTCACAAATAAAAGAACCCAAGCTTGAAGTTGAAGTTCATAATGAAGATAGTGGAATTCATTCAAGGCCCAAAGAGCCTATGTTACCAAGATATGTCAGAAGACATCATGCACCTGACCAGATCATTGGAGACAAATCAAATAGAACAATGACAATGAGCAAACTAAAAGGTACATGTTTACTTGTTGAATGTAAACCTAAAAATGTTAAAGATACTCTAGAAAATGAAAGTTGGATTGAGGCAATGAATGAAGAGATAGAACAGATGGAGAGGAACAATACTTCGACTCTTGTTCCTAGGCCTAAAGATAAAAATGTCATTGGTAGAAAATGGGTATTCAAAAATAAGCTGAATGAAGATGGAAAATTGTCTAGAAACAAAGAGAAACTAGTATGTAAAGGTTATTCTCAAGAAGAAGGTATTGATTATGGTGAAACTTTTTCCCCTATTACAAGACTAGAAGGTTTTAGAACTCTACTTGCATATGCAGCTCACAAAGGATTCAAAGTATATCAGATAGATGTTAAATTTGCATTCTTGAATGGAATTCTTGATGAGGAAATCTACATTGAATAGCCAGAAGGTTTTTGTAGATCCTAGAAAAAGAGACATGGTTTGTAAATTACACAAAGCTCTATAGGGTCTCAAACAAGCTCCTAGAGCCTGGTATGAATGACTACATAACTATTTGATACAGATTGGTTTTCAAAGAACAAATGATAAACATAGTCTATATATCAAGGAAGGATTAGACAAGAAGATTGTGTTGGCAAAAATATTTGTTGATGATACCCTATTTATAGGAAATGATGAATTATGCAAAGAATTTTTAGAGTAAATGAGTAAGAAATTTGAGATGTCCATGTTTGGTGAAATAAAATTATTTGTTGGATTGCAGATACAACAGAACAAAAATGGTATCTACATCACTCAATCTAAGTATATCAAGAAGATACTAAAGAAGTTTGGAATGGAAGACTCAAAACTAATTTGAACTCCCATGTCTATTGGACATAAGCTTTCCAAAAATGATGACTCCAAAGAAGTAGATCAGACCTTATACAAATCAATGATTGGGAAATTACAGTATGTAGTACATACAAAGCCTGAAATTTCCTTAGCAGTTGGGATAGTGGCAATATTTTCAACAAATCTCAAAGAAAATCATATGATGGAAATCAAGAGAATCTTGAGATATCTAAAAGGTACTGAAAACTATGGCTTATTGTACAAACTTGGAGGCAATCTAGACTTAAATGTGTTTACTAATGTTAATTGGGCAAGAAGTCCTTATGACAAAAAAAGCACTAGCGGTGGAGCATTCTTCCTTAGTAAAAGATTGGTGTCTTAGACAAGCAAGAAGCAAAATTGTACATCTCAATCCATAGTAGAGGCAAAGTATGTGGCAGCAATAGTCAATTGTTCTAACATTGTTTGGTTCAAACAATTGTTGAAAGGAATGAAAGTAGAAATCAAAGATCCAATAGTCATATACTATGATAACAACAGTGCAATCAATATATAAAAGAATCTAGTGATGCATTTCAAAACCAAGCACATTGTTATAAAATATCACTTCTTAAGAGAATTGGTGCAAGATAAAGAAGTCAGATTGGAATATGTGAATACAAAAGAACAGATTGCAAACATATTCACCAAGTCATTACCTAAAGATGTATTCTTGTATCTAAGAGGTAAGATAGGGGTCATTCCCCTATCTAAAGCTCACTAAATAAAGTTTAGTGATGCATCAACCAGAACAAGTTGAAGATCAATCAATTGATGAAGTATTGTCAAGGGCAAATTGCAAATGGATCGATACTTAAGGTACACTGATATTATCAGAACTATTGTCTTTGGCATGTGTTGTCAAAGAGGGAGAAGTTTATTGTCATGTCTCTCAAAAATTTTGTTATTCCATAAGAGGGAGTTGTTCTATAGAGAAACATCAAGGAAGAATATACTTGGCAGAAGATTGTTGAAGACTAAAGCTCATTGACAAAGGGAATCTTGTTCTCAAAATTTCATTGTGTTGTGCCATGTTGTGTTGCCATCAATGCCAAAGAGGGAGAATTTTGGATACAATTGATTAATTGTGTGTTGTCTTTGACGTTAGAAAATTTTCATATCAATTATCAATCAGTGCATGTCGAGCTCAATTGGGCAATGAAGAGAATTTTCCATGTCTACTGAGCATTCCTATGCAGAAGACGGTGTCTACCAAGTTCTCTCCAGCATCGACAAAAATCATGCAATAGAACAGTGTTAATCGAGCTCACTCGATTAATGGAGGAAAGTTGCATGGAACTAGTGCTAACTGAGCTCACTCAATTACCAAAAAATTTTTGCAAGTTTGCAATGTTAACCGAGCTTCTATTGATTAACATTGAAAATCACGTTTGAGTTAGTGTCTGTTGAGCTGGATTAGCTACTGAAGGATTTTCTTATTTTGGAATATTAAGCACGATTGATTTATCTATTGGTTCTAGCCGACTATGGTGATGAATATTAATTATTCTAAATTGTATTTGAGTTGACTTGACAATTTGAAAGAAATAAATAAAAGGTCAAGTTGCGGTTTCAAAGTGTGGAAGATGTGATGAATGAATTGTAAGGGATGAAGAGAGGAAGTGAATTTGAAGGATAAATAGAATATCCTTGAGCAGAAAAGCTATATTCAATCAGGAAGGATAAAGTATATGCCATAAAAGAGATTTGTAATCAGCAATTCAGTTGCATCTCAATCAGATCATTTCTTTGTTACTCTCTAACCATTGTAGTAGTGATCTAAATCTCTTAACAAAGTTGGTTTAACGGCCATTTGTAAATCCCCTAACAAGGTGGTAGTTCTGTTAAATTGTCTAGAGACCTCTAACAAAGCCATTCCTATAGGGTGATCAAATCCTTTAACAGGGTTACACTTAGCAGTGTGTTTTGTAACCTTTAATAGAGTTGGCTCCTAATAGGGCTCACTTCAGAAGAGTAAAAAAAAATAACTAGTTACAATTGAAAATTTTTCCAACATTAGGTTTCCACATTGACTCTTGGTTTCATATGTGTTCATGCTATTTCTTGGATGCTTGCAATTAAGACTAAGTAACAATAATCACTAAAAATATCTTAAGATCTGCTAAGTTAATGGATTACCGAGTACATTCAATATTTACCAAGTTACAATATTAACTGTGTATATGTCAAGCATCAGTATTCAATTTTCAAATTGCAATTTGTGTTGACAACTAAGGGGGCTCTGAGATTTATTTTAGTAGTAACTGATTCACCCCTCCTTGTTAGAATCTGATAAGATTAATAACCCAAAAAACTAGTGCAAAGAATAAATATCTAAACTATGAATGCAAATGATACAAAATCAAAATAGCATCATAGAATTAGTCTCCAAGAGAGTAATGCAAATGCTGGAAGCAAAATAGCATTAAGAGGATGCAAAAACAAGAGATGCAAATACAAGCCAAGTAGCATGCTTATATAGGCTAAGAAGAGGGAGGAGGTGGCAACACCAACCAATGAGGAGCAACCATCTATCGGACTAAAGATAGAAAAGTATCTTCCCAGGATAGCTAATGGATGCTCACATGTAGTAAGGTGACACCTCACAACCATTCACCTAATAAGACATGCTTTATTAACTTAAACGAAATTATTAAAAGTGTAAGAAAAACCTAGCAAAATAGGAAAAATAAAAAACTACACTAACACTCCCCTCTCAATTACTCCTCGTATATTTCCAACAAACATAACCATTGCACCCTTCAAAGTTGAAAGTGCTAGTTGTTGCTTTTACTTTGGACATGATTCTCAATGTATTTTGGAGTTTGGATGTAAATGTCCATGGAGTGTTTGATGATCTAGTAACCTTTGCAATGTATCTTTACCATGATTGTGATTTTAAGATTTTGAAATGCTATGGTTATTCTAAATGTAGATCCTTCACAATTATCATATTTTTTAATTCAATTAATTTTTTGAAGCGAACCCATACATAGTTTATCATGCCCTCCTTCAACTATTTGATGATTTATCTCAAATCTTAACTCCAAGGTTATGCTATTCAAAGACAAGCAATTCAATGAGATCAATTTTTAAAAGGTACAAGGGTTTGAGAGGAAAATTGAGTAGTCATTTTTCTCTGTTTCTTTTTTATTTTTCAATATTTTCCTTTTCCAGTTTGTTTCACATTCTTTTATTGTTTTAGTAGGTATTGTATTTATAAATAAAACTAATACTTGAGTTGTTTCCTATACAAATAATTTTTTTTTTTTTAAATTAAGTACTCAATAAAGATAGCATATTATAGCTAAATTACTATACAAACAAACTTCAACATTACTATTGATTTGAATTTGGATATACATGGAGTATACACCACACTTTTCATAATCCATATTTAGATAGCCAAAAACACAAATTCTAACATGACATTCGAAAAATATTTACAATTAAATAAAAACCTAGAGTTGTATGATTAGGTAGAAAAATAATCATATGCCTACACACTCTAAGTCACTTGTCAAGCATACTTGTAGCATGTATAATAAAAAACACAATGCAACATAGAACATATAAATCATATACTATCACGCTACTATAATAACACATATTTCTGAAAAAATGCTAAATATACATATATCTCTATATAGCATCATCGACAATAACATATATTTATATAAAAAAAACATAAATCTCTTTGTAGAATCAAGGATAGAATAACAATAGAGTAAATCCTAGTCACTAAAAAATTTAGTGACAAAGCTATCATATGCAATTCTCAATACACTATTTAAACTTAGACGCCAATACAAATAAGATGCTAGAATCATCTAATACAAACTAATAAAGTAAAATAAATATCTGATCTAAAATCATAGTCGCAATATATGAGAATGCAAATACACTTGTTGCAAATGAAGATTTGTCTGAACATCAAAGTGGGGGAAAAGAAAAGTGCAATCCTGTATACTCTACATATTGTAAATATGTAATTTCACTACTCAAATTATACATCTCATTACCCAACCCACCAATAAAATCTCCTTCAAATTTACCTTTAGTGAAGATTGATATTTTTCATCAAGTATCGTATTAACCTACACTATGAAAAATAATGCAGTCCAATTCATCAATGTACATACAAACTTCAAAATCTGGATATCTCAATAGCCTCATACACCAAATGCCTTGAGTTATATGTATACAAATATTTTCTTAATATCAAAAGGTACTTTAAAAAAACTAAAAACTAAAAATAGCTATCAACAACAATACAAATCCTCTCTATATATATAGTTTGAGCATCAACCTTCGGAATAAATTATTCTAAAAGATAATAGATAAAATTATCCATGTGAGAAAGGCATTTGTATCTCCAGTTGAGGTGGAAGCACAAAATTGTAATCACCATAGCAAATCCCACTCCATAACTTAAT
Source organism: Cupressus sempervirens (assembly GCA_028749045.1). Classification (NCBI taxonomy): domain Eukaryota; kingdom Viridiplantae; phylum Streptophyta; class Pinopsida; order Cupressales; family Cupressaceae; genus Cupressus; species Cupressus sempervirens. The sequence continues at coordinate 796,136,889 of CM053790.1, forward strand.
CCCACTGCTACTGCCCACCATTGATCCATTGTATCTGCATCTTCATCTTCATCTTTATCAATTGTACTATTGTGATTCTCCATGCCACCCGGACCCAAACTTCGTGTTCTATTTTCAAGGGGAGGTCCATGAAGGTTGGGATTTCCTACGAATGAAGAACTTTCAAAGGTTGAAAACTGCTTCCCTTGTGGTATTAGTCCAACAAGCATGTTATCAGAAAGATTCAACACAGCAAGAAATGTGAGGTTTAACAGATGGGAAGGAATCTTTCCCGATAGCTTATTTTCAGAAAGATCCAAAGATTCCAAGTAACCCATGGCTCCCAAGGAATCCGGGATCGGTCCACTCAACTCAAATTATTCTTTGATGTATTGAGAGAAATTAAGCCCTTAAGGAGTCCCAATTCTGGAGGAATATTGCCTGACAACTTATTACGTGACAGATCTATGAACTTATCTGCACCAATTATCTTCTCGTATGGAGTGTCTCCCCTTTATCCAAACTGTTACTTCATCGCCAAAATTGAATCCACAATTTATGTCCATGAAACTGAAAAGGCAACCATGCTCAATAGATTGTACATCAAAACTTTGACAGATACTGATCATGGCATATAACTTGCTGACATCTGGAGGAATATTTCCTGATAATTGGTTATCAGGTAAATCCAGAATCTGTAGACTTGGCATTCTGAATAGCTGAGGTGGAATTGGATCAGTAAACTTATTAGAAGCTAGGCTGAGGATTCTCAAATCTTTCAAGTTTTCTATCCAAACGGGAATGTTACCTTCAATTATTGTTTCCCAAATCAAATACTTGGAGCTGTGTACAATTTGCAAGAGACGGAGGAAAAATAATACCTTGCAACATATTTCCGTTGACATTTAGTGTACGAAGAAACCTCATATTTCCCAACTCCTTCGAAATCTCCCCTTGCAGACAATTTTGAGCCAGCTTCAAAACTGATAAGCTAGAACAGTACATCCCGATGTCCGCGGGAATGTCACCAATGAACTTGTTCCTTGACAAATCTAGAATATCAAAAACAGAGTCGTTGCATATACTTGGAATTTTTCCAGTCAGATTATTTCTTGACAATGATAGAGAGTATAATGCGCCAAATCTTATAGGAATAGAACCATTGAACTCATTATCCGACAGATCTAATACTTGAGTAACAAAACCAAACGCAGGAAGAGTGCCATATAATCTATTTCCATGTAAGTCCACCATTTCTAAAACTGCATGCGATATCTTGTGAGGTAGAAAACCTTCAAGTTGATTGTTTGAAAGATTGAGTCCTTGAGGGAATATTGCCTGCCATGTTATCATCTGAAAGATCCAACTCTTCCAACTTATATTGCTGTGACAAAAAGGGAGGTACGTCACCTTCTATATTGCAAGACCTCAATCGAAGGGCCTGCAGGTGGGCAAACTGAGGAACTCAGGTGGTAGAGATGTTGACAACAAGCTGATTTTCTAAAAGATATATGCTTCGAGACGAGACATATTTTCCAGTCGCTTAAGTAAAAAAATTCCTGTTAATCGGTTGGAAGAAAGCAACAACTTTTCTAGACCAACCATATTTGAAATGGAATCTGGAATTGTTCCCGACAGTTTGTTATTTTCTAGAGAGAGGATATGTAATCCTATGATCTGAGACAGAGACGAAGGAATATGACCGCTTAAACGGTTGTGATGGAGCTCCAGGTTTCTGAGGGACGAAAGGCTGCCAATAGAGGTTGGTATACTACCTTCCAAATTATTATATGATAGATCCATGTGCTCAAGCTTTGACAATTTTTTCATAGAGAGGCCCAACGTTCCTCCTAAATTGCAGTCATTAATATAAAGCACAACCAATGAGGAAGAATGGCTTAGCATGAAAGAAGGGTCTCCATTCAAGTCGTTATTACTGCCAAGGTCTAGATATTTCAATCTTGAACGGGCTATGAAATTGTAAGGGAGGGAACCGTTTAGGTCACAGTTGTCTAGACTAAAGGAAACCAATGAGGACGCATTCTCAAACCAAGATGGCAACTCAAACGGGAATGAATTTTCTGCCAGATCCACAGATGTGATAAATGGGTGAGGTTTGAGAGATCAGGAATCTTACCTGAGAGGTTTGATGAGAACCACTGAGGGCCTCGCCCCACTGCTCAGACACCATGCTCAGGTTCACATATTGCATTCCTAAGAATTCAAGGTTTCTTAGCTTTCTGACCCATACATCAAACCTACTACTGATCAAAAAATAACTAGAAATGTCCAGATAACGCAAGGTTGACATATTTCCCAACTCGAGGGGGACTTCACCTCTAAACCCAGCATCTGAGAAACTAAGAAACGTCAATCTCTGTAGTTTGGAGAAGTGAGGAGGAATAGAAATACCTCCAAAGTCATTGCCGGTGAGATCCAAGTGTTGTAGATGCTACAAATCAAACAGCGATGGGATGGGTGGATCTCGCTCAACGGTTGTCTCAATGCCCACCTACTATTATTATTTTCTGTGTGATCTATTATTTTTTGTTATTGGTTATATTTGTATGTAATTGTTATTTCTGTCTATGGTTTAATCCTAACACAGTATGCCCTCCTTCAAATATTTGATAATTTATCTCAAATCTTAACTCCAAACTTATGCTATTCAAAGACAAACAGATTCAATGAGATCAATTTTTAAAAGGTACAAAGGTTTCAGGGGAAAATTGTGAGGTCATTTTCTTCTATGTTCTTTTTTATTTTTCAATACTTTTGTTTTCAGTTTGTTTCACATTCTTTTATTCTTTTAGGAGTATTGTATTCATAAATAAAACTAATACTTGAGTTGTTTCCTATACAAATAAATAATTTTTTTAAAATAAAGTATTCAATAAAGATATCATATTATAGCTAAATTACTATACAAACAAATTTCAACATTAGTATTGATTTGAATTTGGATATACATGGAGTACACACCACACTTTTCATAATCCATATTCAGATAGCCAAAAACACAAAGTCTAAGATGACATTCCAAAAATATCTACAATTAAATAAAAACCTAGAGTTTTATGATTGGGTAGAAAAAATAATCATATGCTTACACACCCTAAGTCACTTGTCAAGCATACTTGTAGCATGTATCATAAAAAACACAATGCTTAATCATTGAACTTGAAACATAGAACATATAAATCATATACTATCGCGCTACTATAATAAGTTAATAACACATTTCTGAAAATGCTAAATATACATATATATCTATATATCATCGACAATAAAATATATTTCTATTAAAAAAACATACATCTCTTTAGAATCAAGGATTGAGTAAAAATGGAGTAAATCCTAATCACTAAAAAATTTAGTGACAAAGCTATGATATGCAATTCTCAATATACTATTTAAACTTAGATGTCAATACAAATAAGATGCTAGAATCATCTAATACAAACTAATAAAGTAAAATAAATATCTGATCTAAAATCATAATTGCAATATATCAGAATGCAAATGCACTTGTTGCAAATAAAGATTTGCCCGAACATCAAAGTGGGGGGAAAGAAAAGTGCAATCATGTATACTCTACATATTGTAAATATGTAATTTCACTACTCAAATTATAGATCTCATTACTCAATCCATCAGTAAAATCTCCTTCAAATTTATCTTTAGTGAAGATTGATATTTTTCATCAAGTATCATATTCACCTACACTATGAAAAATAGTGCAGTACAAACTTCAAAATCTGAATATCTCAATGGCCTCATACACCAAATGCCTTGAGTTGTATGTATACAAACATTTTATTAATATCAAAAGGTACTTTAAAAAAAACTAAAAACAGCTATCAACAACAATACAAATCCTCTTTGAGCATCAACTGTAGGAATAAATTATTCAAAAAGATAATAGATAAAATTATCCATGTGAGAAAAGCATTTGTATCTCCAGTTGAGGTGGAAGCACAAAATTGTAATTACGGTAGCAAATCCCACTCCATAACTTAATCCCACTGCTACTGCCCACCATCGATCCATTGTATCTGCATCTGCATCTTCATCTTTATCAATTGTACTATTGTGATTCTCCATGCCACCTGGACCCAAACTCGGTGTTCTATTTTCAAGGGGAGGTCCATGAAGGTTGGGATTCCCTAGAAATGAAGAACTTTCAAAGGTTGAAAACTGCTTCCCTTGTGGTATTAGTCCAACAAGCGTGTTATCAGAAAGATTCAACACAGCAAGAAATGTGAGGTTTAACAGATGGGATGGAATCTTTCCCGATAGCTTATTTTCAGAAAGATCCAAAGATTCCAAGTAACCCATGGCTCCCAAGGAATCCGGGATCGGTCCGCTCAAATTATTCTTTGATATATTGAGAGAAATTAAGCCCTTAAGGAGACCCAATTCTGGAGGAATATTGCCTGACAACTTATTACGTGACAGATCTATGAACTTATCTGCACCAATTATCTTCTGGTATGGAGTTTCTCGCCCCTTTATCCAAACTTTTACTTCATCAGTAAATTTGAGTACACAGCGTAGGCCAGGGAAAGGGATACGGCAGGGTTGTTCAATAGATAGTACATCAAAACTTTGAGAGATATTCATCATGGCATGTAACTTGCTGACATCTGAAGGAATATTTCCTGATAATTGGTTATCAGATAGATCCAGAATTTGTAGACTTTGCATTCTGAATAGCTGGGGTGGAATTCGATCAGTAAACTTATTAGAAGCTAAGCTGAGGATTCTCAAATCTGTCAAGTTTTCTATCCAAATAGGAATGTTACCTTCAAATTTATTGTTTCCCAAATCAAATACTTGTAGTTGTGTACAATTTGCAAGGGACGGAGGAATAATACCTTGCAACCTATTACCATTGCCATTTAGTGTAATAAGATCCATCAGATTTCCCAAGTCCTTCGGAATCTCCCCTTCCAGACAATTTTGAGCCAGCTTTAAAACTAATAAGGTAGAACAACTCCCAATGTCCGCAGGAATTTCACCAATGAGCTTGTTCCTTGACAAGTCTAAGATTTCGGAATAATGGTCGCATATAGAACTTGGAATCTTTCCAGTCAGATTATTTCCTGACAATGATACATAGGATGATGTGCCAATTCTTATAGGAATAGAGCCATTGAACTCATTATCCGATAGATCTAATATATCAGTAGCAAAAGGAAAAGCAGGAAGAGGGCCATATAATCTATTTCCATGTAAGTCCACCACGTCGAAAACTGCATTCTGTGGCTTCATCACTTCGAAATCTTTCCACTTATGGCCATATAATCTATTTTCATGCCACATATTGTCAGGTAGAAAACCTTCAAGTTGATTGTTTGAAAGATTGAGCTTTTTAAGACTGGGAAGATCCCACAGCCAGGAGGGAATACTGCCTGCCATGTTATTATCTGAAAGATCTAACTCTTCCAACTCATATTGCTGGGACAAAAAGGGAGGTACGTCACCTTCTATATTGCAAGACTTCAATCCAAGGAAATCCAGGTGGGAAAACTGAGGAACCCAGGTGTTAGAGATGTTGACAACAAGCTGATTTTCTGAAAGATCTAATGCTTCGAGACGAGACATATTTTCCAGTCGCTTAAGTAAAAAATTTCCTGTTAATCGGTTGGAGGAAAGCGACAACATTTTTAGACCAACCATATTTGAAATGGAATCTGGAATTGTTCCCGACAGTTGGTTATTCCCTAGAGAGAGGATATTTAATCCTATGATCTGAGACAGAGACGAAGGAATATGACCGCTTAAACGGTTTTGATAGAGGTACAGCTTTATGAGGGACGAAAGGCTGCAAATAGAGATTGGTATACTACCTACCAAATTATTACTTGATAGATCCATGACCTCAAGCTTTGACAAGTTTTTCATAGAGAGGGCCAACGTTCCTCCTAAATTGCAGTCACTAATGGATAGCACAACCAATGAGGAAGAATGGCTTAGCATGAAAGAAGGGTTTCCTTTCAAGTCGTTATTATAGCTAAGGTCTAGATATTTCAATCTTGAACGGGCCATGAAATTGTAAGGGAGGGAACCGTTTAGGTCACAGCCGTGTAGACTAAGGGAAACTAATGAGGACGCATTCTCAAACCAAGATGGCAGCTCAAACGGGAATGAAGTATCTGTGAGATCCAGATCTGATAAATGGGTGAGGTTTGAGAGATCAGGAATCTTACCTGGGAGCTGAGAAAGAGACAGATCAACATAGTTAAGATTGGCAAGACCACTGAGGGCCTCGCCCCATGAATTCTCAGACACCAAGCTCAGGTTCACTCCACTCATTCCTAAGAATTCAAGGCTTCTTAGCTTTCTGACCCATACATCAAACTTACTACTGCTCAAATCATATAAATAACTAGTAATGTCCAGATGCCGCAAGGCTGACATATTTCCCAACTCGAGGGGGACTTCACCACGAAACCCAGCATATGACAAACTAAGAAACGTCAATCTCTGCAGTTTAGAGAAGTGAGGAGGAATAGAAATACCTTGAAAGTAATTGCCGCTGAGATCCAAATGTTGTAGATGCTGCAGATCAAACAGCGATGGGCGAACCTCGCTCAACGCCCACCAACAACTATCCTTGCAACTCAAATCAAGGCTGATGACATGGGAAGTGTGGTGATCACAGGCCACACCCTCCCATTCGCAACAGTTGAATCCCCGCCAAGATGAAAAGCGACCGGAAGAAATGTTAAGGCCAGCCTTCACATCCAGCAAGTAATTCCTCTCAGCTTTCAAACACGCTGTCGAAAATGGGGTATGAAATACCACCCAAATCAACAAAAATGCAGAGCCAAGAGACATGTTAAAGGACACCAGACCCATTGCGTTCCTATCCTGCTGCATATAACAATTCTTACCCGGGCGAGAATAAATAAACAAATGATGAAGGGTCACGCCCGGCCGGCCTTTAAGATCACACACTAAGCGTTGACGCTTAGTGGGACCCTCCAAAATTTACGCTTATTTCTATTTCTTCCATTTCTTTCATCAGTTTCGAGGACCATAAAATCAATCAGAGAAACTGATGTAATTTTAAGATTTTTAAGTCCCTTTGTATCATAAAAACTTACAACTTGAGGTATAGGAAAACCGATTAAGTTAGAATTTGTTCTCTATCGATTTATTATTCAAGTAGAGAGTGAATTTTCTTATTTTGTCAAGGTCGATATTAGTTTTTATTTTAAATTTTTAATCAATTTATATTATTTAATGTTTTTACCTTTGCTAATGTTTTTTGTATAAATAATATTTAGTTGTGAATTAATATTCACATATATTTTTTATTTAATTTTATAAATTAAAAATAATAAATTTCTGAAAAATGAGAGTTGGTGGAAACACAATTATTAGGATTCTCCTTATAATCAATTATTTATATTATAAAATGACCTTTAAATATTAATAATCAAATAATTATTATTTTTTTAACTATTAATAATTATTTTCAAATTTTCAAATTTTATTTATAACGTATTATTATTATAAGTATCATTAACTAAAAAATCTTACTAAATAATGTATAATATTCTTAATTTTAATTAAAATAAATAATTATAAGTTGATGAAAAACATAATTTTTACTATCATTTACTAAAAAAGTGTATATGACAAAGATTATGATTTGTTAGTTAAAAGTTGGTATTATTTAAGTTATCGAGAATATTGTTAAATATTTTTCCTTAGATACAATTATTTTTCATACTAACTTTATTACTATTAATAATACCACTAATACAATATATTATAGAGAACTTTTTAATAAATAAGACAATGTGGGTTATTATCCAATACCTAAATTTAAAAAAATTATCATTACAAATTTATAATTATGCAATGTGTAAGAATTAAATTCTTGAATACAAATTAATTAAAATAGGAATATATATATATATATATTAAAAAAATTAAATATAAATATAAATGTTAGAAATTTTTTGAAAAGGATATTAGAAATGAAATTTATAAATCTTTAAAATAAAATAATATTATTTATAATTGATTAGAATTTTAATAATTAGAAAATAAATTCTTAATTAGAAAAAATTAAATAATAAATATAATAGTATAAAAAGTTTCGATCAACTAAATATATAAAATATAAAAAGAAATAATTGTTTTAAAAGATCAATCTTTACTGCTATAGATAAATATAGATTCTAATCAGTCCTGGTAAGTATGCTTCTTTTTAAAATATTAAACTTTCTGCACCTATGTCAGACAAATCTCTACTCCTAACAGAAATAGAGGAGGCAGCGGAGTTGTAAATTTTGAGGGGCCCACACTAAAGGTCAATGGTTAGTGTGTGATCTTTAAGCCACACCATCATGCCCAACTTTTTAAAGGCAAAATACCATTCAATTCTTTTGGTTTTCAACAAATGATTAGTTATGTGTAACACATACGAAGGGATTTAATTCTAATTTTTTAAAACATTAAATTATTCTATCAATAATATGCATGTATTCTCCATAATGGAACTAAACTTGTAAGCCATAACTAAAATAATACATATAAAGGACACACTGGATCTAAATTAGAAAATGATTAAGTACAACATTTATCATTGTTTTGAATTCTACTTACATTTTCAAATAGAATAATTTATCAAGATGAGAAAGTAGCATCATTACACATGTTAATATTCAAATTTATTTCTTCCTTACAATAATCAACTACTAAATCCAATTACAATATACATACTAATCTTTAATTTGAGAAAACTAGGCATTCTTGATAACTTTCATGGTATGTTGTTTAATTTATCATACAAGATCTGCAATTACTTCTTCCTTTGATTGTTGCAAGGATAAAACATAGTAGAAGCTTGATTTTCTTTATTTCTTAGGAGCCTATTAACATTCAAATAGATTTACCAATTTAAAGATTTAACTAGTTCATCTTATATAACATGAATACAATTTTCCTTCCTTCTTTTAACATCTAAACAATGGAACAAAACAACACATGAGGATAGTCCCCTCTTAACATATTACATCTGCCTTTTATGGATTTACACATGAATGCAAATGACACTCCTTGAAAACTTGATACACAAAGCTTTTAACCCAAATTAACATGAAGCAAGCCAGCTTTACAGTTATCCTGTACTCTTTCCCAATCCATTCTTTCTCATAAGACTTGCAATACAATATCATACATGCCCATGAAATGCTCACCTCCCAGCCTAGGCCTTTACAAAGCCACCCCCGAGCTAGGAGAACCAATTTTGAACGGGTGACATACAAACTTACACACAACATAAATAGAACAAGAAACAATTACACAAAACTCCCACCCAAGGCTTGTTCACAAAGGGTCTACTGGAGACCCAAAAATGGAGTGAAGGTGGACCAAGTACCCATATGGAAAAAGCGAAAAGTTAACATAAATAGAGTTGCCTTCAACAAGGCCAATATACAAATAACTCCCCCATCTTTAATTTTCATTCACATCAACCCTTATCACCCCCAATTCACATCAACCACAATAAAATTTAAAGATTAGGTATTATAAATTGAGCATAATAAAACTCTCCATACTTGAACGACAGAATGCATTGGGTTCTTCCTGTTATCGATTATTATTTAATAATAGGTGAAGGACTACATAACGCTACCATCTAAAGCTGGGTGAGTACAATCGAGACAATAATGGCCTTATTTTGGAGTCACTGACAGCATTCTCATCAATGAGGTGTGTACATTACGCAATGAAAAAGTAATGAGGAGTACTACTCTCTTCTGTCACGCCTGACATGAATTAGTTGGGATTACTAATGACGAAGTTGACAGAAGAGACAAGTGTGTGACATCTTTAAATAAACAATTATATTTCCTATGTCGTTGAGTCATGTCCTCTCTATTCAAAGATTAAATTTTACTCTTGCACTCTGGTTAAACTTACAATAATTCTCAAATATCATAATTACTGAGATTGGATTCGTATTTTTCAAGAATTATATATGCAAATTGTGCTAGGTGCAGAAAAACAAAGGTTAAGATTCAAAGTCTTCCATGCACTTCATTGCATTTGGGTTTGTAATCTTCTTTGTATAATGTTTTTCTGAGTCAAGTTCAAAGATTTAGTTCATACCTACAATCTGTCGATTGAATTCTACTAACCTAGTTTGGAATGTTAATAGAACAATTATCCCTGCAACTACCATATTTGAGAGTAAAGATATGTATTCTGTTTAGGATTATAAGCTCTTTGATCATTTTAATTTCTTTTCTTTTTTCTATTTAGATTTTTCTATTTAGATTGTTCTATTAGGATTGCATACAAGTAAATATCAATGTAAATTATTACTCTATTTCACAATAAGCTTTTTGATTATGATTAAGTGAGGAATCTTTTTAATCACTTGTATGTTTGCTTTACAATTAGCAAAATTTAGACCTTATTGTTTAAATAAATAGATTTTCTTTTATTTTCAAACATTAGATTCCAATATATAACTGATAGGACTTCTACACTTATAATGGACCCAATTAATGTGTAAGTGTTGCATAACCTGGTACCAAATGTTATGCCCAACTTTTTAAAGGCAAAATACCATTCAATTTTTTTGGTTTTCAACAAATGATTAGTTATGTGTAACACATACGAAGGGATTTAATTCTAATTTTTTAAAACATTAAATTATTCTATCAATAATATGCATGTATTCTCCAAAATAGAACTAAACTTGTAAGCCATTACTGAAATAATACATATAAAGGACACAATGGATCTAAATTAGAAAATGATTAAGTACAACATTTATCATTGTTTTGAACTCTACTTACATTTTCAAATAGAGTAATTTATCAAGATGAGAAAGTAGCATCATTACACATGTTAATATTCAAATTTATTTCTTCCTTACAATAATCAACTACTAAATCCAATTACAATATACATACTAATCTTTAATTTGAGAAAACTAGGCATTCTTGATAACTTTCATAGAATGTTATTTATCATACAAGATCTGCAATTACTTCTTCCTTTGATTGTTGCAAGGATAAAACATAGTGGAAGCTTGATTTTCTTTATTTCTCAGGAGCCTATTAACATTCAAATAGATTTACCAATTTAAAGATTTAACTAGTTCATCTTATATAACATGAATACAATGTTCCTTCCTTCTTTTAACATCTAAACAATGGAACAAAACAACACATGAGGATAGTCCCCTCTTAACATATTACATTTTCCTTTTATGGATTTACACATGAATGCAAATGACACTCCTTGAAAACTTGATACACAAAGCTTTTAACCCAAATTAACATGAAGCAAGCCAGCTTTATAGTTATCCCGTACTCTTTCCCAATCTGTTCTTTCTCATAAGACCTGCAATACAATATCATACATGCCCATGGAATGCTCACCTCCCAGCGTAGGCCTTTATAAGGCCACCCCCGAGCTAGGAGAACCAAGTTTGAACGGGTGACATACAAACTTACACACAACATAAATAGAACAAGAAACAATTACACAAACTCCCACCCAAGGCTTGTTCACAAAGGGTCTACTTGAGACCCAAAAATGGGGTGAAGGTGGACCAAGTACCCATATGGAGAAAGCCAAAAGTTAACATAAATAGAGTTGCCTTCAACAAGGCCAATGTACAAATAACTCCCATCTTTAGTTTTCATTCACATCAACCCTTATCACCCCCAAATATTTAAAATGACTTTGGCAACATGGAGCCCATACATCCATGCTTTTCCTCTCTCCTACACAAGGAGAGGCTCTACACATAATGGGTTGTCAAACACCCTTCATCCTAGGCTACTCTGCCCTCCCAAGGGTGAGTGTGCCTTATACACCCAACATTACAAGACTCATAACAACAACAAAAAAAAAAAACATTATAGTTACATTTGTTTACTACAAGAGACTTCACAAGGACTCATTTCAATCCATCATCAACACTACATATACATTGCAAATATAACATTGCACTCTTACAACATCTTTCTACAAAACACATAGCAAAACAAAGAACATGCAAATTACATAACAAGGGTAGTGAAAGAGCCAACTAGAATCCAAGCTTAGGGTAATGAAACTTGTAGAAGAGCTCCCTCGAGGCTTTCCACCAATCTTCACACAAATTTCCCTTTTTAGAATCTCGCTAATCTCCTAGAGGTCTCCAAGTTTGGAGAGTGGATGTACACCCAAATGTGTCACCAAATTCTCCCTAAAAAGAGTCTTCCCACCCTCCCATCTAACTTTCATTAATGAGGTATAGATCTCCTATCCTCATAACTCCTCTTTGTCCCACCCTTCATAAATGGAATAGAGACTAAAGGTATGGTGTGGGGTATGGCTTCCTTACACTTTGATTTTCGTCACTCTTTAAAGGTACCCTTTATAAAGGGTCATAAATAAGGCATGGGCACCTTTTTGACTAGAAAATACCCCCCAACCCAAGGTTCCATAAGTAGGGTAGGTTATTTTGGCCCTAGCTACCCTCTAGGATCTCCTATAACCCTCCAAAAACCCACTTCTAACCCATGTACGGGTTCAAGAGGTTTGAGTCAAATCATGGGTCATTCAATGATGGGATTAACGTAGGTGATACCTAGGGTTACCAATATAGGTTAGGTTTCATTTTTTTAATAATCCTTGTTTGACCATCTCATTTATACTTCACTTTGCACATGTGTCAATTGATACTACAACAATTCCACATGAATGGTCCATTTGGAAAGGGAAGAAAATACTAAACATAAAAATACATTTAGAACAATTATACTTCAAACCACGTTTACAAAATAAACACAATACAATGAGGTTTACGTCTCTTCATTAGATGAATCCTTGGCATCACAAATTCACATTAGCTCAAACTTGACTCTCTGATTTTGGTTCCATGGTTAAAATCCTGCACACTAGGTCAAAGCATCAATAGTTCAAGAAAACCATATATATGATATTAGAGAATAACATTATGTACATAATAAATTCATAATCTAATTTCATTTATCAATACATTATTTTTCCAATTGCATTTTTATGTTCCATATAATAAACATATTCATATAGCATTGAAACATTTAGAATTGCTTATGACAATAACAACATCTCATAATGACATAATTCAATGCCACATTACAAATAAATTTATATAGAGCATATTCACATAATCATAATATATATGCAAATCATTTCTCCATAACTTGTCAATAAATGAATCCAATCAACACAAATACATAGAGAATAACAAAATAGGGTGGATAACCATAGAGATTATTTAATTAATCAATCTACACACATAAACATAGGTTCAATAATTAACCTTAAGACATATAGAGAAAATAAAAATAACTTTCATAAAGCATATAAAATCTAATTCACCTATCGATTCTAATTAAAGCCTAATTCAATTCCCATCATCAAATAATCATATAAAATTGTCAAGCATATATATTATATGATGGTAACCTCATTCAAACATTTACCTTATAATTATCATGCCCACATAGTTGACCAATTCTAACCACAATATAGAAATATAGTATCTTATCCTAATTATCCTCATGATTTTTCTTGAGCATATTAATTTATTTTTAACATCTAACGCTAAGTTATGATATAAGTGTTTCTTGTCATAATACAAATTTCTCTACAATGTTTCAACAATCATCGTGAAGCTACAGGTTAGATAGTTATGGCCAAAATTACCATCTAAATCTGATTTCCCTAAGTAAGCATGAAATATCACAATGTATTTAATCCTAGCTTCTAAAACCAACATAATAGATAATATCACATTTCATAATGTATCAACCTATGGTATCTGATATGGGTTCTATTATGAAAATCACTGAAATGTTATAATGACTTGAAGTACGACCTCATACATGTCAACCCGAACAAATTATGGAATGCCAATATGAAATAATAAAATACTTGAAACCTTATTAGGCACTATTTAAAAATGCATTGTTATCAAATTATAGTAAGGGAGAAGATATATGTGTGAGTATAGTTCCTATCAAATATAGTGAGGAACATGTACCCAATTTAAAACCTCATCTTTTTCTTCTAATACACTCCAATATCATATACGAAGACATATCTTGAATAGTAAGATTTGCTCAAGTGCTTGAGAGGAGAGTTCTCACATGAAGAAAACTTTTAATATTTCTTAATTTTTTGTTTTCCAACTATTTAAAAATAAATGCACCAAAAATTTTGCAGTTTGATAAATAAACCCTAGTTTAATGCCAACGAGGGAAAAGTAGAGATATGATAGTGGATTAACCCAAACCTCTTCCACACTTGTAAAGGAATTCTTACTAATGGACCATTGAAGTTGTCCACAAAGGAATGGGCTTTATATCTTATAATAAATTATTTATTTTTAAAGCAATATCCTTATAATCCATGAATAGAAAAATCTTCATCAAGATTCATTATGTTTTCCTTGTCCCTAAGTGTCTTGTGGAGCCATCAAACAATGCATTCCATAGATGATCTGGCAAAACCACACCATCTCTAAAATGACCTATCATTTATAATATTCCAAGAGGCCTTCTAACAAAATGTCACTAACAATCATGGTATTTGTTAATTCATTCAAATGGCGGGTAATTTCATGTTGTGAATTGCTTGCAGGGCCAAAAGAAACTTTAGGGTTTCCTTAACCTCTTTCAAAAATAGAGCTTGAGCATTACCATTTTGCTTCTAAATATCTGTGTTAGCTATATTCAACATTTGCTGATGACTTCCATATTGGATCTAAGGATGGTGCTCCATCGGTCCACTATGCAAATTCTTAGGATTCAAAGTATTAGTGGAAGTAGCAATCTCCTTAGATCTTCCTAATAAAATTTTGTTTGCACTAGATGTAAAATTTGGTGCATTGCTCATAATGGGGATAACCCACAATCCATTCAAATTTTTACCATCATTATTAGTCAAAATCCTAGTTTGTAGGGCCTTCTTTGACATGCAATTTCACAGAACATGTCATCCTTCACTTCCACCTCCAATCAATTGATTGTTAGTGCCTCCATAGATTAGTGAAATTGGCCTCACTTCACAAATTTTTTATTGTAAAGCTTTGTGGTTTGCAAGCTTCTAATATTATGCATATTTCACGTGGCCATTTCACTTGATTAGATTAGACAACTTAAAAATCACACACTAAAGATTGATTCCTAAGCTAAAAGTGTTAAATAGTCAGAGTTGACTTATTCTAAGCTTAATTTCTTCCTTAGAGTGTGATGTTTAAGGGTAGCCCAATTAGATTAATTTTATTTATAATTATAATTAATCAAGAATAGACATTTATAGTTAAATTCCAAATATGAAGAACCTTCTTTAATCAAAGAAGTCTTTAATTAAAGATTCTTTAATCTAAGATTCTCTTACTAAGTCACTAAAAAATGATGGCTAGCCAAATTTTATTTATAATTATAATTAATTAAAATAGACATCTACAGTTAAAGTCCAAATATTAAGAACCTTCTTTAATTAAAGAAGTCTTGACTGATATTTTGTTGAAGTCATAAGTCTTCTTTAAGATACTCTTACTAAGTCACTAAAATATGATGCTATTTATAATTATAATTAATTAAGATAAATATTTACAATTAAATTTTAAATATTAAGAATCTTAGTCTTGACTGATATTTTGTTGAAGTCATAAATATTTACAATTAAATTTTAAATATTAAGAATCTTAGTCTTGACTGATATTTTGTTGAAGTCATAAATCTTCTCTAAGATTCTCTTACTAAATTTAAAAAAATTGATGAAACATTATACTTTATTAGTGATGTTGATTGTCAAATCAATAAAATCATGTCAACCACCTTCAAACATTATAATTTATTGGTGATGTTGATTGTCAAATCAATAAAATCCTGTCAACCACTTGAAAACCCTAAATTAAAGATAATATGTTGATGGCTTGGTAAAACAATGATATTATAAAGAGAATAAGACATTTTGGCCGGTTGTTCTAGGAAACGGTGTAGAATAGTGAAGGAATGATTGGCTGGGTGTAGGAGAAAGTCCAAAGTATAGGTTAGAAATTATTTTAATTGAACAGTGCAAATAAAAGTCAGGTCGTAAAGTTTATTTTAATTGAACGGTGCAAATAAAAGTCAGGTCGTAAAGTGTATCGAAGAGAGATGATTTGCATTGTCAATTCAACTCGCTTTAGATAGATAGATAGATAACAATTGATATTTAGGATTCTTCTATTATTAATTTTATTCCGTCAAGAAAAATTAATATAGAAAATAAAGCAAATAAAAATAGTCTTAAAATAAAATAAAGATATAGACATTTGAAATTTTTAAGATTAACAAATTTAAAATATTTAATATTTACTATAATATTTTAAGACTTTATTTGATATCAATAATTAAGATCAAAATTACAAATAAAAGATGCGATGTCGTTAGGGAGGGCAAAAAATTAGAAGAAATGTTGTTTTGTTTGCATGAAGAAAAAGATCTTGGCGTTGAGAAGAAAATAAATTCAAATATGAAAAAAAACTAGAAAAGATCATGTTGATATTTCCAATGGCCCAAATAAACGTCGGTATTAACGTCTCAACAATCGAGAGAAGGAAAGATGAGAAGACTTTTCTTCCAATTGAAGGGAAAAAAATTTATGGAAGATTTCAAGGGGCAGCTAATGTTGTTGGATTTCATAATATCGTCCATTGACGTAGATAGTAAATTGGAAATCAAAAATCAAAACATTAAGTTAAACTTTATTATAATAACAATAATAATAATAATTTATTATATTCATCGGCAATAGTGAGTTCCCATGTGAGTGCAAGAGCATTGAGATGCCTTCATTCATTGCGGGAAGTGAGTTAACGCTTGCGTCAGTGGCAGTGACACGTGGTGGAACGACCCAAGGAGAAGAGCTACATGACATGATGGGGTTTCAACTTTTGTGCATTAATTTAAGCTAGGGCTCTGTAGATTTGTATGATTTAGATTTATACGTCCGCGGGTGTTGAGCGCTCGAGTGGCAAGCTCCTATGATAGGAAATTTGCTAAGACTATAATAAATTTTGACATTATAACATTTATTGCATCCTTATCTTTAAATTTTCTAAACATTTTCCAATTTGAAGAAAAGAATTAATGCCCAGGAAAATGACCATTAACCAATAAGAAAAAAGATTTTTGTTCTAGTAAATAAAATTAAAAATATTCACTCTACAACTTTAGGAAATGATGATTTTTATTGAAAAAAGAAATGGGAAGGGGGTAAATAAAAACATTAGTTCCCTACCTTATATAAGGCAGGGACTAAAAATTGGATCACATAATTTTTCATATTCGCTTTATAGAAATTACACATGAACAAGCTACATTACACAACAAAAGGTGAAGTATATACTATGCATATTTATTTTTTGATGAATAGTATTTTTTATTAATAAATAATATACTAAGAGTACAATTTACAAAAAAGGGTCAGGGGATACAAGATCACCCAATGAAAGTTCATATGGCTGAAGCTAGAATCAAGAACTGTTCATCAGATAAACATATAAAAGCAACCCTTAGGATGCTAAAGTAGTGTCATCCAAGGGTGGTGGTTCATCTCGATCATGAAAAACCTAGTCATCCTTGGGATTGGTAGGCAGGCTAGGATCAATCTAGCCATCAGCAGCAACATCAAGGGCCTAGTCAACATCCTTTGTGTTAGGTCACGGAGGTGAGATGGCCAACTCTAGGCAGAGCCACTTGCCAGAAACCACCCGCTAAGGACCAGGAGGAGGAGTCGGGGACCCAGCTAGTGCCACCACGAGGTGGGGAAATGGAGCAGTGTTGCCAACTAGTAGCACCACTGTTGGGAGAGTGGTGGCAGGAAGCCTGTGAATGCAATGTGTGCAAGCGACGACCCAAGGAAATACTATGCATATTTAATGAAACAACATTGGTTGGAAATTTTTGTTCTTGTAATTCTGTATGTTGTTATTTTGTCTTTTCCAATGTAAGTTGTTACATAACCATTGTGTAAAGTTGTGTATCTTATAACTCTACAAGTTGATGTTTAGGCTATTATGCTATTTTCTAGCAACCTCTTTCTTCGTATTAGTTCGCATTATGTCATTACAAAAAGAAAAAGATCATAGGTTATGGCCTAAGACAACTATAGGCACAAGGACATAAGGTGGCTAGGGTTGTAGTCATAGAAATCTAATTGATTTATTCTAAATATCCTCTATAATTTAATTATACTAGTTATTTTCATATATGTATTTTAAAATTTTGGAAAGCCAGCCTAATAAAGAGTAAAGCATTTGTTAGTTTTTTTTCTTCTTATTATTGGGGTTAGGCCAAAGCCATGGTTATTTATTATTGTTTGTTTTGATTAATAATAATAATTATTAGTTAAGTTTGAGTATACTCAAACTCAAGTCCTTTTCGATGAGAGGTTCACAATTTACCATTATGTTGCAGGCATTTGCCTAACTTTTATACGTAATTATTTACAATTATCTATTTATTTTACATAATGGTAGGTTTCACTATAATTCCTCCTGGTTGACGCTCTCAAATAATTGTACAACTTTTTGTAAGATAATAAGGCTTCTATAAGAAATGAACTTATTAAAAGAAACTTTATATAATGTTGATGGAGCTCTATATAGTTTTTATTTGAATAGGAAACATAGGTTTCTTGGACAAAAAGTCGGCACTTTGATTTTCACAATAAAAAAAGGTCATGCTTGAGGTTGTTAAGGGACTAAAATGATTGGTTGTAGCCAATTTACTTCATTGATTATTGCTTCATTTTTGTAGTATATAAAGCAATAGTAGATTGCTTTGATTTTCACAATAAAAAAAGGTCATGCTTGAGGTTGTTAAGGGACTAAAATGATTGGTTGTAGCCAATTTACTTCATTAATTATTGCTTCATTTTTGTAGTATATAAAGCAATAGTAGATTGCTTCTTAGTACACTAGGAAACAAGGAAAGAACTAGGAGAGAACATAACTTGCGATTGATTTTTATTCACCTACACAACATGCACAATCTAAGTATGAATATGGGTAAAAGTACAAAGCTATTTCACCTTTCAAGTTAACTAATCAGAACGACTGAATTTGAGTATTTCTATCTAAAAATCAGTTTTGTTCAAAGATATGATCTAGATAAATTCATTCTAGCTAACTTATACATGGTATGACACTTTTCCAATTGGAAATGTCTATTAAATTCATGTTATATACTAGTTTGTATCCAATTACCAAAGAAATATACTTATTTTCAGAAAATTGATGTTTCAATAACTCTTACTATTTTTTATGATATATTTTTAATAACTTATAAACACCATTTTACAAAGCCCAAAGTCTAGATTATTCTCATATAGAGTTTATAGTGTTTTAATTAGATATAATATATTATAATTAAAAATTTCTACAAGCACATATTTTAAACACTTGAAAAGATGTCAATTTTGAGAAAGAAAAAAATAGTAAATCATATTATAAAAATTTAAAACTTATATGACGTTCTAGAGGAGAGAGTCTTGTTTTAGAATGTATAATTTTTATTCTAGTTAGAATAGATTTGTTTTGAAAAATGTGATGGGAGATAAAAACTATCAATTTCAAGTGAGTTGAACTTTGAATGATTATAAAAGTGAAAATATAAGTCCAAAGACAATTTTTATTTTTCAATGTTCTAGATATATATGCTATCTATAACATAGTCTGAGATCAAAGGGAAATATGTTTACTTCCATATAATTTTGTGGTGGCAACTAGACCCCTAATTTTTAGCATTTTACAACAATTAAAAAATTATATATAAAAATTATGAAAATATATCAATTCTTAATCCAAATAATTGTTAAAAATTATAATCCTAAAATTTATCAATTTCTACACATTTCATTAGTTTACCTCATTTTCAAATTCTAAATAATAATACCAACTTTATATCATTGAAGGTGAACACTTAAACTTTTGTTAGCCTTTTCCTTGATAAAAAGGTGACATAGGTTTGTGCTTTGACCCATATTGGACAAGTTATAAATCTCCACAAGAAGACTAATAACACCCATATTAAGGTCCCTTGCACATATCTCAATATATGTCCCAATGTGAACCTTTAGGAGAACATAAAAACCTTGAAATCATATCTCTTGCCAAAGAATATCTACTTGGGTACGAGTCAACTACACCAATCAATCAACTAGTTCCTTGTACATGGTAGGATCAACATCCCTACATTCCATATCCTTAGTCAACCTCACTCCTTGAGCAAGGGGAGCAAAGACACTCTTATATTCTTACATCCTAAAGTATCTAAACAACTCTAAAATATAGATAAATTCTATTCACTTTTACTCTAATTGAGTAAGGATTTCCAACACCCCTTTACTTTTGGGTCAGTTTTTCCTATGAAGCTATTGGAAAAAAGTTAGGAACCTTCATCAAAATTGTCCCTAATACTAGCATTTCCTCCCCCACCTTCTATGCTAGTGTTTTGATGCATTTGGACCATTCCTACTAAAATTAGACCAAATATTAGCAAGTTAATTTTGAGATAGATAATGGACATCAAAGGGGTCCCCTTTTGATATAGACATTATTTTGCAACTAGGTATTCAACCTCTTACCTCTTTTGTGACTCTTAGGTTGACTCCTCCCCTATGCAATGCTTTGCCAGGGAACCCAAGAGAAATTAACCTATAATGTCACTAAGTTTTCTAAACATTTGTTTTGAAAGGTTAAAACAAACAAGAGATAACATAGTGGAAGCAATAACTCACATACAACATAATAAATACAATAACAGTTACATCTCTCAAGGGTTCCATAACATTGAATCACATACATAAATTTTAAAACATTAAATCTGATAAATAAACCAAGTCCATGTCATAGAATAACCAAAAGTAAAAAATCAAATGAAATAATAAACAAGTACATAAGATGCCACATGGCATAACTAAAATGCATAAACATCATCTATACAAGTCACAGGGTATGAAATACTAAAAGAATAAACAATATGATAACATACAACATCTCGTAGGATCTCAAATTATCATAGTACAATAAACAAGAATATGACCATAAATCATAATCACATGATCAGAAGAATAAAACAACTGCACAAGACCTATATCCAGCTATCATATATCAATGGTATAAGAAACACTACCAACCAACCTCGTGGAACCTAAATGGCCACTCCCATCGTGTCGAGGAGATAATCTCTAGTCCCAAATGGATAACAATCCAAAAATCATAACAAGAATCTAGGTCATAGAATCTTGAGAGGAATCTATCTCAAAGGTACCAAGTACATAGATAACATCTAATCTTAGAGGAAACAAATACACGTAGGAAACCTAATATGCATGTGGGAAAGTGTCATCACATGAGTTGGTGACTCTATACAGCCTCAATATCCTTTCTTACAAACAAGGCATACTAGCAAGGCAAGGTTACAACCAAGCAGCCTCTCTATTCCCATCCTAGCCAATACTAGCACTCGAGGCATGGATGAGGTAATACAATGACTTTCGTTAATTTATTTTAACCATATTAATGATATATTATCACTTATTATTACAACTTACAATGGGTTACCGAGGAAGCCTCTTTAGGACTCCGACCTCCATTGCAGGACACATCCCAACATACACAAAGATAACTTATCCTAAACTCAAACAAAATATCTCATAAAATCACAATGACCACATCAGTCCTATACGAGAAACTAGAAAGCACAATAGAGAACTGATCAACCCTCAAAGGTTATATCACAAAAATCACAACATGAGCTTATATAACAGAACTGGTTCTCACCACAAAAACATGTGAATGCAACACAACGGAATGAAACAATCATAACTAAACTACATCACATGACATCATCATAAAATAATCACTTTCCAAGCCTCTAGTAACATACCTAATTGGTCGAAATACTAAGTTCTCTCAAACCGCATCACGAAATAAAACATAACATCTCATCATGTAATTAAACAAGAGTACTTATTCAATCATTTTAGTTTTCCATAATAATTCCGTAAAGTTCAATTTGAGTAATCACTGGGGTTTTTGTTTGCCAAAGTTCTTAGTTGATAAAATTTCCAATTTTATTTTGATCAAGAAACAATTCACTTTCAGTTTAAGAATTCATATTTTCCTAATAACTATGTATTATCCTCTCATTTCAATGATCAAATATCTAAATTAGAAAATGTCCCTTTTGAAACAAAAAGTCAAATATTCAAAGAAACTATTTTAATAATATTTAATATTTAATTATAATTTTATTAAATAATAATTACATTTAATTAACTAAATTTAATTAGCATTAAATAATACTAAAATAAATAAATTTATTATTATAGACTAAACTTAACTAATTAAATAATAATTAACTACATTAAAAAAAAAATTAATAATAAAAAATTAATTTTTTTGATTAAATAAACTCCTTTGGGGTGAAGCCTAAATTTTTGGCCCGTACGGCTCACGTGACCAGACTCCCAAAATGGAGGTGACTACCTAAGCAGTATTGTGTTGCTTGTAAGCAGTCGTAGGTTGCTTAGCAAACATGACCTACTTACAGAAGTCACACGTTGCTTAGTAGCCATGATGACCAAGGAAAGAGGGGGGAGAGGGGGTCGGGGCTCATGTCCCAACTCCCCAATACTTTTTTTAAAATTTTATTTTTAATTAATAAATACTAGAATAAATTACCAAGATAATTTTTTAATTGCTATGGTAATTAATTATATTATTTTTTATGTTTTTATTTTATAGATCTAATAGAGAACATAACTTCAACCATTTAAAATTCCACGAACAATAAAATTTCTTAATTCGAAACCCTACGCAGGAATTTCTTTTCTTCAAATTTTCTAGTAAGGATTCTCAAATTCATTTCTCTTGGATGATTCAATGACAAAGAACGATTATTTCAAGAACAAGGGTTTCGGTTTTAAAACAGATTTTTTCATAACCAAAGATCCATATAATAGGCACAAAGAAGACATTAGTAAATCAAAATATTTACTATGATGAACTCTACAGAATTCCTACCTTGATTCGATGCTACAATCTGTCAAAAGCTCGGTTAATGCAAAAATTGTCGTCTCCCAGATCCTTTGAAATATCCCATCTTCCAATCTTAGAAATTTGCTACTCCAACCCTGTGTGTGGAGAAATGAGCTCTAATCTCTTAATATAGATTTTAACTCATCCTAGGGTTTTGGGTTTACAAACATGCAAAGGCCTCTTTTATTATTATTTAAATTTATTTAATTCCTTTGTGCACACTTTTTGCCTCACTTCATTTTTATTAAATAAGAAGGTATTTTTGGAAAACATATTGATTAATTTAACTAATAATAATATTTAAAGTTCATTATATAAATGTAACTTCTAAATTCATTATTATTAAATTAAATTAATATATCATGCCAAATTTGGTCTCTTAATTAAATCTTTAAATTTATTTCTTCTATTTAATTAATTTATCAATTAATTAAATATAATTAAATATTGATTTTTCTTTAGAAAATGGTTCATTTAATTAAATCATTTAATAATATCTTTGTTTGATGTAATTATTACCAAAAATCATAGCAGACCCACAAACTCAATAAGAAAACCTATCTAAATGACAAAGTACAAATCAAACTCAAAGGATAAAAATATTGAATTCATGTCACTTTGACAAATTTGGAAAGGTAAATAAATTAGATATGTGTCCTATATTTTAGGACAATCAGCTTAGGTTTAGGATTTGGACTTGAGAACTATCTCCCCTCTTTTACCACTGAGATATTATGATAGTACATGCTCATCTGGCAATTTAAGGAAGTCAATGTCTGGTACTTGCAATCTGTATAAAAAGTTGAACATGTACATATGCATATATATCTAAACTAGGTAAAAGTACAAACTTGTGTCACCCTTTTATAAAGGAAAAGGCTAACAAAAGTATAACTATTCAACTTTAATGACATAAATCTTCTATTATTATTTATAATTTGAAAATGAAGTAAACTAATGAAATATGTAGAAATGGATGAAGCTTAGGATTATAATTTTTAATAATTATTTGAAAAAAGAAATGATAGATTTTCTTATTTTTAAAGATAACTTTTTAGTTGTTGAAAAACACTGGAAATTAGGGGTCTAGTTCCCACCACAAAACTACAAGGAAATAAACTTATTTCCTTTTGATCTCATATTATGCTATAGATAATATATGTAGCTAGAACAATCAAAAACAAAAATTGACTTTAGACCTATATTTTCTATTTTATAACGATTCAAATTTTAACTTATTCAAATCAATAGTTTTCATCTCCCACCACATTTTTGAAAATAAATCTATTCCAACCAAAAGAAAAAATATAGATTCTTGAAGAGGACTCTCTCCTCTAGAATGTCATATAATTTTAAAAATATTCTGATATAATTTACTATTTTTTTCTTTCTCAAAATTGACATCTTCTCAAGTGTTAAAATGTGTACTTGTAGAATTTTTTAATTACAATATATTATATCTAATTAAAACACTCTGAACTCTATATGGGAATATTCTTGACTTTGAGCTTTATAAATCGGTGTTTATATGTTATTAAAAAATATCATAAAAAATAGTAAGAGTTATTGAAACGTCAGCTTTCTAAAATAATTTAATTTCTTTGGTAATTTGATACTAACTACTATAAAAACATGCATTTGATAGACATTTCCAATTGGAAAAGTGTGAGACCATATATAACTTAGCTAGAATAAATTTAACAAGATCATATGTTTGAAAAAAATTGACTTTTAGATAGAAATACTCAAATTTAGTTGTTCTGATTAGTTAGCCTGAAAGGTGACACAACTTTGTACTTTCACCCAACTACGTTGAGTTGGAGTTCAATTGTGCTCCAAGATCACGTTGTAAAGGTGTCCAAAATACAAATGTGAATACAAGCTCCTTATCCAAAATGATCTTTCAAGGAATACCATGCAATCTCATAATGTCATATATAAAGAAATTGTCTACTAAAGCTATTATGTAGGATGACCTCATTGGTGAGAAGTGTGCCACCTTAGTCAATCGATCAATGGTGACCATGATAGCATTATTGTCGAAGAGAGGTCATAGACAATCTCAAAATGAAGTCCACAGAGATAATATCCCACTTCCATGAAAGAATGGGATTAGGTTGTAGAAGCCTTCTAGGATGTTGGAGCTTTGCCTTAACCCTTTGGCACTCAAGGCACCTAGCCATAAAATCAACGATACCATGCTTCATCCCCGTCCAAAAGTATAATCGTCGTAAGTTTGCACATGCTTCTTCTTGACACCTAGATGTATCGAGTAAGGTGCACAATGGGCCTTAGATAGGATCAATGTACGAAGCTCATCAAATAGTGGTACACAAAAGGCCATCTAAATCTAGGTCATAGCCTAAAAATATGCCTCAAGGGCTACCTGAATCTATCTTAAGCCTCACTTCTAGATACCACATATTTGTAGGAAGTGCCTGAAGTATAAATCTCCTCAACCCACACTAAGAGTCAATTCTAATGTCTCATGTCTCCTATGACTCAAAACATTGGATACCACATTCTCCTTCTCCTAAATACACTTCACCTCAAAGCCATACCCGCATAAAAAATCCATCCATCACCTCTACTTGGCATTCAGATTAGGCTACCTAAAAATATACTACAAATTGAGATGGTCACTATGAAGCTCAAAATTATGCCCCAACAAGAAGTATCTCCATCTCACTAGTGCATGAACAACTGCAACTATCTCAAGATCATGTGTGGGATAGTTCAACTCATGATCCTTGATCTTGTGAGACTCATAGGCATTCACACGTCTATTCTACATTAGAACTACTCCAATCCCTTCTAGGGAAGCATCGGTACACACCATAAAATCACCTATTGGATCTAGTACTGAGAATCAGTGCACTAGTCAAAAGCTCCTTGAGCTTCTAGAATACTTCCTCACAGTTCTTTATCCAAATTAACTTCTTCTCCTTTCTCTAGAGGGAAGTAATGGGGTATGCAACTTTAGAGTAGTTTTGAACAAATCTGCAGTAATATCCAGCCAAACACATAAAGCTATGAATCTCAAATACTATAGTGGGTGTAGGCCAATCTACCATCACCTAGATTTTTGTAGGATCCATTGAGATAACCCTCCCCTAAATTGATGTGTCCTAAGTACTATACCTCAAACTGAAAGAAGTCACACTTCACTGAATTGGCATATAGTTGATTATCTCTAAGGAACCAAAGGACTAACCATAAGTGTTCTTCATGTTCTTCTAGAGATCTAGAATATATCAATATGTCATCTAAGAATACCAATACAAAAATGGTCTAGGTAAGATTAGAATACTCCATTCATCAAGCACATGAATATTGATGTAGCATTCATCAAACCAAATGAAACCACTGTAAACTCATTGTGTCCATAATGAGTGCATAAGGTTGTCTTATGTATATCGGTATCATGAATGCATAGCTTATGGTACCCTAACTTCAGACCTATCTTAGAGAACACTTTGGCTCCCTTGATCTATTCAAACAGGTCATTGATCCTTGGTAAAGGGTACTTATTCTTAATTGTTACCTTGTTAAACTATCTATGGTTGATCCAAAAGTGTAATGATACATCCTTCTTCTTCACAAAGAGCATAGGTGCTCCCCATGGAGAAATGATCATCTAATACAACCTTTAGACAAAAGGTCCTCTAGCTGCAAACTCAATTCACTCAATTCCTGATTGGTCATTTGATAAGGAGCTCTAAATATGGGCTCTACACCTAGGATGAGGTTGATGTGAAAGTCAATGTCCCTATTAGGTGGCATACCTAGGATCTCACTAGGAAAAACATCAATATACTCTTGTAGAATAGGGTGATCTAGGGTATTCCCTTTAGGGTCTTCTTCCTCAAGTTCATTCACAATAATGGTGAACACCTAACAATCCTTTTGGATGTTCCACTTTAGCGACATAGTAGAGATCATATGGAGGGATATGGGTCTTTGGATGCCTATGATCTTGGAGTCATTACCCTGGTCATCCTTGCATTGAATTGTCTTTCTCCAATAGTAAATGCTAGCTCTAGCCTCTATGTGAGCCTAGCCAATCCATGCCCAACATATGTCATACGAACCAAGGGGAATGACTTGAAGGTATATTGAAGTAATAAATCCACCTAGGTAAAACTCACATTATTGCACTAGAGAGTCTTTGGGTATCCTATTTCCTAAATCTAGTTCCACCTGCCAACCTGTGTCTTCCTTAATTTCCTCAAGACCATAATTTATAATTATAGAGGGTGATATGAAGGAATTTGTAGCACCTAAATCGAATAAAATAGAAAGGGGTGTACCTCTAATCACTCATATAGTCTCAACTACGGTGCCCTAGTGATTTTCTTGGCAGTGATCTATCATTGCAAAAAAATCTATGTGATCTCTTAGTGTCACCAACTGTAGGCTCGGACATTGTTGGCCTCGATCCCGAATACTGAGAAGTACATTGTGGGAAGTTGGTTACAATATGCCCAAAGTTTCCACATAAGAAACACCCTATAGCTCTACCAGAACCTCTCCCTGGTGGAGCTGTACTAGATTGTTGATCATTGTCTCTACTGACAAAGGAGTGGTTACTCTGTGCAGGCTCACTATACTAATTGCACCTATTGTGTTGAGAGTTTTGTAAGTTTTGAGAGTTGGAACTAGTGCCGTTGCTCTATGTTGGAGGATAAGATCCCTTCTACTATTATTATTATTGCTAACACTTATTACCTTTGGAGAAAGGAGGCTTCTTACTAATACCTATGCCCTAGTTTTTTGTGTCGTTGGACCCTGCTAGTGCATGTCCACTAGTAGGTGTGTCAGAAATAGATAATACTAAGGGGGTTGGGGTGGGGGGGGGGGGGGGGGGGGGGGTGAATAAGTATTCTACAAACTTTTGCCCACAACAAAATATTGTTACTTACTTTATAACTTGCATATGAAAGTAAACCAACAATGTCGAATAGTAAATATAACCATGCACAAAGATAACTCATAAAAACATTATTTGTTAACTAGGGAAACCCTAGCCAATGGAAAAAAACTCAGTGGGGATGATACCCACTAGATGATTCACTAAATAACAAGATCCTATTAAGGATATTGACCCTGTTAGTAGTCTATGAAATACATTTAGTTTCTCGAGTCCCTTTTAGGAGACTAGGCCTTGTTAGAAGCCTCAACCCTATTAGGATTTGGTAGAAAAAATAAAATTTATGCAAGAAGAGCCCACTACCCTAACATGCAATAATACAATTTAGTTTTTTACAAGATAGGCATACATACAATACATGGTTTCCCACTGTAACTTGCACTTTCTCTAATCAAACATCAGATCTTGCATCACATAAGGCTTGCATAATAGTTCACATCACAATTACAATATCTCATTACTTCACATTATTTGTGCATTCCTTCATCTAACTGTGCAATATAAGATCTTTACTTATACCTTGCACATTTACAAAACTCTACTTAGTCGACCTTCATGTGTTCACATACTTGACATAATCTAAAATAAATTATGGATTAATATCCACAAAATTGGGTCATCATAACTTAGTAATTATTTTGTAACCAAAATAATTCCCCAAGCCATACAACTCTATTTACTGATAATCTCTATTCTGCTTTGTTAAATACCCACACTGGTATTTTAATCATATCTTGCACCATAATTTTTGTACACATCTGCGCACTTAACCACATCATTATGTTAGTTCCATGAATCTTTCCTTAACTTTGCATAATCTAACTCTCAACGAGTCATTTGTACATTTAAGATCCATGCTCTATATTGCTACAAAACTGTCTAACAATTAGACAAATTTCTAACTCTAAGTGCATAAATGAAATACTAAATACATGTTGCCATAAATGACAACCATCAAGACATCTATCTAACAATGTTTCCAAAAATATCCCCTTTTTGCATTGATGGCAACATTTGGGAAAATTGGCTAAGTCCCAAAATGATGTCATGCATAACAAAAACAAAAGTAAAGCAACTATGAAAAATGCCTTCAAAACATAACAATTTTATTCATGTTTTGATGGATCATACATTTCTTATTACTTCTTTCCATTGATACATACAAAATCTCCCCCTTACATATACATTAACATCTATACAATTTTCTCTACAAATAATACTCCCCCTTTGACATCAATGACAAAGGTTTCAAAACTGTATCACAAAACATGTTGCCTGCTGATGATCAACTCGACATTTTGGATATACAATCTGCAAAATCAAGTTTCAACCTATCTAAGTCCTTCTTCTAGTTGCCTTGGATTGTATTTGATATACTGATGAGTGAGAAAAGTGCATATGATGCCACTTCAACTGCACTCAAGTTAGTATAAGAAAATTTGTCATAAGATGTCTTCACTGCCATACATTCCTCCAATTGCCTCTACAAAATGACAACCTTGGGTGTCAAATATTCTCTAAGAATAGAGAATATCCTTATTACCTTGTCCTTGTCAGATTCAATGCCTTTGATAGCATTGTGAATCTTCTCAATTTCAATTTTAGAATCTTCAATTCTAACCTCTAGCAGTTGCAATCTAGTAGTGAGTGTCTGAAGCTCACTCATATGGCCTTTGATCTTTGCATTAAAATTTGATAGGTAATAGTAAGACACTATGCACTATCCACACAAATTCTTACTATCAACTAAGCTCTTCCTTAGCTCCTTTATACATACATCTAAGATTTTTATGTCATTTCTGACATTTGTGCATACTGTGTCAAACAATGATGCATCATGTTGTGGTTGTGCTTGTGCTATTGCTACTTCAGCTAAGGTTGTGAATTCCTTATTAGAGGTCTTCACTAACTCTTTTGCCTTTACCTACAAGTCTAGGTTTTGTACAGTTGAGGAAACTGTCTTTTGCATCCGCTCCAAGACTTTAGTAAGAGTCTTCTCCAAAGACAACATATTTGTTCTTCTCGAACAACTTGCTCAAGGTGCCCATCAATTCTTTCCAATCTTCATCATCATAAGGAATAGGTACAGTTGCTGATGTTCCAAGTGCTGATACTATTGAAGGTGCAATAGCTTTTCTTTCCTCTTCTTTCTTCTTTTCCTCAACCTCTTTCCTTGCATCCTCTTCTCTCTTCCTCTTTTCATATGCTTCTTTCTTCTTATGTTATTCCTCTTCTTTCATCTTCTTCTCTTCTACTTTCTTTTTCTCCTCTTCTTCTTCTTCCTTTTCTTTTCTTCTTCCACTTTTCTCTTCTTTTCCTCTTCTTCTTTCTTCTTTTGTACATTTTCCTTTCTTTTCCTTTCTTCTACTTCTTGTTTCCTCTTTTCCTGCTCTACTTTCTTCTTCTTTTCTTCTTCCTCATCATCTAAGCTACTATATGTAGTGATATTTCCAATAATAGATTGTCCAAATGTTGTAAACCAATTTTCTTTGATATCTATTATTATGTGCATACTATCCACTCTCATGGATTTAATGCCCATAACAATGTGAGGCAGTGAAAGTGCCTATTGTGTCTCCTCTACATCGTCTTATGTCTATACGTATACTAGAACATCAGCTTTGATATGCACACTCACCTTAGGTACTGAGGACATATACTTTACTATAGCCTCCCCTGTCTCTTGCCTAAAATTGCCTCCCATCAGAAGAATTGCTCTTCTTTTGTTCCTTAGAAAAGGTTCAATACCCTTCAAAACTCTATCTAATTCTTCTTTTGATCCAACATCACATAGCTTATTAATAGATGTGATCCTAATATTCAGATCTTCCTCTAAAACTCTTTTCTTCTTATTTACCAACCTATTGAATAGGTCTTCAGGAATCTTACTTCATATACTCTCAAACCTTTTATTTTTCAAAATTATATTTCTTATGAAAACATTCTCTAACTATCTTCTATCCATATTATTGTACATACTATAGAATTTATTTAACTAGACAAAATTATCATCATTAATGATCTGCATAATCAGATTTTCTACCTTGGGTTCCCATGCTTTCTTGCCTACTATTGTCCTTTCTTACTGCACATCTTGTTCAATAGGTTTGTCTTCAATATCATCTTTTGAACTTTCAAAACTTCTTATCTGCATGGTCTTTCTCCTCTTTCTGGGTCTACTGGCACTCTTCTTGACCCTTTTCTTCACTTGTGGTGTAGGTTCTTTCTTAACCTTCACCAATCTACCAGACTTCCTCTACATAGAAGGTACTTCCACCTTTGGCTATCTCCTTTTCTATTCATGGGTAGTTCTTACTAGTTGCACTTGTACAATTGTTGTATAAGGTACAATTGTTGTATAAGGTACAATAGGAGCTTGTGAACAAGGTTGTGCCATAGTAACTCTTTGCGAAGGTCTTGCCACAAAATGGGAGTTATTGTCAACACTTCAATTTGACCACTGGCCTTCATCTCCAACATGATTCCTTTTATCTCATAAAACTCCTTTCTTGTCATGCTAGATTCTTTGAGATTAGAGTCTATCTCTTTTTCAAACTTTTTCTTTCTCTCTTTACTATATAGTTCAAATAGAACTATTCTTGATCTCTCATCATAGATTCCCCATCTGGGATATTCTGTATACTGCTTAGATTCGAGTATGGTCTATGCATACCCTTAATCAACTCTACACTCATCTCATAGCCCATAGGCTCAATGAATTTCACTCTGGGAATGACTGCTTCCATGTAGGTGTTATCAGTCTCCATCATGAAGAATAAATCATCCTTATACTTTTCCACCATAGAAGGAGGTATCCTATACCTCAGTTTCATCATAGATTGGAAACTCTTCATCAATATGTCTATGCCATTATCTCTGACATTTTCAGGATTTGATATGTAGCATTGAGTCATTAACTTCATTGCACACTCGCTGCTATCCCAATTGATTATTCTAGGGAACTTCTTGGTAACATAGAAGAATAAGTGATTCAATAGGGACTCAAATCTACATACTACACTCTTTTTTCTCTTGATCTTTGTAATGTTGTCCAACAATTACAATAATATAATATCACACAGATTCACTTTTCTTCCTTCAATAACCATCACATATGCTATATGAAGAAATCCAACTGGTACAGAGTTAACCCTTGATCCATGGTTGAACTTGTACCCAATATTTTAGTTAACAACTTAACTCCTTTGTTCTAAATAGGTTCAAACTTTATATTTCTTTTGGAAAACTTCATTTTTAGGTTTGTCTCAGCCATTTTTTTGAAATTCTTCTCATTAATATGATTACAACCTTCATTGCTTAATCACATGACTTTGTGAATCAGGTCATTGTCAATGACAACTAGCACATCACCTAACCAAACATGTTGTCATGTACCCTACTTAATATGATTTGGGTCCATTCATGATTATTGAATTTTGTATAGAACATATACTTCACTAAATTCAACTTCTCTAGGTGCACAAACTTGGATTTCAAGGATAAGTCATTGTTACACATATCACCTAAATCTCCATGAATCTCATCATCATCAATGCTCTCAATCTTGCAATGTTTATAACTTCTGATATCTTCTATGTGCAACACATTTTCTGGTACTTGTGAAAATGTGCCTAACGGATGATCTAATAAAGAAACAAAAGGGTGTTTCTTGAATTCATATCTTGGTCTATCACTAACATTATACACTCTTTGACTAGCCATAGTTCTATAATCTATAAATATTGGAGTAAACTTGATTCAATATTCCATAAAATACCTCAAATTTGTGATTTAGGGCTTTTGCAACTTTTGGCTTCTCAAACTTTATGATCTGTAAAATGGATCTAGACTAATTGCAGTATTGAATGCTTAAATAAAATCAAATTAGCGAAAGACTTATTACATTTATACATTAATGAAATTAAGCATTAGAAACTTTAAAAAATTGAGGTGAAATAAACAGAATTGAGAGAGGGAAAAAGATAGAAAGTGCAAACAAAGTTTGATTTTAGAGTTCACCACAAATGTGACTACGTCTCCGTGTCAGCTCTAATAGAGTACGATTGATCCAATTAATCTCCAGAAATCAATTACAATTATGCACCAAGACTTACCCCCTTAAACACATCAACATAACATGCCCTCAACCTACAAAATAGTCTTCAAAAATTTCCTGAAAATTCTCCTGTTCTCACCATTTGCATGCCTTTACAAAAGGCCTAATACCCCTTTTATACATAAAATTAGCCATAATTAGGCTAAAACCCCCCAAACCATAAAATCCCTATTTAAAAAAAATAATCCCGTCAATATCCCTTTTACAAATTTAAATTAATTTTCCACCATAAAATTTAAGAGGTTTGTTTTAACCCATATCCTAATTTAATTAAGGATAGGCGGGATTGGTTAGAGGCTAAGTAAAACCACCACAAATATAAAACAAATAGCTATCTATAGCACAACGGTCATCTCCACTTTTAGGAGGTGGCTGGCCAAGAGTTCAACCCCCACCGACCAACCTCTTTAATGTTGTAGCCACTTTATTTATACTGATTTTATAAAGCATTCCTAAGTTTAGCAAATGCATTGGATGTTGCAGCAATAAAATGGGAGGTCTTGTTGCAAAAGGTTATGAGTTCGAATTTCATAACCAAAAGTTTTGCCACCCAAATTTCAAAATGCCATGTCACTATGCTGACATCATGATGATGTCACCATTAAAAAAATTATTTGCCTCCAAATTCAAACAAGCATAACTTTCACATATGAAGTCCATTTTCGATGAAACGAATGCCATTGGAAAGTTCTCGACGAGATCTTTCATTTGAAATCCATTGTTGAACACTTTTGAGATGGTCTGATTTCACCTCTTATCTAGCCCTTTGGTCTGCCTATTGACCAAAACTTTGACCGAGTGTAATTTTTGCATTTGGACTTTGTTTTTGTCCATTCAAGTTGTGTTGGAATCAGGATGTCGAGATCTTTCTAATGGTGTAGATTCTGGAGAGAAATGAGACACTTCAATTTTCACTAAAAATATCCACCAAATCACTTTACTTTGCACTTCAATTTGCTGTCAAATCACTCTTTAATTCACTCAAGACACTTCTCATGAACAAATGGTACACTTAATCATATTGTGCATTGAATGTATATCTACCACAAATTCAAAATATTGTCTGTATCTACTAGTAACCTTGTTTTCACAATTTTGGCTTACTGTGATCATATCAAGACTTGTGCACTTGACCATAGCTTCCTTTGTATGTCTTCTACCTTATGTTAATTTCACAACCTTTGACTCACTTTCTAACATCAATTCTGACCAATTGATGCTCTTTCTTTGCTAGAACTGCTCAATTTAGGTAGGATCAGCCATAAACAATCTGTTACTTCAACTTTCCATCAGATGCATCAAAGTACTATTCTTCCAATACTATGTGTGAACTCTTTAGATTACAAGCTTTCACAAAAGCTTCCTTGAACTCATCAACATGTTCTTTAACAACTTCTTTCTAACTATTATCACCTCCATTCTCATTCCTTCTATTATCTTTGTTGTTGTTCCTTCTAGGATTCCTGTTAAGGTTCCTTCTATCCATTCTACTAAATTTTGTTGTGTGTCTGAAGTTATTACATAACTGATATACAAGTGCATTCCTTGTTTGATTGGTTCCATTCCAATTCTTAGGTGCTCTACAATTTCTTACAATGTATCTAGGGTTGTTACACTTGTAACACATGAACTAGTTTTTTTCTCCATTAGATATCTCTCCATTATTAGATCTATCCTATGATCTCCCTCTATCATTACTTGTAAGGTTAGTATTCCTAGACATTCTACTATTTGCATTATTATCATCAAACTTAGGTTTCTTAAATTCTATTGCCTTATGTCCATAAACATGACAATTATAAAAATAGAAATTAGTAATGGATTTAAAAGACTTACCTATGAAATCTCTCTTCATATGTCCAACTTCATTAGAAATGAAACATCTACTTTTGAATTCATGTCTTACTTCATTGGGTGGTTCACCTTGCTCAGGTTTATGAACTTTCTCTATTTTCTTAGGTTCATCAGGTTTGACTATTAAATCAATTAAATTAAATTCCCTTGATAATTCTATAGTTGTGCTAGATTCTACCTTACTTAGATCATATTCCTTTGGGGATTCTGTTGGGACTCAAAATTGAAGCCCCAATTTTGAGTACCATTGAAAAATCAAGCCCTGTGAATGCTTTTTTAAAGCATGTGTATTCGGTCGTCCATTTGAGGCCCATGATATGTATAATGTTTCTAACACCTTGTATTCAATTTTTATATGTGTTCCATGATGATAAATTGTCATTCTAAGTCATTCTGTGAAGTCTCATTTTGAGCAATTGTTAATTCTGCATTTTTGTTCAAGTGTCAAACAGTGATAGGAGGTCTTGTTTGCATGTAAATATCTCACACCTAGAAACTTCTCATAACTCACCACTTTGGGAATAATTATCATCCTTACTAGAGAGCCTATGTTTCAAATTTTGAGTTATTTCAAATCCATTTGACTGGGTTTTGAATCCTTCAAAGTTGGTTATTTATCAATGTCACGCTGATGTAAATTGTTTTGAATTCTGGGAAGGTCCATTTGACTTGCTATAATTTTGAACCAGTTGACCAAAATTATAAAATTCCTTTTGTGATGCATTTTAGAGGTTAGAGACTTGCTATGTTTCAAGTTTGAGATTATGACGAATCCATTTGATCAGTTTTCAAATGCGATTCCAAATGCAATTTCTAACTTTTTACTAGTGTCAAGAAAGGCACATTGATTAGTACCCTTGTTCGTGATGTGATAACTCAAAATCCATGATAGGTAAGATCAAATGGATTGTACTACTATGTTCCCCTCTAAAAATACTTCAAGTGTGCCAATTTTTAAGTCTTGATGAATCTATCTACACACTTTCCTAGGTCAATTTCATTTGCAAAAAATGTTTTTCTACCATTACTTCCAAGATACAAATTTTGAGTAGCCCACTTTGATTGCTCTCCATTTTCACCCTGTTATTCATCATGAGCCCAAATCCAAAATACATATTGTCCTTATGACAGTGAACCAATGCCTCAGTTTTTGTTTTCTTGAGTATCAGTTTACATTGTTTTGAAGCCAAATTTGAACACAATTTATTGTTTTCTAACATGTTTTCTTACAAGCAATTTTGAAAAGGCAACTTTGACAGCTAATATCATTTGATTGAGAATTTTTCATGAGATGAGATTTGATGGGGTAAAAGTGTGAGGGACAAAGATTAAGTATTGTTGATTTCAAAGCCAAGTTATCTATTTGGGTCAGTTTTTAAAGGCACCTGACATGCCCTATTAGCTAAAAATCACAAGCTTGCATATTAATGATTAAATGAGTTTGTAATGGCAGAGCATTGATTGAATTTGAATCTAGTCAATTTCAGATGTTTAGTAGGGTAATTTGAGGATATAGGTGTTAGAAAACAATTTTTTTTCTAGCCAGACCCACTTTGGGTCCTAACTAATTGCACCAGGTTGATAGAATAGAAATGTGAGGAAAATATGTTTTGAAGACAAGAATGATATATTGTTTTCTTCCATGGGTGTGGTTAGAAGAAAATTGAAGAGGATGAGGATTGTGAAAGTGTGAAGTCATTCCCATACGAAACAAGTGTTCTAAGGAAGATATGATGTTTCCACTCCCAAAAGCACACCACTTGTTGATTTCACATCATTCAAATGTGCTAGTCCTCCTAAGCTCACAAAATTGAACCACTCTTCTTTAAGGGAGGTAGAAAAATCTTCAATGTCTTCTATGGAAAAAACAACAAAGGGGAGATTGAAAGATTTGGGTTGGTTTCCCTTACAAAGCAGGTGTAGTCGAAGCTCATTGGCTTTGTAACACCAAACAAGAGGCATCATGAAGAAGAATCTCTATTGAGAGAAGAACCAGTGCCGAAGAAATGGAAGTTTTGTACTGATGAAAATTCTAAATGCATAAAGAAATAAAATATTAAAGGTTCTAGGCTAGGATTTTTTTTAGAAAGGGGTGATTGTTCTATACACAATTTGATCTCAAAAACTAAAGATGAAAATGATTGTCAAATAATACAGGATTTGAGTGAAAATATGAGTACTGTTCAATGTTGCAATGAACAAGTAGTCAACTAATGGGAAGTCATCATAGTAAAATGATTGATGCCTTTTAAGCTTGAATGCCATGACACTTCCATTTAAGACCAAGAAAGACCATGTCTTAGCAAGAAACATGAGCAAAATGCAGTCCAAGCTAAGAATAAGAAGCTGCTAGAATAGAACAAATGGGAGCACAATTTTAAACAATAGAGGAGCTCTACATTTGAAAAGGGAGCCCACAACATGAGTAGTAGGGAGCCTCCATAGATGCAATCCACAACAAGAGGTGTCAAAATGAAGCTGCTGCATTGTTTAGAAGCCACATACTAGACAAAGAACAATCCACTAATGATTGGAGAGCTTGGTGTTGGGAAGACAGCTATGGTGGAGGAATTGGTACAAAAGGATTTATCAAGTGTGTGAGCTTAAGCTACCATTTTTTTTTTCATAAACCATGGTGACACAGATGAGCAAAAAGAGAAAGTTTGTCTTTGATGGAGTATTCTTTACTAAGCTGAATGAGGTTCTTACATGTGAGCTTGTGGAGGATGGAACCATTGTCTCTATATCAGAGGAGGGTGTGGAGTTCTATGTGAAGGAAGGTAACTTTTTCCCTACTATTGCGAGAGTCGTTAGAACAATGAAAAAGGGTGAAAAGGTTGTTTTAATCGTTAAGCCCTAGTATGACTTTGGAGACAAAGGATGTGAAGCAATCAGAGATGATCATGTCATTCCACCAAATGCAACACTGATTATTGATCTCAAGCTCATCTCATGGAAGGTGGTCAAAGAAGTTATTGATGATAAGAAAGTGCTAAAAAAAATACTTAAGCAAGGAGAGGGCTATGAATGACCCAATGATGGGGCAGTTGTGAAAGTCAAATATGTGGCAAAATTGGAGGATGGAACTATATTCAATAAGAAAGGATCAAATGAAGATCCATTTGAGTTTATGACCAATGAAGAGAAATTTGTTGATGGTTTGGATAGAGCAATCGTGAACATGAAGAAAGGATAAGTTGCATTGGTAACCGTAGTGCCCGAATATGGATATGGAATAGAGGTGAAGAAAAATTGGTTAGTGGTTCCACCATAATATACTCTCATATACAAAGTTGAATTAGTTTCATCTGTGAAGGAAAAAGAATCTTGGGAAATGAAGACTCTGAAGAAAATGGAGGCAAACAACACAGAGGAAATCGGCTAGAAGTGTATACATGATGAAGGAAAGCAATCAAGTTAAAACAACCCCATTCAAACATCACTACAAGAACTTTTGATATTTCCTACACAACATAGAATTGATGTCTCCAATTCCTAGCTATGGTCATTTGATGCCAAAAAGGTGTTGAGACCCTGCACAAACAAGAAGAAACCCATCAAAGGAATAGCAGGGGAAAAAGCAATGATAAGCAATAGTCCCACATTGAGTGGGCAGAGCCATTTTATAGTGTTTAAATAATTTTCTACTCTATAGACTAGTTGTCTTATGGCACAAAGCTTTTGAAGCCTCAGATGTGTAGTGGACCCTAGACAGTTGGATCCAACTTTAAACAAATTTTGAACCTAAGCATGCTGACA
Organism: Cupressus sempervirens; assembly: GCA_028749045.1. NCBI lineage: Eukaryota > Viridiplantae > Streptophyta > Pinopsida > Cupressales > Cupressaceae > Cupressus > Cupressus sempervirens. Next base: position 796,175,637 of record CM053790.1, read on the forward strand.
AGATGTTGACATGGGAGATTAAACACCCAGATCTTAACATGTGGTGCATCCTATGGTGGGAATTTCCCCACTTCGAGAAGATGCTCGAGAGTTAGATAATGTGGTAAAACACTTGGGCACCATGTGGCAATGGGCCTAGGTTAGAGGTGAGGTTGTGTACCTGATCAGCATGGTGATGTGGAACTTGGTAGAAAATTGGAGAGTAACAAGTGGTAGCATGGAGATCAACAGGAGCCTAAGATGGAGCTGTCAAATTTTTCCACAGGGCGAGATCTGACGGTTGGCACCTGCCTATAATATGGAGTTGCTCAGAAGATAATCAAAGCGGGAAAGCACCAAGCCATCACATGGAAATGGGTCTCAAATGGTGATGATGTGGTGAGTGCATCCAACATGGTGACATGGCAGTTCAGTAGAGGTCGGCCAATCAGGTGCTACCACGTGGCAGCTCTGTCAAAGAAAGTTGACCCAAATTGCAAGGGTGAAGGAAAAATGAAATTCTTTTTAATATCAATTTTTAATTATTTTTTCAAAAATTAAGGTCACATGCATGTTTTAAAATGTGTAAAAGGTATAAGCTAAAGTCTAAACATTAGCGTATTTTAATTTTTTGAAAATTCAAAGTGCAGACCAGAGTTTTATAACAGAGGGGGTACTTTTTTCAAACTAAGATTCTAGGAGTTCATGATAAGAAAACATAGGCATATTATATATCTCTAGAATTGGGAGAAGATGAACTTTCTAATTATGGAGTTTTTTTTGCATAGGAAGTAACTGGTTCAAGTTATAGGCAAAAATGTAAATTTTGGGCCTTCTCAGTGAAATGGGAAAAAATTTAAAATACAGTTATAGGCTTGGTAAAACATGGTCAAAATGTAGTAAAATTTGAATTTGGTTACCTTCAATTAGTTTAAACTTAGATTTTTACTAGCATTTCATGAGGCTTTCAAATTTTTAGCAAACAAAATGGTTTTCATCATTGAACATGAGGTATTTCAAGTCAGTTAAAGAATATCGATGAAACCCAAATTAAATCAAAGTGTTAGAGAGAGAAAAGAGGTTTTGCAATTGCAAGGGATGAAATTTCAAGTGGACACATGTCATCTTCAGATCAGATCCAAGAATTCATACTCTTTTATATCTTTCTTTCTTTCATCCATTGTAAGGGTTGGTTCTAGTTTTGGAGAAAAAATTATTCATTGTTGTGATAACATGTGTATTCCAATTTTGAGTTTTCTCAAATTTGTGAAACTAGGGTTCCAATCTTGATGTGTTCCCATTACTGTGATACTACACTCTCTAGCATAGTTCTCTTGTATGAACAACAGTAGTAAAGATTATAGAGAAAGTTGAGATCTATTAGGTGTCTTTCTATTTTGATTTCATGCATTTGAATGTATTTTTTCAAAAAAATGAATACAAATGAGCAAGAATTTCTTTAGTTTCATTATGATTCTCATCTCCTATCTTAGTAGCTTGTAGTCTTATGTGGTTTAAGGTTAACTGAGACCCATTTGCATCCCTTTAAGGTTGTATGTAAGATATTTTTTTCTGTTGGAAAAAAGGGCCAAGTAAATGCTTGATGTGTTTGACAAGATTGCTAGTTTTTTTGAGAAGGATATTTCATAAGAATGAGCTCTTTATGAACATCGATGTTTGATTCACAAAGTGATAGGATAGATCTGATGTCTAGGTGTATGAAATATGTCTTGGATATCATAGATGTATGCATTTAATTCATGGAATTTCCCAATAGATAAGGCACTGATCAGTTATAGGATCACTTGTTTGTACTACTACATATTTGAGGTTTTGCTAAACTCAACATCATTAATCAAATGTATTTCCCTTTCATGTTGAAGAGCTAAAAAGGATGCCCTTACTTAGCTTTTGAATTCCATAGAGTTGCAACTTGCTACTACATATCTTTGTTATTACATAAGTATAGGAGATTAAGGATTTTATCTACTTTTTTAGATTCAGGAATATGTTTTAGCACTAGTACCATATAATTGAATCTGAGTTCCACTTGCCTAGGTTTTGTAGAGCTTGAAGTAGAAGAAGGGTCTAGCCTTATAGTTGGCCTAGTGTTTAAAATAATATGTTAAAGATGGGAGTTAGCTACCCCTAGATGTACCTTACTCTCATCAGGGTAATTTGGAACTATCCTTGTTTCAAAACACCAACAAAATGGTGACTCTGCTGGAGAGATAAGATGGCAATACACCTTGTTAAAAGGACAAGAATCTCTAGTGTTAATAGCATTTTTAGAATCTGTATAATAGAAAAACCTTGAGAATTTGAAGAAAGATTCAATATAGTAAGTAAGAATTTTCTACAGTAGCAAGGTTGTGAGGTGTTTTCCATCTCTTTGCTGAAGATTCATGTCTCCTAGTAAGGTTTTATCCATTTTTAGTAGTAACTTGAGGTTGAGTGTAAATTGTGTTGATAAGAGCATTCATCTTCAATCAATTCAGCCAGATTTTGTTTTCAAAGTGTAGTTGTAAAATTAGAGTCAAGAATGAACATAATGTTTGTGTTCCCTTTTCCAAGTTTGTAAATCTACAAGAGTGGTTTTATGGTTTTCATTTCTCCTACATTAGAAGGTCTAGTTCAAATTTGTCAAGTGACAACTCATGTTTTATTTCTCAGATGAGTGAGTAGTGACTCTCAAATATCTACACTAGATTGTTCCTAGTTGATTTCATTGTAATATTTTGAAGGACTTTCAATTGTATGGGTAGATCTAAAGCTTTTGATAGACTCTTGAAAAGGAAGTTTAGATTCTTGATAAGCATTAAAGTGTTTTTTGCAATCTACTCTTATAAGAAATTTAAATGTTAAAATGAATCACAATAGTGATTTCATTTGGTTCTCCTCAAGGAGATGGCGGCTCTATAAGGATTTGACTAGTGGTGTGAAGAATTGAAATCGACACTTATTCCAATTAGTAGATTAAGGTTTTAGACATCAACACCAAGGTATTTTTCCCACTTTCATGTGATGTCATTTCCATGACAGTAAGTTCCACAAAAGTTTCTTCGTCAAGTGGTATTTTTAGCACTAAGTAGGAGATTGGTTTGGTACATTTCAACATACTATGTAAAGGATAGATTTAGCAAGTATTTTATATTCTAAATTATGTTTAGAGTTTTGAAATTGGTAGAAAGTATTCTCAAATCTGCTGTGAGTAACAAATTCTAAAAGTAATTGTGGTGAATGGGTTTTTAAGTTTGTAAGAAAATGACAAATGTCTCTTCACCTAGTATGCAATCCATGGATAAGAATTATAGATTTGTTTCTACCAAGAGATACATGCCATTAAATTTCAATGGCATTCATGGTTCCCCAAACCCTACACCTTATAATCTCAAAAAATATTTGCCTAAGTTTAGTGGAGACCATGAAAATTCAGCTAGTCATCATGTTTAGATGTTCAGTGACTTGGTTGGTGATTTTGAAGTTGCTCATGAAGACGTTCATATGAAGTTGTTTGTTCAAACTTTAGAAGGTGATCCTAGGGATTGGTTTTCCTTTCTGCTGGCATGTTCAATTTCATCTTGGGATGAATTAATTTCAGCCTTCATGAAGAAATTCAAGGAAAGAGTAAGCATCTCTGATTATTTTGGTAAATTCTTGAAGATTCAAATTAGGAATGATGAATTAGTTCCTAAATTTAATAACAAATTTGAAAAGGTTTTAAATGAGATTCTTGAAAGTTATAAGCCAAATGATCAAGTGTGTTTGATGGTTTATCTTGATGCATTTGATAAAAATATGAGTTACCTCTTGAGAGATAAAGAGCCCAAGACTTTGCATCAAGCATTCATGACAACAATGGAGATTGAAAACAACATAAAGTATGGGATAACTAGAAGACATTTCTCTAAAAGTGTTTTCTGGCAAGATGAAGTGCAAAGGAAAAATTAATGTCATAAAGAGTGTTTGATTTCAAATCAACAAGAAAGTACTACTATTGTTGTAAGTAATCTAGTTGAAAATTTAGAATTAAAAACATGTGAACATGAAGTCTCTTTGTTGCAAAAAGGGGTTGAGTCCATTCTTGTTGAATATAGGACACATGTTTGTGATATCATAACAACAAATGATAGAGTTAGTTCACTTGATCAGTTAGATATGCAAGATATAAATTCAGTGGTATCTTCTCCTATTGATGATTTTCTTTATGTTGAAAGCATAACAAATGAAGAGGAAAGGTATTCATCTCAGTATGAGGATGAAGAAGCTAAAAGTCATGCATCAAGTGATGAAGGTGAAGTTGCTAATCTGACATATTACGAAGAAGCCTCATGTGAAGATAATGATGAGAGTTGCTACTCGAGTCAAGAGAAGGATTGTGATGGTATATGTTCATCTTCATATGAATCTGATGCAAATTGGGAAGAAGAAAGCAATGATCGAAGTGAGTATTCCTATGCTAGTAAAGGTATGAGTTCTTTTAAATATGAAAATGAAGCCTCATTTCAAAATTATGCAAATTAGCTTGAGGTTGAAAGTTGTAAGAAGAGTTGTCTACTATATGAGGACAAAGAGGTTGTTTATAAGGACATATTACCTAATTGTGTAGATGAATGTCTTGAAGTTATATGTAGTAATAATTAGCAATATGCAATTGATTCTGAGGTTAATGCATTGACATCTATTGGTAAGATAAATGATAATTGGTATGCAAGACATTTGAGTCACCTTCATGAAGACAATGAAAGGAACTTTGATTTATATTCTACATGCTTTGTTAATGGAGTGGAAAGTGAGTCTTCATATAGTTTTGATTTTTCTTCATATGTTGAGAGTCTCCATGAAGATGAAATGGGTAGTGAGTGTAAAATGTATACTACTGCTCTATATGATGAAGATCATGATGATGATCAACCTATATTTTGTCAAGGTGTTAAAAAAGGATCATTAGATGGAGTTATCAATCCATTGTTTGAAGAAGACATGGAATATTCAGATTTAGTTGAGGGTGATTTTAATGATGATACATTATCCTACTGCTGTAAGAGGTCAAATTGTTCTTCTTTTGAGTATGATGGTGAAGATGATGATGTTGCATCTTATGAGATGGATAACAAGGTGTTTGATAAAGTTGTTATTGAAGATCAACATGCACCTTGTACTAAGTTTTATGATGAATAATCTAATATGATGACCAATCCATTTGTTGATTTCTATTTTGGATTAGTTTTAGATTCTAACATTGATGACATGCATGAGTACAAATCTGATTGCTTGTTTGAGTAGCATCTGGTTATGCACAAGGATACACAATTTCAAGGTATGTGTGATCCCTTTCCTAATGTTGAATATGACACATTCATATTTGAGACTAATAGCATGCATGATTCATTAAATGAAGAAGCGTTTTAGTTTGAGTTTGATATTTTTGAGGATCTTGATCAGTACTTTCATAATGACAAAATGGCGGAAAGTGAATCTACTTTTTATATGCATTATGAAAGTGAGGATGTAGATTCAGTTTGGCCAAGTGAGTCGTTTCATGATGCTAATCTAATTGGTGAAACTGATAGAAGAAATATTTCCAACTTACCTCATGAGAATGTAGATGAAAATAAAATTTATGACAGAGGTAAGAAGTTTTTTTGAAGTTCGGTGGCCTAGGGCCATTGTTTGTACATAGTAGGGGTAGTTGTTTCTTGCTTTTAATAAAGTTGTTCGAGAGAGTTTTTTGCTATCAAGTATGTGGTCTACTTCTTCCAAAGATCAAAATACTTACCATTCCGGCAAGGGACATGCATCCCCAGATAGAGCCACTATTGGGACCACAAGTTGAAGCCCCAATTTTGAGTACCATTGAAAAATCAAGCCCCACGAATTCTTTTTTAGTGCATGTGTACCCAACTATCCATTTGAGGCCCATGAGGTGTTGAATGTTTTTAACACCTTGCATTCAATGTGTCTATGTGTTCCATGATGATAAATTCTCATTCTAAGTCACTCTGTGAAGTCTTGCTTTGAGCAATTGTCAATTCTACATTTTTGCTTGTGTCAAACATCAATAGAAGGCCTTGTTTGCATGTGAATATCTCACACCCAGTAACTTTTCATGACTCACCACTTTGGGAGTATTTAATGTCCATACCAGAGAGCCTATGTTTTATATTTTGAGTCATTTCAAATTTGTTTGACTAAGTTTTGAATCCTTCAAAGTTGGTTGTTTATCAATGTCATGCTAATGTAAATTGTTTTGATTTTTGGTAAGCCCTGTTTGACTTGTTATAACTTTGACCTAGTTGACTGAAATGTTAAAATTCATTTTGAACTACATTTTAGAGGTTAGAGACTTACTAAGTTTGAAGTTTGAGCTTATGAAAAATCTGTTTGATTAGTTTTCAAATGCGATTCCAAATGCAATTTCTAAGTTTTTACTGGTGTCAAGAAAGGTAGATTGATTAGTACCCTTGTTCATGATGTCATGACTCAAAATCTATGATAGGTGAGATAAAATGGATTGTACCACTATGTTCCACTCTAAAAATACTTCAAGTGTATCAATTTTCAAGTCTTGATGAATCCGTCTGCGCAGTTTTCCAGGTCAATTCCATTTGCAAAAAATGCTTTTCTGCCATTACTTCCAAGGTACAAATTCTGAGTAGCCCAATTTGATCGCTCGCCATTTTGACCCTGTTATTCATCATGAGCCCAAATCCTAGATACATATTATCCTCATGATAGTAAATGAACACCCCAATTTTTTTTTTCCCAAGTGTCAGTTTACCTAGTTTTTGAAGCCAAATCTGAACACAATTTATTATTTTCTAACATGTTTTCTTGTAGGCAATTCTGAGAAGACAACTTTGATATTCAATATCTTTTGGTTGAGAATTTTTCATGAGATGAGATTTGAGATGTAAAAGTGTGCAGGATAGAGATTCAGTGTTGTTGATTTCAAAGCCTAGTTATTTGTTTGGGTTTGTTTTTAAAGGCAATTGACAGGCTCTGTTAGCTAAAAATCACAAGTTTGCAAATTCATGAAAAAATGAGTTTTTAATGGCAGAGCATTGATCAAATTTGAATCCAGTCAATGTCAAATTTTTAATAAGGAACTTTGAGGATTCAAGTATTCAAAAACATTTTTTTTTTAGCCAGACCCACTTTGGGTCCCAACTAATTGCACCAGGTTGATATAATAGAAATGTGAGGACAATATATTTTAAAGCCAAGAATGATATATTGTTTTCTTTTGTGGGTGTGGTTAGAAGAAAATTGAAGAAGGCAAGGATTATGAAAGTGTGAAGTCATTCCCATACGAAACAAGTGTCCTGAGGAAGATATGATGTTTCCACTCCCAAAAGCACATCACTTGTTGATTTTACGACATTCAAGTGTGCTACTCCTCCTATGCTCACAAAACCGAAACACTCTTCTTTAAGGGAGGTAAAAATATATTCAATGTCTTCTATGGAAAAAACAACAAAGGGGGGATTGAAAGACTTGGGATTGGTTTCCCTTACAAAGTGGGTGCAATTGAAGTTCATTGGCTTTGTAACACCAAACAAGAGGCATCATGAAGAAGGATCTCTATTGAGTGAAGAACTAGTGCTGAAGAAATGGATGTTTTGTGCTGATGAAAATTCTAAATGCATAAAGAAAGAAAATATTAAAGGTTCTAGGCTAGGCTTTTGTTTAGAAAGGGGTGATTGTTCTATATGCAATTTGATCTCAGAAACTAAAGATGAAAATGATTGTCAAGCAATACTGGATTTGAGTGAAAATATAAATATTATTCAATGTTGCAATGAACAAGTAGTCAGCCAATGAGAAGTCAACATAGTAAAATAATTGATTCCTTTTAAGCTTGGACACCATGACACTTCCATTTAACACCAACAAATACCACGTCTCAACAAGAAACATGAGCAAAATATAGTCCAAGCTAAGAATAAGAAGCCACTAGAATAGAACAATGGGAGCACAATTTTAAAGAATAGAGGACCTTTGCATTTGAAAAGGGAGCCCACAACATGAGCAACATGGAGCCTCCATAGATTCAATCCACTACAAGAGGCATCAAAATGAAGCTACTACACTGTTTGGAAGCCGCAAATAGGATGAAGAAGAATCCACTATTGATTGGAGAGCTTGGCATTGGGAAGATAGCTGTGGTGGAGGAATTGGTACAAAAGGATTTATCAAGTGTGTGAGCTTAAGCTACCATTTTTTTTCATAAACCATGGTGACATAGATGAGAATAAGGAGAAATATTGTCATTGATGGAGTATTCTTTGCTAAGTTGAATGAGGTTCTTACACATGAGCTTGCAAAGGATGAAACTATTGTCTCCAAATCAAAAGAGCATGCAGAGTTCTATGTGAAGGGTGGTTACTTTTTCCCTGCTATTGCAAGAGCTGTTAAAACAATGAAAAAAGGTGAAAAGGTTGTTTTAACTGTTAAGCCCTAGTATGGCTTTGGAAACAAAGGACGTGAAGCAATTGGAGATGATCATGTTGTCCCACCAAATGCAACATTGATTATTGATCTCGAGCTCATCTCATGGAAAATGGTCAAAGAAGTTACTAATGATTAGAAAGTGTTGAAGTAAATTCTTGAGCAAGGAGAGGGCTATGAACGACCCAATGATGGGGTAGTTGTGAAAGTCAAATATGTGGTAAAATTGGAGGGTGGAACTGTATTTGATAAGAAAGGATCAAATGAAGAGACATTTGAGTTTATGACAAGCGAAGAGGAAGTCATTGATGGTTTGGATAGAGAAATCATGAACATGAAGAAAGGAGAAGTTGCATTGGTAACCATAGCACATGAATATGGATGTGGAACAGAGGTGAAGATAGATTTGGTAGTGGTTCCACCACAATCTACTCTCATATAAAAAGTTGAACTAGTTTCGTTTGTGAAGGAAAAAGAATCTTGGGATATGAAGACTTCGAAGAAAATGGAGGTAGTCAATGCAGAGGAAATGGGTTGGAAGTGTATACATGATGAAGGAAAGAAATCAAGTTAAAACAACCCCATTCAAACACCACTGCAAGAACTTTTGATATTTCCTACACAACATAGAATCGATGTGTCCAATTCCCAACTATGGTCATTTGATGCCAAAAAGGTGTTTGAGACCCTACACAAGCAAGAAGAAACCTGTCAAAGGAATAAAAGAGGCAAAAGAAATGATAAGAAGTAGTCCCACATTGAGTGGGTGGAGCTATTTTATATTGTTTAAATACTTTTCTACTCTATAGACTAGTTGTCTTATGGCACAAGGATTTTGAAACCTCAAATGTGTGGTGGACCCCAAATAGCTGGATCTGACTTTAAACAAATTTTGAATCTGAGCACGTTGACAAGATGCTAACATGGGAGATCAAACACCCAAATGCTGACATGTGGTGCATCCTACGGTGGGCACTTCCCCACTTTGGGAAGATGCTCAGGAGTTAGATAATGTGGTAAAGCACCTCAGCACCACATAGCAGTGGGCCTAGGTCAGAGGTGACGTGGCATACCTAATCAGCATGGTGATGTGGAACTTGGCAACGAACTGGGGACTAACAAGTGGTAGAATGGAGATCAATAGGAGCCTATGATGGAGTCGTTAGATTTTGCCACATGGTGAGATCTTATGGCTGGTGCTTGCCTGCAATATGGAGTTGCTTGCAAAATAAGCAAATTGGGGAAGCACCAAGTCACCATGTGGTAGCAATTTTGGATGGTGATGACATGGCGGGTGCATCCAACATGGTGACATGGTAGTCTGGCAGAGGTCGACCAATTAGATGCTGCCACGTGGTATCTTGGTCAAATCAAGTTGACCCAAATTGCAAGGGTGAAGGAAAAATGAAATTCTTTTTAATATCAAATTTTAATCATTTTTTCAAAAAATGAAGGTCACATACATGTTTGAAAATGCAGAAAAGGTATAAGCTAAAGTTTGAACATTAGGATATTTTAAATTTTTGAAAATTCAAACAACAGACGAAAGTTTTATAGCAGAGGGGGTACTTTCTTCAAATTGAGATTTTGGGAGTTCCTGGTAAGAGAACATAGGCATATTATACATCGTCGAAACTAGGAGAAAAAAAACTTTTTGATTATGGAGTTTTCTTTTGCATAGAAAGTAACTGGTTCAAGTTATAGGAAAAAATTTAAATTTTGGGCTGTCTCAATGAAATGGGGTAAAATTTAAAATATAGATATAGGCTTGGTAAAACATGATAAAAATGTAGTAAAAGTTGAATTTGGTTACCTTCAATCAGTCTAAACTCAAATTTTATCATCATTTCATGAGGCTTGTAGATTTTTAGCAAACAGAATGGTTTGCATCATTTGACAGTAGGTATTTCAAGTCAGTTATAGAATATTGATGAAAACCAAATTAGATCAAAGGGGTAGAGAGAGAAAAGAGTTTTTGCAATTGCAAGGGATGGAATTTCAAATGGACACATGTCATCTTCACATCAGATTCAAGAATTCATCCTGTTCTATATCTTTCTTTCTTTCATCCATTGTAAGGGTTGGTTCTAGTTTTGGAGAAAAAAATATTCACTGCTGTGATACCAAGTTTATTCCAATCTTGGGTTTTCTCAGATTTGTTAAACCAGTGTTCCACTTTTGGGGTAAGTGCACCAAGTTGTGGTGCCAAAAAGGTCACACATTTTTTTTCTTCTAAATTTCAATAGCAACTATGGTTGGGGTATCATGAGCTATAGTGCATACATGCTATAGCATGTATGCACTTTATAAAAACCCAAATTATTATAAATGGGCTGCATACCCACAATCCATTCATTTTTTCTCTATTTTCCTACTTCCCCTCCTCACAGTGCATACGCAAATTGAAAGAATAGAAGGTTTTCGCCACCTACCTTCCCAATATTCTTCCTCCCCATCAAAGTTTGAGATCATGAGCATGCTATATGTTGTTTAACCTTCTTTTTATATTATTTTATATTTTTTTTTGTAGGTTTTTTCAATTTTTCTTTAAATTTATTTATCTATTTAGATTTCAATTGATTTCTTATTAGGAAATGTGAATAATGAACCAACAAATCCCCAAGAAGATCAAAACCAAAACCCTCAACAAGATCCAAACCAAAACCCTCATCAAGATGAGAATCAAAACCCTCCACAACAAGAACAACAAATTTTGCAACCTAAACCAATTGCAAGACCTCCTCCTAGCACACAAGAAAACATAATAAATAAAATAGAAAGAGGCAAAAATGAATTAGAAGCACTCATTGGTAGGTTGAAAGCTTGTGGACAAACCAATTCAATGAGAGCTCAATTGGCATCCTCCCTCGAGTCCGTTAAGATCCACATAGCTTCTGTTAGTGATCAGTTAGATGTTTGGTAGGTTAAGAGGGATGAACAAAAAACATATTATGCAAATAAATTATCATATCAAGATGTTAAACAATAAGATATACTAAAAGGTAGGATTTGTGCATTATTTAGAAAGCTTGGTGAACAAGATACTGTTAGAGAGACTACTAAATAGTTCTCCATCCATTGGTGCATACATGATGGTATTAGAAATAATTTTTGGGATAGATGGCAGATGGTTTTTGATGCCCCTCCTTGCAATAATCATGAGGTCCCAATGTATTTCTTAAAGAAATTTTATTGTGAGTTTTTCCTTGGGGAGATCCCCAATTATTTTGATATATTAGACTCTCAAGGTAGAGGTGGGGGTCATCATTTGAGAGGTCAGGGGGACATTGTGACCCTAATGTGGTCAAGCCATAGGGTGAGCATATGACTACTTCTTTAATTGTGAAGGAACATGTAGAGGTCAACACTTTAGGGACTATTAGTGCTTTGATGCAAACCCTCATTCATTGCATGAGTCCATTAGTTGAGGAGGAGCCTTCTTCACGTTGCGGTCACATGTGCACATCATGCGAATCCTTATGCACATTTGGTAGTCATGCTGAAGATGGTGTGAATGATGGGCTAGTGACTAATCAGTTCCTGAATGAGACATTTGGCATTGACACAGGTAAATTACAATTATAATAAACTAATTTGATCACATTTCATATGTATAGTGAATGATTAATTAATTAGCATTTATTGACATTGTTCAAAATTTAGGGTCAGAGTGTTGGCAGCCCTAGTAGTGATCTCCTAGCCCCATTTTTCATCTTGTCGATGAGTCTAGAGCTCTATATCTATTTAATCATTTAAATAAATACATATATTTATTAAGTAATCATATGAAGTATTGACAATTTTTTTTATGCATGAGCATCAATTCTCTACAGAATCGTTAACATTCACTACGGACTTCAAGCCTAAACATGATACAAGCTTTGTAGAGGTACATTTGTTTCATGTTAATTTATTTCATTTGATTATATTTGTTTCATGTTTCATGTTACATGTAACATGTATTTTATGACATGCAACTCTGGACATCTGAGACTCCTCATCCTCGACAGTCTGTCGATCGTGGAGTGGATGCAGCTATGGCTAGTTCATAGCCATTGAATAAGGTATGAATTAATTTTCTTGGTTTTAGCTATTATTTATAATAGTTAGTATCAAAATTTCTAATGTTATTTATAAGTGATTATATTGATTGAATTGTGGTAGGGTCTTGTCAGACCCGATCGTCCACAAGCCTTTGAAGTGGACTTGCAGAGCGATTATATGATGGCGATAAGAAAATAATTAATTTTGTCTATACATATATTTGATTTAAATGTATAGTAATTATTGATTCATATCTACTTTATTTGTATTAGCTCAAGTTAGAGAAGAGCCTCAACAAGAGGATGAGCGAGTGTGTGAAGAAGACCCCATCATCGCCACCATCTCCCTCGACATGACAACTAAAGACCTCTAGAGATTTGTTACCTTCCCACAGAGAAGATATAGTTGATAGACATACATGTATAGGCATCAGTGGATATATATGTTGGATTCTATGTTAGTAGACATATTTGATATACATTTGATGTATATATGACATTTTATATTTGATGTATGACATTTATTTGATGCATGACATTATTGGTTAATATATGATATGTTTGTTCATGTATGACATTATTGGTTATTATAATATATTATGTGTTTGTTAATGTATGACGTTATTGGTTATCATTTTATATTATATGTTTGTTCATGTATGACATTATTGGTTATCATAATATATTATATGTTCCTTCAAGTATGCCATTATTGGTTAACATAACATATTATATGTTTATTCATGTATGACATTATTGGTTATCATAATATATTATATGTTTGTTCATATAAGAAATTATTGGTTATCATAATATATTATGAGATTGCATGGGTACTTGTACCCACACCCCTAGTACTCGTACCCACGTACCCAAGTACCAGGTACTCGGTGGAGAGCATCATAGCTAAGGACTTTGATTGAGATTTTGGATTTTTTTTTTGTTTTTTTGTTTGTGTATCAGCTCGTTTCTTATCAAGCTTAATTCAATACCTAATCAATTCAAAACTTTGAGAGAATATTGATTAACAATAAACTTTATCACCGTTTAAGCATAAGTTTATCATCTAATATGTCATTGTCATATGATTTATGATCTTGTTCATGTTTAAAGTTTTCCTTCTCTATTATTTGTTTATCAAGCTTAATTCAATATCTAATCAGTTTGAATTTTTGATACAATATTGATTAGCAATAAATTTTATCAGTGTTAAAGCTAGAAATTTATCATTTGCAATATGTCATTGTAATATGATTTATGATCTTCTTGTTCATGTTTAAACCCTGCCTTCTATGTTATGCATCTAAACATTTATCATAAATTATTATTACAAACATATAACAAATTTAAAACTAAAAACAATACATTACATTTGCAAACTTTATCACTGTTCTTGATTTGAAAAATCATTGTCATGACTCATAAATTTAGGTTTTCTATAAATATAAAAGTATAATTAAAATAAAGTTTGACATACCCAAGTACCCCCATCCCCTATTATAAAAAATAGCTATACCCATACTCGTAGCTATACTTGTACCCTAAGTACCCCAAGTACTCCCGTCCCCATGCAACCTTGTATATTATATGTGGATCTTGGTGTTTTTTGTACACCAATGTGGTCTATAAGATCTCTTGCTACTTAGAACATCCACCAACCTTGCCCAATCTCCTCACTAGGTTAACTGATCCAAACTTGCAACATTACTCCCTTACTCTTCTAGGAACAATATCCCTCCAAAGGTTATATAGGTCTACTAGGGTACCATAGCACTCCATATTCCAATCAAGGTTTCTATGATGTCCTAAGGTGTTATTGGAACACTTGTACTATGCTTGAATGGATAACAACAATGGGTTTGTACTCAATTTCAAGATTTCTTCACAAAAGGGCTACAAGGAGAGCCCCTAATTAGGCTTGCACCCAGATTTCTAGGGCCAATAGCCCCTTTGTCTTAGAGTTTCAACACCTCTAGCCTTAAGGACAATTGATACATAGGACCCATGCTCAAGGATTTTTAGGGTCTTAGGGTGCATACAAGCTATACAACAAAAATAGAAAAATTGAGGTGAGCCGATAGTTAACTATTTGTTCTAAAAATAGCCCTTTCCATGCAATGGGAACACATTCTAATTACAATTTAACTTTGAAACATACCTAGTAAATGACCAGCTTCTACTTTTGGCACCTCTAGATGCTCCTACTTTGATTGAAGGCTTCCTCCTACTTTGTCTCTCATAATTTCCTTGTTTTTGACATGTAAAGGACTCATGCATCTAATTAATGAATATAATATGGATGGAGTCCCTCTAAGCACCAAATTAATTGTTAGTCTATATATATTTAGTTTGGTTTATTAGTTAAAAGCATGAAGAATATCTCTAACTCTAAACACAAATGGAGGAGATTATTTCTTATAAATACCTCATTGTAATATGTAACAAAAGTTGTCGTTGTTATGAAATAAAATTATGCTTTTGGTGCTCGCATTTGGAGTGCAGTGATTCTTTCCTGAATGTGTCATTGTTTTGTGAATTATATTCATGAGATTGTGATTGAGCCAAAATTTTATTGCGTTGTTTTTGGTTGTGTGATCTTTTAGTTTTGGTGTTTGCTATAGATTTATGAATTCTATTGATGTATCTAGCTTGAGAAGAGATCATCAAATTGTGCTTGCATGACTTTTCATCTTGCATGAGTGCACTTTCCATGGCCTTGCAATTTGATGAAAGGTGAAATATCATATGATTGTTAAAATTTCTCATCGATGATTGCATGAGTGGATTCTAGGAAGCCCTGCTCTTGTTTTCATTGGTTTCCTACCAATTTCTTTGAAAGTTTAACTCACATTGTGTTGTTTTCTGTAACTTATAACCATTAGGATTTCAATTTCATGTTATTTAAATTTCATGTTATTTTCTTTTAGTTTCATTATTTTCTTTGCTAACCCCTTGTTAGAATAGGAACTCATTTTAGTTGCATTGTTAGATTGCATTCATTAAAAAATAGAAAATACAAAAATATTATTCTTTTGTGTATTATTTTGAGATAGCGAATATATTTACTTCATTCCAAGATCATAATAGAACCAACAAAGGTATCCTCATGAACAATCACATTTATCTTCAATTAAGTGAATTTTGGTATGTCGCAAGACAAATACTGAACCTTGGAGTTGATCTCAAAAGATTAGCTTTTCAAGAGAGGAATTGTGTAATGGATTCTTGGCATTGACCTCATGCATAATGATAACCCAACAAGACTACACAGTGTATGCCACTAATACATGCTAGGATCTTGGTGTTCTCCTAACACATAACTTGGTCTATAGGATTTCCTACAACTTAGAACATCCCTTGACCTTCCCTAACCTTCCCACTAGGTGAAATGATCAAAACTTGCTCCATGACTCACTTATCCTCCTAGGAGTGCAATTCTTCCAAAATACATATGTAGGTCTACCAAGGTTCCACAATAATCCCTAGTCCAATGAAGGTTTTGATGAGTTTTAAGGTGCTATTGGAACACTTTTAGTATGCTTGAATGGATGGTAACAATGGGTCCACACCTGATTTCTTGGTTTCTTCACAAAAACACTACTAGAAGAGCCCCTAATTAGGCCTCCACCTGAATTTATAAGGCTGATGACTTATTAACATTAGGGATTAATCAGACCTGGCTTAAGAACATTTTTTTCACATAGTCCATACTCAAATATTTTTTAGCTTTTATGCCACCAAAAAGTCGTACAACAATAATGCAAAAAAATGAGGACTTTGGGTGTTTTGAGGGTTACCTGCTGTCCTCAACTTTAAAAAACCTTATTCAACTCATAGAGATTTTTCCTCTTCAATAAATAACCTTATTATATGTCTCTTAAATCTCTCCAAAGGGAAAGTCTTGAATCTTTATAATTTTCTCTTGAGAACTACTTCTTTGTTGATTGCTCCTAGTCGAGCATTGCCTAGCTTGCCTAGGGCTTTGTCAAAGAAATGTTTTGTAGTGCCTCTCCCATTTGACTTTTGTAAGTCATCCTAATGGATGCAACCTTGATGATCTTTTGTTGTGATGGGATCATGATTGTGACCCTGAGTGGTCTACACCATTGAGGTGTTTGGGTTTATATTTCTTTATCAGTTGCTTTGTTTATGCTTTTGACTGATCTTTGAGATTTTGATGTGATTTTGGTTCACTGAGGTTTGTGCCAGTGGTTACCAGGATCAATGTGGTATCATGAGGTTATTCTGTGATTACCTTGAGATGTGTGCAGAGATTGCACTATGTACTTTTTACCATGCTACACGGGACTAGGTTCCTGTAGCAGTGGTTAGTCATGTTTTTTACTATGTTCTCTTATGTGTTTTAAGTGCCTTATTAAATGCTTAAGTAATTAGAATGGATTGTTCATGTTGGATTCTTTGGTTATGTGCTGCGAACATTTACCTTGTTATATTTCTGATTAGAGAGATATTTGTTACTAATGTTATGTTTACATTTGAAAGGACCCCAGGGTCAGATGTTACTCTTTGATTGTAGTATCATAGATATTAGACTACTATGCTATTCAGTTAATCATATTGCATGATGATGCCATTTTGAGATGACAGTGTGTTATATGATGATATTTGGTTATCTGGTATTTGGACATACCTCTGATTATGTTATGTGATGGATTTAATGCTATCTTTGTTTACTCCATTCTTACGTTGTTATGCTTTATGCGAATGTGAGTGATGTAAATAGATTATTTTAATATAATTAAATAAATGGTTAAATTAGGTGATTTAATGCATTTATTGCTTCAGCTATGTTATTATATGCAATTGCACTTGATCGTGTTGTTTAGTATGCAGGATGTATATCCCTGGCAGTGGCACATGGAGTTAGTGATTCAACCGTTCATATTTTACCAATGTCACCCTTGTATGGTCGACGTATCCTTGATTAAATGTTTAATTTAAACCTTTCGGTGATTATTAAATCCAAACTCATTGCATTATGTGATTAGACCAGTAAGCGTGTCTATGCATTTAGAGTTTCACTTTGTCACGAAAGTTGTTTAGGAGATTTATGTGTTTTTGGGTTTTCAGGCTTTTTAATTGATTTATTTTAATTTTTGGCAGCTTTGCCATAGATGAATTCCTATTTATAGGAATAGCCTGTTTTCATTTGGGTCGATTCGGGGTTTAACTAGATTGGTCGGTTAAATGCCCTAATTGATTATTCACCCGAAAAGTGAATAAGTATCCAAAGAGGAATTTAATTCCTCACTTCTCACTTTCAAATTGGAAAGTTGGAGAGTAAAACCCAAAATCCTCTTCATGAGGATTTACTATTTTGTTCGTTGTGGGAGCTATGGGCATTGGATCGTCGCGAGGTTGGGCTCGTTGGATCCAACTCGGGGAAATCTTGGATTGCCATGATTTTCAGCTACTTCTGCGAGATATTTATTTTATGGTTCAGATTTTCATTTTGCCCTTTTGGCTGTGAGGTAGGGATTTCCTGTTTTGTTGTTTCTGCTCTGTTTCAGCTTCTATTTTTGGTAGCCATTTGTTTGGAGGCTGAGAACTAGTGTTCCCCTCCATTTCTGTATGCTAGTTCTACCTGGTTGGGCAGGTATGAACATTTCCCTATTTTTCAGGATGAGGGTTTGGGATTTTGCACCGTTATGCTGGCCGTTTTTGCATACGGTGTCTGATTCCATTTATTTTTGGATTTTTGAAGTTTTTGAACCCAAAGGCCAAATGGGTTTTAATTTTGAAGTTTTCCAAATTTTTGAAGTTTTTACCTCATTTTACGTGCCGCCTTGTTTTCTCGAGTTTTCTTTGCACAATGTGGGTCGTGGACCTTGATGATCCGTTTGGATATCAGTCATACCACTTTTGCACTTTTATGTTGCATTGGGATGCGTGTTGCATCCGTACTCCCAACGTCGTGTTCGGTTGAGTGATTTTATACTTGTGGTTCTTTTGGACCTTTCCTTTTGTTTTGTGAATGCTAGGATTCGTGTAGAATCCATACTCTCGGATTGAGACCGGTTGAGTGAGTTCATGATGTTTGGTCTTGTTACATCATTGGGATTCGTGTAGAATCTATACTCTCGGATTGAGGTCGATTGAGTGATTTTATGATGTATGGTTTTATTGGCTTTGGGATTCGTGTAGAATCTATCCTTCCCATGTTGCTTTCAGTTGGGTGTTTTCTTTGCATTGTGTTCTCATTTTTGTCCTCGTGTTATGATCTTCGTGATGGTGGTGCGTCACACACGAGTACATACACGTACAATTGTTGGGTGACTTGCGAGGCCCGATCTTCTGTGGATTTGCTGGAAGTTATGATCATTGGGGTTGGGATGGGAGTATGCATGCCCATGGGAACTTGTTGTAGGATGAGCATGGGTAGGGTAGGGTAGCATATGGAGGGGACTTCTACCTCACAGCCTGGTGATCATTGTGCCTACAGGGTTGGCAAAGGAAGCTTTAATTAAGTGAAAATTAAATATAATGTGTGACTGGTAATAAAACTTAAGATAATAAAAAGGTCTAGGGTGCAAGAGCCTTTCCGTTGAGGGATGTTGAATCTGCACAAGTCCTAGCTTGGGCTTTTTGATGCCAAGTGACTCTCCATGATGTTAGTCCCTACATAGTAGCCTATTGAGTGTCTGACCAGGACTTGTACTCCTTGCATTATCTTAGGTTCTTGGTTGCAGCCATCATACTGTCTGGCGTGAGTGTTAGCCATGGATGTTCTTTTGTGTGTTTTTGGTTGGATCATTATCTCCATCAGCATGGAGGGTGTGGACCTATGGGTACCACGTGGTTGGGAGGCATAGCTACCTTCACCACTACTAGGGATCGGTGTACAGAGATGATCTTTTGTCCTAGTGCGACCGTTGCTGGATGTCTTCACTTGGTACTTCGGGTTCCAGAGTATGCTTTCTTGTGATTTATGCTTTCATTGGGATGCTTGTATATCATGTTTAGATGATGTTATTTTATTTGGCGCATTCCCTTATTATGATGTTTAGCATATGATTAGATGATGTGATTTGCTTTAGTAGTATATTTGTTGCTTACTGCTATTTAGCATGTGATAGCTGATGTTATCTACTGTAGGATTATCTTATGCATTATCACTAGCATGTTAGATTTCCTTACGCTGATATTGTGCATGTTTTTAGTAGTGACATCCCTATTACGACAGTACCAACGATCTAGTCGATGGCTTGGGATGTTACGCGCAGGGGATGGCTAGGACTCACGATGGTCTTATGATGATATTGACGGTTGGGAGGAACCGCGTACTTAGTTTGATTGTTTAGCTCTCTGCGATGTTTACTTTAGTGTGTTCTTTGCTGCTGTGGTTGAGTGTCATGTCCCCTTTTCTGATTTGATATGGTATTTCATGCCTCTAATCAGATTTTCAAAATCAAACAACTGATATCACAAAGATCCTCCAAATTTCCCAAGAAACCCCAAATCGGGTATGCCAGAAATTATGCCAAAAGCTTCACAGCTTCACCAATTATTAATAAATCTGAAAGTGGACATTTTTACAGAAATTTCAGCAGCATAGCAGCCTACAAAATGAAATTTCTAGATCCGTATAACCTTTACACAACAGTTCTCAAATGTAGGACAAAAACTATGCTCATCGGGCTCCCGAAATTAACACAAAAATGCTCGGAAACACCACACAACACTAATAAACTATCTCAGAAGTTTAATCACATCCCAATACATATATTTAGCTCTATTTTAACAGCTTAAAGTTTGAAATATAGCAACAATCAAAACTGATATGAAATGCTCAACTGAAAACACCAAACTCATGCAAAAAACACAACCGAAAACTCACAAATCTACACTGTTCAGCACAAAGGCAAACTCTGTATGAGCATGCACATGGAATGGCTTCAAACTCCCATCCTTAGCCTTCCTAGAAAACTACAAACTCCCATTCTTGGGTCTCCCTAGAAACCTGCAAACTCCCATTCTTGGGTCTCCTTCTCCACAGGTTTGGCAGCCTCCGAAGAATAACAAAGAAATCAGCAAAATCAAGTTTAGGAATGAGCCCAAAATGCCTCCAAAACCCCTTAAAAGAGGGCATAACTATAACTCACGTCTAAGAGAGGTTAATAAAACATATTTTAATAATAATTTTCATTTATTAGTCCAACGGTTTCCAAAGATTAACCCCCCCTTTTTCCGAAACTTCACTTTCTTGGGCCTGCCTGTCTTAGCAAAGATTATTATTTTTTTATTATTTGAAAAGGGGACATGACAAGTCCTCCCCTCCCCAAAAATTGATTGAAATGTCCCTTTTCTGATTTTACATGATATTTCAAGCCTCAAATCAGATCTTTAAAATCAAACAACTAATATCACAAAGATCCTCCAAATTTCTCAAGAAACCCCAAATCGGGTATGCCAGAAATGGTGCCAAAAGCTTCACAGCTTCACCTATTATTAATAAATCTGAAAGTGGAAATTTTTACAGAAACTTCAGCAAAATAACAGCCTACAAAATGAATTTTCTAGATCTATATAGCCTTTACACAACAGCTCACAAATGTAGGACAAAAACTATGCTCATCGGGCTCCCGAAATTAACACAAAATGCCCGAAAACACCACAAAAACACTAATAAACTATCTCAAAAGTTTAATCACGTCCCAATACATATATTTAGCTCTATTTTAACAGCTTAAAGTTTGAAATACAACAGCAACCAAAACTGATATGAAATGCTCAACACCAAACTCATGCAAAAAACACACCCAAAAAACCACAAATCTACACTGTTCAGCACAAAGGCAAACTCTGTATGAGCATGCACATGGAATGGATTCAAACTCCCATCCTTAGCCTTCCTAGAAACCTACAAACTCCCTTTCTTGGGTCTCCCTGGAAACCTGCAAACTCCCGTTCTTGGGTCTCCTTCTCCACAAGTTTGGAAGCCTCTGAAGAATAACAAAGAATGAGCGAAAATCAAGTCTGGAATGAGCCCAAAATGCCTCCAAAACCCCTTAAAAGAGGGCATAATTGTAACTCATGTCCAAGAGAGGTTAATGAAACATATTTTAATAATAATTTTCATTTATTAGTCCAACAGTTTCCAAAGATTAACCCCCTTTTTTCGAAACTTCACTTTCTTGGGCCTGCCTGCCTTAGCAAAGATTATTATTTTTTAATTATTTGAAAAGGGGACATGACATTGAGATGGATAGATGTTCTTCTTTCTGTGTTGTTCTTGCACTCGAGTGTTCATTCCTTGAGCCTTTGTGGATCTGGTACTCCCTGGTGTGGAGGTTCTTTGCTCCATTTTGGTTTTTTTTGCTTCTGGGAGTGTTTTCGTGTTTCTATGGGCGACATTTGTTCAGCATGGTGCAACACTTTAAAAAGTATTGCACACCCATGCAAACTATGTCGTACGACACTATAAGGTATCGAACGCCTTCTTGAGAAATGTCGTACGACACTGGAAGAGTGTCGCACGCCTTCTTGAGAAATGTTGTACGATGTTGAAAAGTGTCGCATGCCTTCTTGAGAAATTTTTTACGACACTGGAAGAGTGTCGCATGCCTTAAGGAGAAGTATCGCCCTCCCTTAGTAAAAAGTGTTAAACGGTTTTTGTGAAAAACCTGTGCGTGCCATCAGCGGGCACTTTTCTTCGTGATTCGATCTTTTTGAGAGTGGTTTTGGATACCCTTTTGGGCGTTCTTTAACCCTATGCTGTTGCATTTTGCATTCTGTTGGTTTCTCTTGAATGTAGTTTTTGTGTTTCTATTTTAGTCTCTTGGGGTTTAGAATATATCGTTTAAGTATAAGTTGACGTATATTTAATTTCTTATACTTAAGATATATTTTAGTATATGCGACAAATCATTTGAGATAGGTTTCAAACCTCTCGAAGATAAGTTATGGATTCTAAGAAATTTTAGGGCTTCATAAATCCAAACTTAGCCAATTTTCAGGGCTTCAGGATTTCAGGCTTAGCCAAATTTTGGGATTCTGCATTTTACCCCAGCTTGGTGTTTTATTGATGAGTGGTCATTTCTTGTGCCCTCATTTTTTTGTTGTTGTTGTTGGCTTTGTTTGTGTGTGTCAGTTAGGTAGTGGCATTTGGAGATTCGTTGGTTTCCGGGATTGTGTTGAAGTCTTTCGTTGCGATCTTTGTGATCCCTGTATGATTTTGTCTTGTGCATTCATACTTGAAAAAAAAATATCTTGGCTTGATTTGAATCCTTGTTTCCAAGGATCTCTGGGCGGGGCATTACATGTTTGCACACATTTTTTGGGCCCTTGCTTGCAATATGTTACACATTAGGGTCTTTAGTCTTGGAATCCAAAAGGCCATGGAAATCCCATGGTGGAAACAAGAGCTACAACCCATTCATTGCACTTTACTCAAAATTGGACAACAAACAATGAACTTTAAAGAAATTTATAAAACCTTATAAAACTTGATTATAGATCTGATCTAATGCATGAATAATGAAGAATATAAAATAAAAAAACTATATCATCCAACCAAATCATAGTCACTATGTAAAATTTCTTCAAAACAAGGCAAAAATTAGTATTATTGCTAAAAAAAAATTGCATAGATTGTTGAATCCATACAACAGCAGTATCAAGACAATAATCACATTTTTTTTAGGGTTTTAAAAGCCTAAAATAACCTCAATTTTTTTTGTTTTAATAGGTTTGAGGCTTTATGTTAAGCCATTTTACAAATTAAAGCTTTTCTTTAACAAAGGACAACGTTGTTAAGCAACTTTTAAAAATTGTTACAATTTTTATTGCCCAAGTAACATTACTTGTTTCCACATTTAGAGATCATTACTAGGCCTTTCCCAAACATCTTTAGGAGTTAAAAATTTCATCAACATGCCTCATCTAAGACCTCCAAGCTCTTAATTCCATCTATAGCATATGCTAACAACTTTTGCAAAATATTGTATTGTCTAAGCATTTTGGCATTTAAAGAAAATAATCCACCTTGTGAGGTCTTCTAATGCATACATCTACCCAAAATGTAATAGAAACTCCTAACTCAACCTTTCACCAACATGGAAACATAAAAAACTTAGAATGATTCCAACTGAAGGTCAAGATACCATTCCCAACAAAGACGAAGGAGGAAACTTCAAAACCTATCCTAGCTTGAACACACAAGCATGAGCTATATGATCTTATTGTATTGACATACTTCTTAAGAGAAGTTTATCACACCAAAATGAAATGGTGGGAGCCTTGGAAAGGTGCTCCTGCACCATATACTTTCATACTTTATATATCTATTTACTTTGACTTCTTTTTTTATTGCCTCTCATGAAACTATCATACATTGGTGAGGGTCACATGTACCCACAAATATCAAAAGTACACTTCTTTAAAGGATCTGAACCATTATTCAATATAAGACAATGAACTAAAAAGCATCACAATTTACAAATCTATCATTTAGGAGCATGTTAATGTGATTGGCATTTTTGAATGATAATGCAAAAGGTAGTGAATGTATTCTTTGCTATTCACAAATATGACATTACATAAGATAAGATCCTTGAGAAACCCTCATAATGATGCATAATAGTGATCTCTATCATTCCTTTGATAGTTTTGACACAATCTTATAAACCTATGACACACAAGAATATGTGCCATATTAAGTCTACCTCTAATAAACCCTTAAGATCATGAGTTATGATGAGGAGGAAAAGTTATGAGCCCTTTAGAATCTTCTTCTACACACCACACCAATATTTTCTCCATGATATTTTCAATGTGGGGGAGATAAATAGAAACTTATGAACTCTTGTAAGCCCTTTAATGTGTCATTATCTTTCTTAGGGACATTTTAATTCAACATGCTCGATAACATTCGAGCACTCAATGGGATGGGATGAGGTTGGGGCTAGTGTTTACCTAGCCACCTAGAGCTAACAAAATAGATAGTTTGATCTCAAGATGAAAGGTAAGAGAGATTTGGCAGTTGGCAACTTTGTACTAGCCAATACTACAAGTTTCAGCATCACCCTAGATGATGTCGTAAAATCAAAACAGAGTAAGATCTCCAAAAAGTAAGAGAGGTTATTGTAGGTCTCTACAACAAGGTCCTATAAGAACTAGAATCACATCCATACCTCACACAAGCTTCGAGATATGCCTCATCAAATATTGCTACCCTATGGCATTTAGTGACCCTTAGGGACATTTCGATTTGGCATGCCTAAGAATGTTTTAGTTCTGAATGGGATGGGAAGAGGTTGGGGATAGGGTTTACCTAGCCACCTGGAGCTAATGAAATAGACAGTTCAATCCCAATATGAAAGGTGAGAGAGATTTGGTAGTTGGAAACTTTGTACTGGTCAACACTACAAGTTTCAGCATCACCTGAGATGGCATTGCAAAATCAAAATAGAGTAAGATCTCCAAAAAGTGAGAGGTTATTGTAGGTCTCCACAACATGGTCCTATAATAACTAGAATTTTTTCCATACCTCACATGAGCTCTGAGATATGCCCCATCAAAGATCACTACCCTATGGCATTTAGTGACCCTTAGGGACATTTTGGTTCGACATGCCTGAGAACATTCGAGCGCTCAATGGGATGGGACAAGGTTGGGGATAGGGTTTACCCAGCCACTTGGAGCTAATAGAATAGACTGTTTGATCCCACGATGAAAGGTGAGAGAGATTTGACAGTTGGCAACTTTGTATTGGCCAACACTAGAAGTTTTAGCATCACCCGAGATGGCATCGCAAAATTAAAATAGAGTAAGATCTCCAAAAAGAGAGAGAGGTTATTGTAGGTCTCTACAACATAGTCCTATAAGAATTGGAATCACATCCATACCTCACACGAGTTCTAAGATATGCCCCATCAAAGATCGCTACCCTGTGGCATTTAGTGACCCTTAGGGATGTTTGAGTTCAGCATGCTCAAGAATGTTTGAGCACTCAACGAGATAGGACAAGCTTGGGGAAAGGGTTTACTTGGCTACCTAGAGATAATAGAATAGAAAGTTTGATCCCACGATGAAAGGTGAGAGAGATTTGGTAGTTCGCAATTTTGTACTGGCCAACACTATAAGTTTTAGCATCACCCGAGATGGCATCCCAAAATTAAAATGGAGTAAGATCTTCAAAAAGTGAGAAAGGTTATTGTAGGTCTCTACAACATAGTCCTATATGAACTAGAATCACATCTACACCTTACACAAGCTTTGTGATATGCCCCATCAAATATTGCTGCCCTATGGCATTTAGTGACCCTTAGGGACATTTTAGTTCAACATGCCTGAGAATATTTGAGTGCTCAATAGGATGGGATGAGGTTTGAGATAGGGTTTACCTAGGTACCTAGAGCTAATGAAATAGAAAGTTTGATCGCATGATGAAAGGTGAGAGAGATTTGACAATTGACAACTTTGTACTAGCCAATACTACAAGTTTCAACATCACCTGAGATGGCACTAAAAAATCAAAATAGAGTAAGATCTCTAAAAAATGAGAGAGATTATTGTAGGTCTCCACAACATGGTCCTATAGGAATTGGAATCGCATCCATACCTCACACGAGCTTTGAGATATGCCCCGTCAAAGATCACTTCCCTATGGCATTTAGTGATGCTTAGGGATGTTTTGGTGTGGCATTCTCGAGAACATTTGAGTGCTCAATGGGATGGGATAATGTTGGGGACATGGTTTACCCAGCCACTCAGAGCTAACAAAATAGACAGTTCAATCCCACAATAAAAAATGTGAGAGAGATTTGGTAGTTGGCAACTTTGTACCGGCCAAAACTATAAGTTTTAGCATCACTCAAGATGAAATTGCAAAATTAAAATGGAGTAAGATCTCCAAAAAAAGAGATAGGCTATTTTAGGTATCTACAACATGGTCCTATAGGAACTAGAATCACATCCATACCTTGAACGAGCTCCGAGATATGCCCCGTCAAAGATCACTGCCCTATGGCATTTAGTGACCTTTAGGGATGTTTTGGTTCAGCATGCTCGAGAATGTTTGAGTGCTCAATAGGATGGGATGATCTTGGGGATAGAGTTTACCTTGCCACCTAGAGCTAACATAATAGATAGTTCAATCCCACGACCCTTTTTCCACTAAGTTGCAAATTTGAGCAACTTTTACAACTTTCAACAATGCAACTTTTCTCAAAAAATGCATTTTTTACATTTTTCACTTGATTCCACTTCTAAGACTTGGAAAAGGTTCAAAAAAACTAATATAACTTATTTCCAAATTATTATCCCTTCACCAATTTCCAATCTCCTACAAAGTTATTAGCATTTTTGCAATTTTGCTTTGACAACTTTTGCAAATTTTTGCAAATTTTGACATCTTAACTTTTAGATGCCTAAAACTTAACCTAATAGACCTAAGGACCTTTATAACCTTCTAATAAACATAAAAATTCTTTTTTCCTTGAAAAATCACATATATTGCTTATTTTTATGCCTAAAAAGTGGCCCATAGTGTAACAATAGAGACTTGGTCCAAAACAACCATATCTCATCTTTTGATATGTTATAGAGGAGAAAAATGAGTATTTTAATATTCAATTTATTTTCTTGATGTTATAGAGAAATGTGGAGAAAAATTCAAGAGGACAACAGTTTATGTATTTTTTCTCTTTTTACATCATCACTTTGTAAAATTGGAAATATTACTAACCTGGTTTGAAAATCAAGTCTATTATAGTTACAACTATATATAAGAAAAAGATAAATTCTTCATGTGCTTATTCTCTCAAGGAGTAAAATTTTCACACAACCTCAATGTTGACAATTTGATTCAACAGGAGGAACCTTCACCTTTAGAAGTTGTTATGAAATAAATTGAAGAAATGAGGAAGGAGCCTAATGTGATCAACTTGACCAATGACCAATGACATTCAAACTACAAACAATATGCTTCTCCACTTGAATATTGACTCAAAAAAATCTAATGACTCTAGTAGAGGTAAACCATCACGAGTTTCCAAATCTAAGCACACTTGTACACCTCTAGGAGACTCACTTGAATTGGTGCTGAATATTGTGATATCAAATAAGATCATTACACTACCATATAACTATAAACCTTATGAACCCAAGGTTAAGCCTAAATTTTGGAATGACAATCACTATTGCATATATGATAGGAATAAGGGTCATAAGACTAAAAATTATGGTGTAGAGAAAATAACTCTAATTCATCAATATGTTTGTAATAAGGTTAGGGGATAGATCTCATGATCTCCCTATGACCCATCCATTTTGTTAAGGACACAAGACCCCTTTGTGTGTTTATAAACCTTGGGCATCATTTGGTCCTAATAGATGATATTTTAGTCATTTCATGTTTTTCTAGGTGTGTCTTAGAGGTTTGAAAGAATAACAAGGTTTCTAAGTGTTAGTCAAGTTTAAATACAACATTTCTCGCTATAGCAACAAAAGTTGCTTAAAAGTTGTTAGCAATTTTTACAATTTGCTAAGCAACTTTTTGGTTCAGGAGTCCCAACGGCTCAAACCATTTGATGGTTGAGTGGAATGGTTGAAAATAACCTATTTAGGCTTGAGACATTTGAAAATGGATAAAGAGGGAAGATCTAATTGTAAACTTCCTTTCAAATCAATAAAATATAGCTATTTCAGTACAATTTCGTGACATTTTGCAAGTACAATATAGAAGAATAAGGGGTGGATGATGAATTTTCTGATCTAAAAGTTGATGCTAAGTGTCTAAAGGTTTTTGAAAGTGGTTTGAAGTTTTTATCCTTTTTCTTTCAAAAGTCATCGAATTTATAAGCTTGCTAGTTTGAGAAACCCTCAATTTCAGGGTTTTGGCATTCAAATGGCCCTAACTTGCTGATCCATTAGTGGAATTTCTTCTCCACTGAGGCAAGTTAGAGATTTGTACTATAAGATTTTTGTAGTTTTAGAATAGGAATTGAAGGCATTGAATTTTGGGAGGAAGCCTTAGGTCAAATATCACCATGTATTTGACCAATTTTAAGGAGACCAGATTAGATAAAGAGATGAAGAGACTTTAAGGACTTGATGTTTAATTTTTTTTTCCTTTTTTGAGTTAATACAATACCCTATAAGTGGAGTTTTGGTTCTATGCACCCATTCCTAACCTCTTGCTTTGAAACCCAAGCCTAACCTAGCTAATTAGGCCTGTGGACTTAGTTAGGGTTATGATATGCTAAAGTGGAGTTAATTTCTACAACTTTGGAGTTTGAGAGAACTTGAAATAGGGTATTTGATAGTGTGATTTTTTCTTTAAGTCTTTTCAAAAGTTTTGAAGTTAATGGCAAAAATTAGGGATTGGAGACTTAATATGATTCTAGATCCTTCCTTGCAATTTGTGTTGTGGGTTGTTGGGAGTGCAACTAGTGGTAGATTTTGCTTAGTTGGGTTGTGACTAAGTAGTTTCTAGCCTTTGTTGGAAATTGTGAGGCCTAGAACCTTGAAATCCCTATTTTACCCAAATTAAGGGAACTTGTCCTTAAAGGCTTGATTTGGGTCAAATTGCTTTGTGTCATACTTGTTTATGATGAGTCTTAAAACCCTCATAGTGGCTCCTTGCAGAGGTATACACTTTTTGAAGTGAAACAAACCAATTGTTCAATCCTTTAAACATCTTGAGTGTTGGTTTTGGGGTTGGGTCTTAAGGTTGTGCTTCCGTTGTTGCACTCTGCATCAAATTACATCAAACTTAAATACCTTATTCAAGATCTCATTGATGATAAGAAATTTGGGGTGGATGAACTCATGACTAATACTGATCATAAGGTTTTCAATGAACCTAGGTACCCAAGCATGAACAAGAAGAAAGTTCTAGGAAGAAAAATAAGA
The DNA here is from genome assembly GCA_028749045.1 of Cupressus sempervirens. NCBI lineage: Eukaryota > Viridiplantae > Streptophyta > Pinopsida > Cupressales > Cupressaceae > Cupressus > Cupressus sempervirens. The sequence continues at coordinate 796,204,985 of CM053790.1, forward strand.
TGCAAAGATCAGCTACATATGATTGAGCCAACTTGTGAGAACATAAACATGATTACATCTAAAAGGAAAAAGGAAGGTACAAATCAAACATTGATGAACCACCTATGATTATCCTTAAGGGTGTGGATTCTTCCACACAATAACAACCTTGCAATCTTTAGACTAAGAGTGAACAAATATAACAACCTATGGTCATCTTTAAAGGATTTGACCCCCAAACCTATACAAAACAAATAAAAGATAAAAGCATGTTAGTCATAATATCATTATTGATAAAAATGTTTCAAATACAAAGAATTATTTGTTTGAGTTTCTAGCAATGATCAAGTGGTTTATTGAATGGCTTGATGAGTCTTGGAAATTTCTCCTATTGTATCCTTGCTTTTTCCAATTTGAAGTTTCTAGTTACATGCACACAATCATGACTTTACATCACAAGGAATTCATATTCTAAAAATTTTCATGTTCTTTCATTACATTTTGATCTAAACAACAAATTCTAAACTTTCATTTATTCAAATGTCTAATATGAAAATGGGTCCTATTAAAGAATCTAATATAAATTCAAATAATGTATTTAGATTCTTAACAAATCAAAACATAAAATCTATGATCTAAACTTATCTCATCACTTACACATAATAACAATACCCACCTTGTCATTTAGATAGTCTTGGGAGAGGGGTTGCAACATTGTATTTGGATCTAATTGATCACTCTTTCTCTCTCTCCCTCTCTCTCTATTCAATCTAATGAGCTAACTGGATCTGCTCTACATTTTAGTGTCTCAAGTATTGCCTCGTGGTCTAACTCGTGAAATTTCCAAAGAATCTTATTATATGGTTTTCCACCATATTTTATCAAGTGGACATTTGATGTGACAAAAAGGTTTGAATAATGAAGAATCTTCCTCTTTGTTTTCCAATCCTCGAATAACCACAAGTTAGGGTTCTTCATAGATTATTGTCTAAGCCATGTGCCAGTTACAACCACTGCACTAACATGGTACTCTAAACCTTCACCATCTATAATTGAGTGATCCAAATTTTGTTTGGCTTGGACACAATGACACAAATAATAATCTGTCCCTTCTTTATTGTCTTCAAGTGCAATGATAGCAAAAACATGGCCTACAGTGAGAAAGGTACAAAATGTGATCATTAATTCAAAAAATACTTAGGTAAAAGTTATAAAGTTACATATTGAAATTATATATATATATATATATATATATATCTATATATATATATATATATATATATATATATATATATAAAACTAGGTTGCACTAGATCAGACAAGCAGTCAAAGTCAATAGATGAATCCATCTCTACCATTTGCAGTGTTTGTGGAGGATGCTAGGTGTCAATTGAGTCCAAAACCCATATATCCCATTTGTCCACCCATTCAGTTGACTCACAATCATCCCAATTTTCCTATACACATGATGGACAATAGCATGCCATTTTTTGTGTGTGGATACTCTATAAAATTGCATTAGAGCTTCTAAAAAAGAGCAACTCACTAGATCCTATTAGTGTGCAACAATCCTCATATGGTGCAATATTATATTATCTATCAATGAAAAAATCTATGAACTGTAGATTCACCTTCCTTACCTAGACCCATTGTAGCGTTAAACCACAAGATGATGGATTTTACATCTATCTATATTGCTCCATCTTTGTAATTTAGTTCTTCACAAGCTAAGGCTCTTTTGATGCATGCACTTGCACCATCATGCTCTCCCTTTCCATGACCAGCCTCTATGAAGTTCCACATATATTAAATTCTACACAACTTGCACATCTTGCTCAACCAATAGAACATCCATGCATTCTTGAATTGAAATGCACAATTGTTTGACCAAATAATGTATTGATGATAGGTTATGCCCCTATTAGCCAAGTCTCCCTAAAATATTTGAAAAAAATCATGTACAAACTCTGTAAAATATTATCGATCATCACTGATGTAAAAATGGTACTCCCTCAAAATATTTCTGTTATCCTCTATACTTGTAGGTGAATGCATGAATGTTATGTGAACAAATATGGAAACATATTGAGAAGTATAATACTTTTCTTGCACCTCATTTTGTGGTTGTAGTGTGTAGTTCTCTGTGAAGTCTACAACCAAAACAATGGTATCCAGTGGAAACGTATCCTTGCACAAATTGAATTGCAAATCCAACCATTAAGCTCTATGTGTATACCTCACATAGTCGTAAATAATCCTTTCACAAAAAATATTCATGAACTCATATACTGAAATCTTTTCAATGACTAAATCACATCTTTTACCTTGTTTCCCATCTTTTATAGCATATGTCACTATCTTAAATTTTTCATAATCTACTATTTCATTTCCAATTGCATGTGTACTATCCATATGTTGACAAGTTGATAAAAGTTGCAAAGAACCACAAAATAAGCATGTACCATCCTGTTGGGCATTCATTTTGCACGAGGTCAACAGCAAGAATCCATAGTGTAATTCCTCTCTTGAAAAGAAAATCTTTTTAAAGATCCACTCCAAGGTTTAGTGTTCATCTTGCGACATACCAAAATTCGCTCAATAGAAGATAAATGTGAATGTTCACAAGGAGGCCTTTTTTGGTTCTAAAAAAAACTCTTTTGTCTTGGAATCAAAGTAAAATCTGTTTGCTGTGTCAAAATATCACACCAAAAGAACAATATTTTTGTATTTTCCATTTTTTCAATGTATGCAATTCTAACAATGCAACTACTATGGGGTCCTATTCTAACAGGGGGTTAGCAAAGCAAATAGTGAAACTAAAAGAAAATAACATGAAATCAAATAACTTAAAATTGAAATTCCTAAATAGACATAAACTATAGAACACAACACGCTGCAAGTTAAACCTTCAAAGAAATCGGTAGGAAACCAATGAAAATAGGAGCAACACTTCCTAGAATCCACTAATGTAATCGTCAGTGAGAATCTTTAACAAATCGAATGATATTTCACTCTTCATCAAATCACAAGGCCACAAAAAGTGCGCTCATACGAGAAAAAAGTTATGTAGACACAATCAGGTGATCTCTTCTCAAGCTTGTTACGTCAACAAAATTCATATATCTATAGCAAACACCAGAACTAAAAGATCACACAACTAGAAATAACGCAATAAACCTTTGGCTCAATCACAATCTCATGAATAAAATTCACAAAACAATGACACATTCAGGAAAGAATAACTACACTCCAAATGCTAGCACCAAAAGCATAACTTTATTGTATAATAATGATGGCCCTTGTTACATTTTACAATGGGGTATTTATAAGAAATCATCTCCTCAATTTGTGTTGAGAGTGAGAGATATCTTAATGCAATAAAATTCTTTTAAAACATTAAAACAAACTAAATATATATAAACTTGTAATCTAACTGGTGCTTAGAGGGACTTCATCCATATTTTATTCATTAATTGGATGCATGAGCCCTTTACATGTCAAAAACAATGAAAGCATGAGAGAGAAAGGAGGAAGACATCAGTCAAAGTAGAAGTGCATGGAGACACCAAAAATAGAAGTTGGCCCTTCACTTGATGTGTGCTGGAGTTAACTTGCCATCAAAATGCACTCCCAATGCATGGAAAGTGCTATTTTTAGAACTGGCAGTCAATTGTTGGCACACCTCTGAATTGCAGACCCACGGAGCTATAGACCTACGAAGCTATGGATCTGCGGACCTACGGACCTCGACTGGGTCAAAATCTAAAAATTTTACCAAGTGTCAAAATTGAAATTTTGGCATCAGGGTTTTGCTCATCTTTATCCTAAAGATATGTTTGGATGTCTAACCTTGAATTTCTCTATAATCTCAGTAATCTTAGTAGCATCAGGAAGATCCAAAGCCTCATACTTGTCTTTAACCTTCTGTCTGTAGTTTTCCACCTCAATTCAAGTTTCTGCAAAATCTTCGAGTTTGGTGTCCAACTCTAATAGTGCTTCTTCTGTCCTGAAGGCTTGTCTGATGTCTGCATTACTAGATGCTTCCTCTAAAGTATTTCTAAAATTATCCACAACTACCTCAACTGGTAAAAGCTTCTCTCATTCTTCATCTTCAAAAATATCTAAGCATGCATCACTGTACAACTTTTTTGCTTCCAAAATTCACTCTCGGGCTTGGTTCTTGAGCCTATGTATCTCATCATGCAATGTTTCTATCACTTTATTTCCCTCTGCAATCTTTTCTATCCAATCATCTATCATGTCTAACTCTTCTCTAGTATATACATCAATTAGAATGCGGTACCTTTGTCCTTTTATGGCCTATAGATTTTTTAAATATTTGCTCCAAACCCATACCTCATCCATAATACTGAAGCCCTACCTCAAAATTGCCACGATCTTATCAACATTCTCTTGTGTAGCATGCAATAACTTTAGACTTCCTGTGATTATAGTGACACCCCTATCCTCAAGGCTGTCTCACCAATCCTGACAAGCTCTCAAAAATGGACTGAGCCATACATCTTCCCCTTCTTTAAGAATGGTACTCAAAGTCTCCTTAGGGTGTTCACAATCAAGAGGACCAATAACTTCAGCTAAATATCCTTTTAAGATCTCAACTTGCCTTCAAAGTGCTCTGATTTCAATCTCATCCTGTTCCATATGGTTAAGAACCTCCTTGACTCCCATAGTCATCATCTGTTGGGCAGTATCCCTTGTAGGCTTTCCTAACATGATATCCTTCAGTTCATAGTCCTAAAGGCTAACAACTTCTTCATCTATACCTTTTGGAGGGTGAGCCACCTATGAAAATAAGTCCTAGTTTCGGATAGTAGTAATGAATGAAAAGGGTGTTGCATCATGTAATGGAGAGTTAGGCTTGTTCAAAATCTTTGCAATATCACAAATATCATCCTCTAAAGCAAGGAATTGATGCTTAGCACTTCTCATTATTTCTTTCCGGAACCATCTTGGGATATGTCTTTCTATAACCTTAGCTCTGGATGATGAAGGGATGTGTTCAACTACTTCCTTACCTTTGTCACTCTTGCTTGGAGTCTCTTGTTGTGAGGGTTCTTCTTCTGTAGTCTCAATTTCTATAGATCCTGTAGTTTGATCCTCAAATTCCTAAGAAGGTTGTTGTATACATTCTACTACCTGTGCCTCTTTTGATGGCTCATCTGTAACCCTTGGTTCTGGCTCTCCTTGTAATGACGAATCCTTCTAAACATGTTCTTGTGAACTCAAAGGTGGAGGTGTCACTGAAACCTTATCTAACATCATAACCAGAGGTGAAGATGGGGGAGTTGGATGAGGACCTTGCGTCTCGAGTGGCATCTATGTCCAATCTTGCTATTGAAGTTCACCTGTAGGAGTATCTCTAATCTTATCTCCAACCAATTCTATACCCACTGGCATGAAATTAAAAATTGGGATGGAGAGAACATCATCACCTAGCTCCCTTTGCTCATTCACCCATCATTGTACTTCATCTTTCAAAGAAGAGAGTTCTACCATTTCAGCTTGGGTGGGTGGTGGGGTATTTGTGACACTCTTCTTTCTTTTCAATTCAGTGGCTTTGGCCAGTCAAGTTCTCCTTTGTAGAGGTATTTGCTCCTCCTCCTCATCTGATTCTATTTCATCCTCATCTTATTCTTCTTCAAGAATGGTTTCAAGAATAGATGGATTAGGCACTAATCTTTTACGAACTCTTTGCCTCTTGTTCATTCTAACCTTGACCCTCTTTTGCTTCTATGGAACCATAGTAGAAGTGGGATCTTCACGTATCAAATGAATGGATGTCTCTGGAATCTCTCCCTCTTCTTGCTAACTTGACAAAATAAGAGGTAATGGGAAATCAACTTGGATATTGATATGAGAAATTCTAGAGTCTTGGGGCTCTTGGGGAGGAGATTCCTATTGCTGCGAAGGGGCCTGTTCTTCAACATGCTCTGTTTGAATCCTCTGAGGAGAGGCTCTCTTCCTCTTTTCCTTCTTCTTTTTTGAAGGATGGTAGTATCCCACTAGATGATCAAGCTAGTAGACTGTTTCTGGCCTGATAGGAGATTGGAGTGCAAAAATAGGAACTGTGACTTTCTTCCCCTTTACCCTTTCTGGGAGAGCATGTGCATGGAATATCATTGTATCCGGAATTGGATCAAGTGGAAAGGGTTTCTTGATCCAACTCTTTGTCATTTTGATAACATGTCTTGCTCAATGATTAATATCATCTCCTTCCTCTCTACCAATTTTCACATTCAAGATGGTCCTCTTGCCAACTATATCTGTATTGAATAAGGGATCCAGTAGCTCCTATGAATCTTGTAGCCTTATCTCATCTGGGATGGTCAAATGGAGAGCCTTCTCTACTAAATACAAAGTCATTCTACAATAGTCCCTAATATGAACATCATAGTCATTTGTGGCATTCATCCAATGATCTTCAATGGCATCCTTGTGGTAGAACTCTTTTCCTGCCAGGTTTTCTACTTTACCAACATTGTCAAAGAATGGCTGGGGAGAGTTATATTCTTCAAGAGGATAATTCTCCCATTCCCACTCGAAAGTTAGGATGTCCTACTTTCTCTTTATCGGGTATGCTCCTATTACATAAGGCCAATCCCAACAAGGCCTTCATTGTTTCTTGATCCTCTCATAAGCTGACTCAATTTGCCAAGAAATTTCCATTAGAACCAACTTGTCACTTGGGTATCTTGGGAGCTTCTTTGGATGGATGGATGCACCACCAACCCGAATGTATGTGAATATCCAGAAATGGATGAAATATGCACCAAGAGCTGTGATCTGTGCCTTGGCCTCATTAGACAATCTCTTCCCATAATCCCCTTCGATGAATCAAATGATGGCAAAGATGAAGGCATCATTCACGGTCCTATACTCCTTGCTCTACGGTGAGAGCTTCTTCTTAACTAGCTGAGGATAGACTATATACAGCCATGCATTAGGATCCTGTGTATTGACCTTCTTGTACAACTTGGGATAATCAGTGGCTCTTGCTGCAAGTAGATATACCACATAAGAAGTCATATAGAACTTCTTCTTGTCCTTTACTATCTGCAACTAGTCACCCAAGTTCTCACTAAGTGTGGTGGCCCAATCCAGTGGCATCTTTGCATGTCTAATGGTCTCAATGAAGTTAACCATGAATGGAGCAAGATGACCCATTACAAGTGTTAGGAATAAGGTGTCTCAACCTTGTATAATTCCTATTCTTATTATTTATTTTGTAAAATGTATTTCTTGCAAATAATGTTGATGTGTTGACATCTTGAATTGTGTGTAAGGAGATCATGTCTAAAATGGTTATGATGGATTCCTATGACACATAAGAGCTATGTTAGGAAGATTCAATGACAGGTGAAGACATGTGGCAACTAAGATATTTGAGTACTGGACACTCTACCCCAATAGTGGGGTTCGGGGCATCGCCTCGAAATTTTTTTTGGGGTTCCTATTTTCTTGAAGAATGGTAAAACCCTAACACAGTTTACCTTTTAGGAGTAGCCCTAAAGTGAAGCGCATGTTATAAGCATTTTTAGGGTTGCGAAAAGATGCGATGCGAAAATGGTGTTTTGTTGGTACTGCGAGTAGCTTCTGGAGTCTTCTGTTGTTGATGTTGAACTTGCATTACAAGTGTATTGTAACCTCATGTTGAAGATAATACATTGTGCAAGTTCTAAAGGGGTGGGGTTGTTTTACCGAAAGGTTTTTCCCCACCAGAAAATCCTTGTGTTATGTGTTCCTTTCTCTGTCTATTTTCTGTATGCATGGTTGGCTGCAATATTGTTGTTTATATGATATTGAATCTGTAAGAGTAGAATATTTTAATAGGATTTGCATCATACTTTCCTTATGAGATTAGTGTAGGAAGCTGTTTCCGCAACTGAGTTTTCTTACAAGTGGTATCAGAGCTTGATCAACTTTTGATCCTAGTTGTTGGGTAGGGTTTTTTGAGCTAATCTCAAGTTGAGTGGGAGTCTTGTGTAGAGCATCCTAAATCTTATTTCCAGATTGAGATGGCAAGTTCATCATATGGAATAGTGGAGGTGGAGAAATTTAATGGCACTAATTTCGAGTTGTGGAAACTCAAAATGGAAGACATGTTGGAAGATTATGACCTATGGGAAGTGACTACAAGAGCTACAAGACTAGCAACTATAGCTCAAGCAGATTGGGATATTAAAGACCATAAAGCTAAGGGCCTCATAAGACTCTGTTTAATCGATGCAGTCCTTCTGAATGTTCTAGATGAGAAAACTGCATATAGTTTGTGGGAGAGACTTGGAGCCGTGTATCAAGCCAAATCTTTGGTGAACAAGTTGTTCCTAAGGAATAAGTTGTATTCTCTGCGAATGGAGGAAGGTGGATCCTTAACAGATCATTTAAATGCATTTAATTTGCTGGCTGCACAATTGACATCAGCTGGTGTCAAGTTAGAGGAGGAGGATCATTGCTACACACTTTTGTGTTCTTTACCAGATTCATGGGACCATCTTGTGATGGCTCTCGGAAGAACATTAGTCACTTTCAAAATGGATGATGTGGTGTCTTCACTGTTATCAGAGGAGATGCGGAGAAAGGCTGCCATTTCGGAAAAAGAAGCCCTTGTTGTTCGTGGGAGATCCACGAAAAGAGGGAAGAAAAATGACAATAAGGGTAGATCCAAATCCCGTGGGAAGTCAAAGACTTCCAATAAGTCCAAGGAAAAATGTTGGAACTGTGATAAGACTGGGCACTTCCATAAAGACTATAAAGAGCCTAAGAAGAAGAAGAAAGCCTCAGATTCTGGTTCTGAAAAATCTCAAGAAGATGGCGATGCATTCATTGTAGCTTTGGTAGCCCATGCATTTGATGATGTGTGGTTAGTTGACTTGGGTGCATCTTTTCACATGACCTCTCATCAAAATTGGTTCTCAAAATATGAAGAGTTTGATGGTGGAAAGGTGTACTTGGGTGATGATTCTCATCTAAAGATAGTTGGACCCGAAAGGGTCACTATCAAATTTTTTGATGGATGAGTAAAGGGAATCAATGGAGTTATGCACATTCTAGGTTTGGCACAAAACCTATTATCTGTAAGTATGCTGAATGATGTAGGTGTGCAAGTTTTTTTTTCTAAAGATGGATGTAAGATGATGAGAGGAGCTATGGTGCTTGCTAAGGGTACTAGGAGAGGTACTTTGTTTCAGCTTGATGCACACATTTCTCAGTGTAATAGTTCTTTTGTTTCAAAGAAGACAAAAACTATCACTTCATCCCCACCATCTGAACGAGCAGTAAAGAAGACTGTGGTTAGTGGTTCTGATGGTAGTGCAACAAGTGTAACTAAGGGTGCAAACACTTTGGAAGGAAAGCTTCCTGCAGAAAAGACAATGTTGTGGCATTTGAGATTTGGTCACATTGGTGAGAAGGGTCTCAGAACCCTGAAAAATAAAAATCTCGTTGAGGGGTTAAATGATTGCAATCTCGAGTTTGACTTCTGTACACTCTACCCAAATAGTGGGGTTCCTATTTTCTCAGAGAATGCTAAAACCCTAATATGGTTTACCTTTTGGGAGTAGCCCTAAAGTGAAGCACATGTTATAAGCATTTTTAGGGTTGTGAAGAGATGCGATGCGAAAAAGGTGTTTTGTTGGTACTGCGAGTAGCTACTGGAGTCTTTTGTTGTTGATGTTGAACTTGCATTGCAAGTGTATTGTAACCTCGTGTTGAAGATAATACATTGTGTAGGTTCTGAAGGGGTGGGGTTGTTTTACCGAAAGGTTTTTCCCCACCGGCAAATCCTTGTGTTATGTGTTCCTTTCTCTGTCTATTTTCTGTATGCATGGTTGGCTGCAATATTGTTGTTTATATGATATTGAATCTGTAAGTGTAGAAGATTTTAATAGGATTTGCATCATACTTTCCTTATGAGATTAGTGTAGGAAGCTATTTCCACACCTGGGTTTCCTTACAGTAGGTAATCCCATAACTCTGCTCAGGAGAATGATTGACTATCCAATGTCATCCTTCATGTATCGTTGAGTCATGTCTACTTTACTAATTGTCTTCCCCCGAGATGGCTTCTCAAAGAAGTATGAGGAATATATGATGTCGATGGCCTCCTGGTAATGATCCTTATGCCACTTCTCAGCTACTTCATATGAAATCTTGATAAACTAATTAGCTCTAGGTAGGTGAAAAACCCTCTCAATATTATCAGGTCATAGATCTAAGACCACTTCCTCAGTGATGCTCTTTACCACCCTTTCCTCAGGAACAAAATGCCGAGATAGGGTTATAATCAATTCAACTGACTGCACGGTCCCAGGATGTGATGCTGCATTTACCAACCCAGAACGGATTAAAGTAGATCTCAAAGATGATCTTTTAGTTGGGTTGTTACACACTATCAAGAACTCTCCCAATTCAGTGTGTCCAAGTTCTATGTCTTTGATCTTAGAGTATTCATCATGTAACCATGACTTCGGGGTTACGCCTTGGAACTTGTACACAACTGGTTTTGCTATTGATCTGAATATGGACACCATATGATTATATTATATGCACGTCACAAAAGAGAAAAAGAATGATTAATTATTGGATATATATAAAACATAAAAAAAAAAGTCCTCCTAGAAAACTTATTTAATTTGGTTTTTTTTTCTATTTTTAAATTTTTTTTGGAATTTTTGACTTTACTAAAAAAAATATATAAAAAAAAATTTAAAAATTGGGGTTTGAGGCACGGTGGCGGCCGCGCGCGCGAGCGCTCAAGAGGGTGTGGCATCGTTCACGTGTGTGCACTCAAGAGGGCATGGTAGCGGTTGCACACGCGCGTCCAAAAAGGGCATGTGGTGGCAGCTGCACGCAGCCTAGAAGATGTGCCCAGTGCCATGCTGGGCACAGCCCAGAGGGCGTGCGCAGCGTTGCACCATGTGTGGCCCAGAAGGGTGCGGTGGCGGTGCACGCAGTGCGCGGCCTAGAAGAGCGTGATGGCAGTGGCCGCATGCAACATGCCCAAAAGGGCATGATGGTGTCAGTCACGCATGGCCCAGAGGGCGTGTGCAGCACGCGTTGCGTGCTTCCTCTTCTGATCGTGTGCATGAGGGTTGCATGGAGGTGGGAGGAGGAAGGGTTCTATACCTTTCCTTCTCAACTCTTCAAAAAATAAAGTAAAAAAAAGGGGGAAGGAGGGTTTTATAACCTCCCTTCCTTCTTTGCCTTATCAAAACACGTGCGCTTTGATGAGCGCCCACACACGATTTTTTTTTTTAATAATAAAATTATTATTATTATTATTATTTTTCTTCAAATTTTTAAAATTCAAAGTTATTTAGCCGAGTTTCTTTCTCCTGACTCTCGAACTATGAGTCTGGGAGTCAAAAAAAAGTAGGGGGTCCCCATTCCTAGCAAGGAATGGGGCATGTGTTGTGGAGACCACAAAACATCCAAGCATGATGTCTTATAAATTGTTGGTTGTCCCCTATTTCACATAAAATGTTGGATATGAATTCCCTTGAAGATCTTGGTGGTTCATTCATGTCACAATCCTACAAAACAAACTTAGAATCCAAAAAAACACATATATGCCTACAAACATTAAAATGGTTAAAAAATTCAATATGTATCCTACAACAACAAGTTGTGCATGTGTGATTTATCTTCACATAAAAAGTTTACCCATTTGAAAAAATCTTTCACTTATTCCAATTTGAGCATACATACCAATAAATTTTATAAAAAATTATGTCTGAGTTGAGTCAAAAAAATGTTTTGCATGTGGGTCACAATTTTGGCTACCAATCCTACTTACAACATCTCTTTGATTAGGGGAAACACTTGTTTCAAAAAATCTTCAATCAATGATTTCAAAGCTTCACTAATTTCTTTATCCTATCATGGTAGTCTACCACTAAATGTCCATAACTCATTTTTTGTTGGATCTTCCAATCTCTCATGCCTTAACATGGCTCTCCTTAGAGTACCTCTAACAATTTTCAATGTTTTTCTTGTCTTTCTTATGAGTCAAGATTTTTTCATTTGGTTACTTACTATTGTCAATGTAAGTACTCGTCTTGTGATATTACTATCTTTGGTGCATGATTTAGAACCCACTTTGTCATAACCACTCATTAGATTCTTTATAATATTTTTTTCATTTGAATTGTCCATCATTCTTAGCCCAAGAATCTTCATGATAGGCCTAAATTTCAAATTCCTCATGATTTCAACAAATAATTGGCATTGACCTGTAATATTTAATTCTTCAAAAAAAAAACTCCACATATGATTAACTTTTCTTTGACAAATATGCTTGCTAATCTTGTCAAGCATTGATTTCAAAATGTTAGTATCAATATCAATCAAATATTTTAGTCTTCTAAAATGAATTCTAGAAGTTGTTATAATTTGTTTCATTCCCTCAACATTTTGAACATCAACATAAGCTTGAGTGTATTGTGTACCTTGAATTGAAGATGATGTGCCTTGGCAATAAGATGCAAAAGATGAAATATCACCAATTTTATATGTTGATGTTGTGCCTTTAACATGACATGATGGAGTGTGTACATTGTTAGATCTACAAATTAGTGTCTCTTCAACATGAGAGGATGATATGACTCCAATATTGGAAGATGGTGTAGCTTCACAATTCAATTGTCTTCTTGAGCATAACAGTCTCATTCATTCTCTTTGTCTTTCCAATTCTTCCTTTTTGTTTCTTTGTATTGGTGCTTCTTGATCCTCTTCAAAAGTCAATTCTTCATTATTGCTTTGCAATTTTTTTTGTTCATGTAGTAGTTTCATTTTATATCTTTTAATTGCCAAATCTCTCTCCCTATCTTCATTTGTTTGAGTTTTTGGTATCTTCCTTGGCATAATGATGATTTCTACATGTCAAATTGTTCAAACATCTGAATTACTTAATGTGTAAATTACAAATCATTCAAATACATATAAAAAATATAATTATTTCAATGAATACACAATATATATCAAACAACTTGCCAAATTTATAACCATTTCAAAATAACATTTCATTCAAACATACAAATTTCAATGAATTCACTATATATTAAATAACATGTCAAATTATAATCAAATTTGTATCTATATATCAACAAACAATATTTAAAAAAGATTGCACTAACCTTTTCTATAGAAAGAATATTAAAAAAAACCTTCAAATAACATATCTAATGATTGAATTTGGTGTTTGCTAGCTTCAAAAAGTCTTCAAATAGTGTTTGCTAACTTCCAACAACTTCAAACCCGTATTTTTTGTCAAAATAATAGAATATAGAATAGACAAAAAGCAAAGAATGGATGAAATGAGACCCAAGCTTGCTTTGTGACAATTTTTGGGTGATTTCAGATAGCATGTATGCACTATAGTGTGTTCACACTATGTCAAAACACATCTCTCTCTATCCCACCATCCCCTATCCCCTACTCTCTCTCTCTCTCTCTCTCTCTCTCTCTCTCTCTCCCCCTACTCTCCTCTCCCATCTTCTACTCTCTCTCAGTCTCTCTCTCCTCTCGCATCCCCTACTCTCTCTCTCACTCTCCCTCTCCTACTCCCTCTCCCATTTCCTACTCTCTCACTCTCCCTCTCATACTCCCTCTCCCATTTCCTACTCTCTCTCCTCTTCCATCCCCTACTCTCTCTCTCTCTCTCTCTCTCTCTCTCCTTCTCCCACCACCTACTCTCTCTCACCCACTCTCCTCTCCCATCCCCTACTCTCTCTCTCACTCTCCCTCTCCCTCTCCCATCGCCCACTCTCTCTCACCCTCTCTCTCTCCCATCCCCTACTCTCTAGATCTCTCACACACACTTCCATCCCCCTCTCTCTCCCTCTCCCACTCCCTCTCCAACTTCCTACTATATATATATCCCTCTCTACTATCTCTTCCATCCCCTACTCTCACTCTCTCTCCCATGCCCTACTCTCACTTTGTCTCTCCCATCCTGTTTCGTCTCTGCCACTCCCTACTATCTCTCACTCTCTCACACTCTCTCCCATCCCCTACTCTCTCTCTTACACACACTCCCATCCCCCTCTTTCTCCCTCTCCCACTCCCTATCCCACTGCCTACTATCTCTCTCTGCCACTCTCTCTCCATCTCTACTCTCTCTCTCTCTCTCCCATCCCATACTCTTACTCTTTCTCCCATCCCCCTACTCTTTCTCACACTCTCTCCCATCCCCTACTCTCACTCTCTTTCTCCCATCCCATTCTCTCTCTCTCTTTGCCACCCCCTACTCTCTCTCACTCTCTCTCACTCTCTCTCATCCCCTACTCTCTCTCTTACACACACTCCCATCCCCCCTCTCTCTCCCTCTCCCACTCCCTCTCCCACCACCTAGTCTCTCTCTCCCATCTGCTACTCTCTCTCTCTCAGGCTATTCTCTCTCCCCCATCTCCCATCTCCTAAACTCTCTCTTTTACATATACACACTCCCATCCCCCCTCTCTCTCATATCCCATCCCCTACTCTCTAGATCTCTCACACATAATTCTATCCCCCCTCTCTCTCACTCTCCTACTACCTACTATCTCTCTCTCACTCACTCTCCCTCTCTTCTCTCTCTCTACCATACCCTAATCTTACTATCTCTCTCCCATTCCTAACTCTCTCTCACACTCTCTCCCATCCCCTACTCTCTCTCTCTTACACACATTCCCATTCCTCTTCTCTCTCCCTCTCCCACTCCCTCTCCCACTACCTACTCTCTTCCCCCATCCCCTACTCTCTCTCCCCTCTTCTGTCCCCTACTCTCTCTCTTTCATAGACCCACAGACTCCCATCCCCCTCTCTCTCTCCTCTCCCATCCCCTACTCTCTAGATTTTTCACACACACTCCCATCCCCCCCTCTCCCTCCCCCTCTCCCACTCCCTCTCCCACCACCTACTATCTCTCTCTCTCAAGTACTCTCTCTCTCTCTCTCTCTCTCTCTCTCTCTCTCTCTCTCCCTCTCTACTCTCTCTCTCCCATCCCCTACTCTCTCACTCACTCTCTCTCCTATCCCATATAAGCTCTCTCTACTACCCCCTACTCTCTCTCTCACACACTCTCACACTCTCATCCCCTACTCTGTCTCTCTTACACACATTCCCATTCTCCCTCTCTCTCCCTCTCCCACTCCCTCTCCTACTACCTACTCTCTCTCCCCCATCCCCTACTCTCTCTCCCCTCTCCCATCCCCTAAACTCTCTCTTTCATAGATACACACTCCCATCCCCCCTCTCTCTCTCCCTCCCACTCCCTCTCCCACCACCTACTATCTCTCTCTCTCTCTCTCTCCCATCCCCTACTCTCACTCTCTTTTTGCCACCCCTACTCTCTCTCACACTCTCACACTATCTCCCATCCCCTACTCTCTCTCTCTCTCTCTCTCTCTCTCTCTCTCTCTCTCTCTCTTACACACACTCCCATCCCCCTCTCCCACTTCCTACTCTCTTTCTCTCCCATCACCTACTCTCTCTATCTCTCTCTCCCCTCTCCCATTCCCTACTCTCTCTCTTTCATACACACACCCATCCCCCCCACTCCCTCTCCCACTACCTACTCTCTCTCTCTCTCTCTCTCTCTCTCTCACACACACACACACACACACACACACACACACACACACACACACACACACACTCTCAATCTATCCCTCTCTACTCTCTCTTCCACCCCCTACTCTCTCTCACATTTTCACACTCTCTCCCATCCCCTACTCTCTCTCTCTCTTACACACATTTCCATCCCCCTTCTCTCTCCCTCTCCCACTCCCTCTCCCATCGCCTACTCTCTCTCCCATCCCCTACTCTCTCTCAAGCTACTCTCTCTCTCCCCCCTCTCCCATTCCCTACTCTCTCTCTTTCACACACATGTACTCCCATCCTCCTCTCTCTCGCTCTCCCTCTCCCACTCTGTCTCCCACTTGCTACTCTCTCCCTCATCCCCTACTCTCAATCTCTCTCCCCCATCCTATACTCTCTCCCTCTCCCCATCCCCTACTCTCAATCTCTCTCTCCCATCCTATACTCTCTCTTTGCCATCCCTACTCTCTCGCACACTTCCTCTTTCCCATCCCCTACTCTCTGTCTTACACACATTCCCATTCCCCCATCTCTCTCCCTTTCCCACTCCCTCTCCCACCACCTACTCTCTCTCCCATCCCTTACTCTCTCTCCCCTCTCGCATCTCCCACTCTCTCTTTCACACACACTACACACTCCCATCCCCCCTCTCTCTCTTCTCTCATCCCTTACCCTCTAGATCTCTCTCACACACACTCCCATCCCCCATCTCTCTCCCTCTCCCACTCCCTCTTCCACCACCTACTGTCTCTCTCTCATTTTCTCCCTCTCTACTCTCTCCTCCCCATCCCCTACTCTCTCTCTCCCCTCTCCCATCCCCTACTTTCTCTCTCTACCACCCCTACTCTCTCTCACACTCTCACACTCTCTCCCATGACCTACTCTCTCTCTCTCTCACACACTCCCATCCTCTTCTCTCTCTATCTCTCCCTCTCTTGCTCCCTCTCCCATTTCCTACTCTCTTTGCCATCCCCTACTCTCAATCTCTCTTTGCCATCCCATACTCTCTCTACCAGCCCTACTCACTCTCTCACACTTCCTCTCTCTCCCATCCCATACTCTCTCTGCTACCCCTACTCACTCTCACACACTTCCTCTCTCTCCCATCTGCTACTCTCAATCTCTCTCTCCCATCCTATACTCTCTCTTTTCCACCCCTACTCTCTCTCACACTTCCTCTCTCTCTCAAATCTCATACTCTCTCTACCACTCCTACTCTCTCTCACACTTCCTCTCTCTCCCATCCCTTACTCTCTCTTTCTCCCCTCTCCCATCACTTACTTTCTCTCTCTCTCTCTCTCTCTCACACACACACACACACACACACACAGAGCCATCCCCCCTCTCTCTCTTGCTCTTGTTTTACATCTCTTCTTCTCTCTCTATTCAATATTTAGGTCTCAGTAGTGCGTACGCACTATACTGTGCATGTGCTATTGAGACCCAAATTCAAAAAGCTTTAAATAACAGGTGCATGGTATAGCATTTAGGTGCTATAGGGCGTACATGTTATTCAAAGCTTTGCATTAAACTAAGCCTAAGGCTTGGTTTTTCCTTGGAGATCCAAGTCAAAGGTTTGGAGTCTATAAACTGGTCTAAGACATGTTTTGCTACAAACATACAAAAAATGATTGATTTTTCTTGTGTGCTCTCCTTCAAGATTCCACATGGTTGAGCTTCAATAAGATCATGTTACATGACATTGTAGGTCTCTGTGTTAGCTATATAACCATATAATTTATTTTTAATTTGAACTCTTTCAAGACTTTCATCTATAATTTCTTTTGAATGTATGTCCATTTTTTGTCAAAAACCAACATGTACTAATTGGGCTATAGATTTTAGCTCATTTATTGAATTTTGCAACAACTTAGTTTTTTAGAAACTAGACTCCATTCTACACACTTTGAAAAAAAGAAGTTTTGATTTTAGATTAGTTTTCAATCATTTCTAGGGGGAGCACACATATATCTCACATTTTTCAAATTTTTCTAGGTAAAAAATTCATTTAAAAAAAACACATTATAAAATTACCCCAAAAATTTGGGATAAACTACATAGTGTTAAGTAACTTTTGACTAGAGCGATTAAAGAATTTCAAAAAAAATGTTAAAATTTTAGGGGGGCCACATTTTGTATTGTGTTATGTTTTTTTGGAATAAACAGTACCAATTTTTGTGGCACCCTTTTTTGAGGACATAAAACTAAACCATTTTGAAATTTTTTTAGTTGTTTAGAAACTAGATTCAAAGGACTACTACTTTTGTTTTTGTCATATCTTAATATTTTCAGCGTAACTATCTTCAAATTCTTGTTGAAGTTCAGAAATTGCTGATTTTAGAAAAAAGGTGTCCACTTATACCCCCCTTTTGGCACCACAACTTGGTGCACTTAACCCTTGATGTGTTTCCATTATTGTGACACCACATTCTCTAGCATAATTCTCTTGTACGAACACTAGTAGTGAAGATTATAGAGAAAGTTTTTTTTCCTCCTATTTTGAATTCATGTATTTTAATGTATTTTTCAAAGAAATGAATACAAATGAGCAAAAAATTCTTTAGTTTTATTCTGATTCTAGTCTCCTATCTTAGTAATCTACAGTCTTATGTGATTTAAGGGCAAAAAACTAAGACACATTTGCATCCTTTTAAGGTTGTATGTCATATATGTTTTACTATTGGAACAAAAGGCCAAGTAAATGCTTCATGTGTTTGATAGGATTTTTGGTTGTCTTGAGAAGGATATTTCATAAGAATGAGGTCTTTATGAACATCGATGTCTGATTCACAAAGTGATAGGATAGATCTAATGTCTAGGTGTATGAAATATGTCCTAGATATCACAAATGCATGTATTTAATTCATGGAATTGCCCAATAGATAAGGCACTAATCAGTTATAGGATCACTTGTTTCTACTATTGCATATTTGAGGTTTTGTTGAACTCAACATCATTGATTAAATGTATTTCCCTTTCATGTTGAAGAGCTAAAAATGATGGCCTCACTTAGCTTGCGAATTCCATAGAGTTGCAACTTGCTACTTCATAGTTTTTTTGTTACATAAGTATAGGAGATTAAGGGTTTTATTTTCTTTATTAGATTTGAGAATATGTTTTAGCACTAGTACCATATAATTGAATCTAAGGTCCACCTGCTTAGGTTTTTTAGAGCTTGAAGTAGAAGAAGTGTCTACCCTTGTAGTTGGCCTAGTGTCTGAAATAGTATGTTGAAGGTAGGAATTAGCTGCCCCTAGATGTACCTTATTCTCGTTCGGGTAATTTGGAACTGTCCTTGTATCAATAACTAGATCTGGTTCTCTTCTAATTTCAAATTTCTTGGCTAATTTCTCTCCAATTAGATATCCAAGTCCTATCTTGTCATAAGGTCTCTGATAAAATATCTATTGATCTATCTTCTCACTACTAAAATAAAGTTTCTCTAATTTGTGTTTAGCTTATGTCAATTCTCCTTTCACAATAATGTTGTATTTCTCTAACTCATCATGTTCTATCTTGATAGTATCCAATTCAGATGTAACTTGACTTAATTGGGATCTAAGATCTGCATTCTCATTTTTCAGTCTTGGTTCACTAATGCCACCGTTTTTCTTAAGACTTAACTTAAACTCAACTATTTTTACTTCATGTTTCAAGATTTTATTTTCTTTCTAAAGATCTCCTACTTCATCATTGTCACTAGTCTATGCAATTGATTCCTCTCCATATTTTAGATCATCAATCTCATATTTTAATTTGCCAATGTACATGTTAGCATCTTTGTATCTATCTTTCAAGGTGTCTCTTTCTTTTGTAAGAAGGTCAATCTGCTCAAGAGTTTCTTCAAGATTCTTCTTGAACTATTCCATATTCACTAAGATCTTACTTAAGTTGTTAAGCCTCGTCAAAATAATCATACTCTGATACCAATTATTAGAAATAGATAGTACTAAGAGGAGGGTTGTTTGGGGGGGGGGTGGGCAAGTGAATCAATATTCTACAAACTTTTGCCCACAAATGAATATTGTTACTTTATAACTTGCATATGAAAGTAAACCAACAATTTTGAACAATAAATATAACCATGCACAAGGATAACTCATAACACCATTACTTGTTAACTAGGGAAACCTTTGCCAAGGGAAACCCTAGTGGGGATGATACCCACTAGATGATTCACTAAACTATAGGATCCTAATTAAGGATATTGACCCTATTATGAATCTATGAAATACATACAGTGTCTTGAGTCCTTGTTAGGAGACTAGGCCTTGTAAGAATCCTCAACCCTGTTAGGATTTGGTAGAACAAATACAATGTATGCAAGAAGATCCCACTACCATAACATGCAATAATACAATACAATTTTTTATAAGATAGGTATACATACAATACTTTTTCTCCTATTGTAACTCATACTTTCTCTGATCAAACATTAGATCTTGCATTACATAAGGCTTGCATAATAGTTCACATCACAATTACAATATCTCATGACTTTACATCATTTGTGCATTCCTTCATCTAACTATGTGATATAAGATATTTACTTATACCTTACACATTCAGAAAAATTTTCTTAGTTGGTCTTCATGTGTTCACACACTTGACATAATATAAAATAACTCATGGATTAATATCCAAAAATTTAGCTCATCATAATTGAGTAACTATTTTGTAACCAAAACAATTCCTCAAGCCATACAACTCTATTTACTAATATGCTTTGTTTTGCTTTGTTAAATATCCACACTAGTATTTTAATCATATCTTATTCCATATTGTCCATACACATTTGCACACTTAACCACATCATTATGTCAATGTCATGAATCTTTCCTTAGCTATGTATAAGCTAACTCTCAATGAGTCATCTATATACTTCAGATCTATGCTCTATAGTGCTGCAAAACTATCTAACACTTAGACAATTTTCTAACTCTAAGTGCATAAATGAAATATTGAATACATGTTACCATAAATTAAAAACATCAGCACATCTATCTGACAATATTGCCAACAAGGTGCACACACAAAACTACCATGTATGGCTTGATGAACTGCTTCCTTAAGGGCCGTAGTCTGGAATACCTTCACACCCCCAATGTAATGATTGTTCAATCCCTATATAAAGTTTTATACCATAAGTAGTGAACTATCACTTTTCCCTGCATAGCACATGAGCTCAAGGAACTTCTGCTCATAATCTACCATGTTTAGGGTATATTGTCTTAGATTATGAAAATTATCTTCTATTCCGACTCCACTCCTCAGGTAAGAACAACTTATAGAATTTCTTCAGAAATAACTCCCATGTGACATTCTTCATATCCTGATCCAACTTCTTCTCCTCAATTTTCCACCACGTTGCTACAAAGATCTATAGGTGGGTAATGACATACCTTTCTTTGACATTTGTGACAAAGAATTGCATTGTGAAACATCTATTCGATGCAATCAACTAATTCTCTACATCATACCTAGTACCAACTCCTGTAAAAGCCTTGAGCTTGACTCTCAAGAGATCATTCATCTGATTGGCTTTGATAGCTTGTATCCTATCTCTTGTATTACCTCTCCTAGGACTCCTAGATATCTATTTCTCATCATTCGCTGATTGATGTGACTCTCCTCTCTCAACCCTTTCTTGGTTAGGTAGGCACTCTAATAAAATCTTCAATAACTACCTAGTACCAAGTTCGTCAAAGTCCACATACTATTTTCTATTATTCTCCTCCACATTATCTTCCTAAATAGGACTCTCATGACTAGTCATATGCAATATGGTATCTCTGCCTCACCCACGACCTCTAGCTCAGCCCAAGCTATGGCCCCTCATAGTCAATCTAGTCATAGAATCTATCCTCATACAACATATGAGAAAGAACAACAAAACACCAAAAAAATCAACAAAGGCATAATCACTAGGAAACATCTTTTGAAATCTAAATCTAGAGTTATTAAAGTTTTTACTTTTTTCTATGTTTAAGTATTTTAGTATGAAGTTCAAGTTGTAATTGAGGCCTATAGTTGTTCAAGTATTTTTTTAAGTTGGCCAGTTGTCATCTAGTGGGTGTAACAATATACCCAGAGCTCCCATTGTAGAAAATCAGGCTCTGATACTAGATTTAACACCCCACAAGTGAACCCAAGAGAAATTAACCTATAACGTCACTAAGTTTGCTAAACCTTTTTCTTGAAAGGTTAAAAAAAAGAAGCAATAACATAGTGAAAGAAATAACTCACATACATACATAAGAAATACATTAATAGTAACATCTCTCAAGGGTTGCATAACATTGAATCATATACATAAATTTAAAAGATTAAATTTGATAAGTAAACTGAGTCCATGTCACAAAATAAGCATAAGTATAAAATCACATGAAATAATAGACAACTACATAAGATTCTAGATGACATAACAAGTATATAATCATCCTCTATAGAAGTCATAGGGTATGAAATGCTAAAAGAATATACATCATGATAAGGTACTTGGCATCTCATAGGATCTCAAATAATCATAGTACAATAAACAAGAATATGACCATAGATCATAATCACATGATCAGGAGAATAGAACAAGTGCACAAGGTAAATCGAGCTATTGGATCTTAATTGTATAAGAAACACTACCACTTGACCTCATGGAACCTAAATGGCCCACTCCCACTATGCCAAGGAGATAATCTCAAGTTCCAAATGGATAACAATCCAAAATTCATAACAAGGATCTAGGTCAAGGAATCCTAAGAAAAATCTATTTCAAAGGTACCAAGTACATAGATAACATCTATTCCTAGAGGTAACAAAGACATGTTGGAAACCTAATATGCATGTGGGCAAGTTTCATCACATGAGCATACTCTAAGGTTACCTTGGTAGCCTCTCTAGACTCTGGCTCCCTAATGAGTCTATAAGGCCTCAATATCCTTTCTTATAATCAAGGCATAATAACAAGGAAACCTCACAACCAAGCATCCTCTCTACTCCCATCCTAGCCTATACTAGCACTCAAGACATGGATGAGGTAATGCACTAACTCTTGTTAATTCATTTTAATCCCATTAATGATATATTATCACATATTATTACAACTCACAATGGATTACCTAGGTGGCCCCTTTAGGGCTTTGACCTCTATTGCAAGACACTTCCCAACATAAACAAAGATAACCTACCCTAAGCTCAAATAGAATATCTAACAAAATTACAATAACCATATAATTCCTATAAAGCACAATAGAGAACTGCTAGTGAAAGGTTATATCGCAAAAATCACAACATGAGCTTACACAATAGAACTGGTTATCACCACAAAAACATGTGAATGCATCACAATGGTTGGGAATGAAACAATCATAAATAAACCAAATCACATGAAAACATCATAAAACAATCACTTCTCAAACCTTTGGTAACATACCTAACTGGTCAAAATAATCCCCCACCTTGCTGAGGAGATAATCTCAAGTCCCAAACTGATAACAATCCAAAATTCATAACAAGAATCTAGTTCAAAGAACCCTTATATAAATCTATCTCAAAGGTAGGTCAAGTACATAGATAAAATCTAATCCCAAAGGAAACAATGAATCGTAGGAAACCTAATATGCATGTGGGCAAGTGTCATCGCATTAGCACACTCTAATGTCATCATGGCAGCCTCTCTAGACTCTGGCCCCCTAGTTACTCTATACAACATCAATATCCTTTCTTATAGACAAGGCATACTAATAAGGCAAGGTCATAACCAAGCATCCTCTCTACTCCCATCCTATCATGTACTAGCACTCGAGGCATGGGAATGGTAATACACTAACTCTTGTTAACTTATTTTAACTGCATTAATGATATATTTTCACTTATTATTACAACTTACAATGTGTTAACTAGGAAGCCTCCTTAGGGCTCTGACCTCCATTACAAGCCACTCCTAGCATACACAGAGATAACTTAACCTAAGCCCAAACACATCTCATAAAATCAAAATAACCACATCAGTCTTATATGAGCAACTAGAAAGCACAATAGAGAACTAATCAACCCTCAAAGGTTATATCATGTAAATCACAACATGAGCTTACATAGCAAAATTGGTTCTCACCATAGAAACATGCGAGTACATCACAATGGTTGGGAATGAAATAGTCATAACTAAACCACATCACATGACAGCATCATAAAACAATAACTTCCCAAGCCTTTGGTAACATAACTAAATGGTCAAAATACTAAGTTCTCCTAAACCCCATCATGAAATAAAACATAACATCTCATCATGCAATTAAAAAAGTGTGGTTATTGAACCATTTTAGTTTTCTATTATAATTCTCTAAAGTTTGATTTGAGTAATCACTAGGGTTTTCGTTTGCCAAAGTTCTCAGTTGATAAAATTTCCAATTTTAGTTTGATCAAGAAAAAATTTCATTTTCAATTTAAGAATTCATATTTTCTCAATAACTATGTATTATCCTCTTATTTCAATGATCAAATATCTAAATTTAAAAATGTCCTATTTTAAGCAAAAAAGTCAAATATTCAAAGAAACTATTTTAATAATATTTAATATTTAATTATCATTATATTAAATAATTGTTACTTTTAATTAACTAAATTTAATTAGCATTAAATAATATTTAAAAACTAAATATAAATAAATTATAAATTACATAATACTAAAATAAACAAATTTATTATTATAAACTAAAACTAACTAATTAAATAATAATGAACTATTTAAAAAAAAAAAATTTAATTATAAATTTGAAAAAAGAAGAAGAAATAAACCCCTTTGGGATGGGGCTCACATTCATGGCCCATAGGGCTCATGCGGCCCCTCTCCCAAAAAGGAGGCCACTGCCCAAGAAGTCATGCGCTACTTGTAAGTAGCCACATGCTACTTAGTAGTTGTGGCCTACTTATAGAAACCACGCACTACTTGGCAACTACAATAGCTAAGGAATGAGGGGGGGTCAGGGGTCATGGACTCACCAAAACTTTTTTTTATTAATTTTTTTTAAATAAATACTAGAATAAATTACCATGGTAATTTTTAATTATTGTGGTAATTAATTATTATTTTTTTATGTTTTTTTTATAGATCTGATAGAGAACATAACTTCAACCATTTAAAATTACATTAACAATAAACTTTCTTAATTTGAAACCCTACCCAGGAATTTCTTTTCTTCCAATTTTCTAGTAAGGATTCTCATTTTTGTTTCTCTTAGATGATTCAATGATGAAAAAAAATTATTTCAAGAATAAGTGTTTCAGTTTCAAAACATGTTTTTCCATAAATAAAGATCCATATAACAAGCACAAAGAAGGTAGAGGTAAATCAAAATATTTAGTATGATGAACTCTATAGAATTCTTACCTCAATCTGATACTAGAATCCATCGAAAGCTCGATGCTTGCAAAAATTCTCATCTCCTAGATCCTTCAAAATATCTTGTCTTCCACTCTCAAAAAATTGTTCCTCCAAACCTGTGTGTGGAGAAATGAACTCTAATCTCTTAATAAAGAATTTAACTCATCCCAAGGTTTTAGGTTTATGAACTTGCAAAGGCCGCTTCTTTTATTATTTTAATTTATTTAATTTCTTTGTGCATACTTTTTGTCTTTAATTAGAATAAAATTTATTTAACCTATTCTTACTTCATTTTTATTAAATAAGAAGACTTTTTTGGAAAACATATTTATTATTTTAACTAATAATAATATTTAAAGTTTATTATTTAAATGCAACTTATTATTAAATAAAATAAATATAATTACACCAAATTTGGTCTTTTAATTAAATCTTTAAATTTATTTCTTCCATTTAATTAATTTCTCAATTAATTATTATCATAAAGATTTGATTTTTCTTTATAAATTTTTATTTAATTAAATCATTTAATAATATTTTTGAACTTGATTTAATTATTACCAAAAATCATAGTAGACCCACAAACTCAATAAGAAAACTCATCTAAATTACAAAGTAAGAATCAAACTCAAAGGATAAAAATCTTGAATTCACATCACTTTGACGAATTTAGAAAGGAAATAAATTACATACTTTTTCTATATTTTAGGAAAATTGGCTTAGATTTAGGATTTGGACTTTGAGAACGATCTCGTTTCCTTTATCATTGACATACTACAATAAGGCAAGCTCATCCTGGCAATTTAGGGAAGTCATTGCTTGAGACTTGCAATCTACATAAAAAATCAAACATGTATGTATGTGTATATATATATATATATATATATATATATATATAGGCAATGATAGGGAGTGGTACATCATATTTAAGTAACCATTAAAAATCCATATAAATCATCCATGTTACTATCATTATGAAAAAATTGAGATCACTATATGAAGTATACAAAGCATCCTCATCAAAAGAATAACCATAAACACATGAAATATCTGAGTATAAAGTAGCTCATCAAATATATATTCTAGGTATGAAAATAGCATCAACCAAATCAAGTAACCAAGTACCACTAAATCATAACACATAACCATAAAAGCTATCCTAACAGAATTTTCTAATATAACATAAAAAAGAACTAGGAGTAGGTCCTTCTTTTACCATTGTTGCTTCAATGACTCATATTTTATTGGCTCCTTTATCTCTTTCCAAGCCCACCTTTGAGTTAAAAAATTATGATATATATTTTTAAAGTAGCCCTTTCTTTGATGCCTCCTATAAAGATTATGATTTTAGTCCTCCTCAGACTCACTTCTAGCATTCTTTAAAGAACTAGTATTCTCTCATCCATGACTTTTAGGTTCTAGGAACTTGAAAATAATAGAGATGGATGTTACTCAATAAGAATTATCATTTAAAATATTTGCATCTATTTTTTTGTTATGTTTTTTAATATTTATCTCAAATATGTAATTTTGTACCCTATGTAGTACAACAAATACTACCATTCCCTATGAGATGATAAAATTAAAATATATATGATAATTACTTAGAATATTTTATCACATTTACTTACAAAATAAGGATCAAAAAATATCCAAGAAAATGAATTTATTCTACTACTTAGGATGGGCTTTTTCCCTTTTGTTGTGGTCTTTGTTTGGAACATAGACCCATCCATTTTTATTAATACAATTCATATTTGTGTTTCTCATATTTAGTGACATATAAGTTGATCTAATTGGGCACTAGCTTTATATGTTAAGGAGAAATATCTCATGGACTAGGTTATCATAATATATATAGTATGCTATTGGAATTGGGCACAAAAACAAATTAAGAATAATACAAGTTGGTAATCCATTCAAGAATGTTCAAGTCCATAAAAGAGGTTAGAATTATTAATTTTCCAACGTAAAATCTCCAGCCATTACAAATAGGTATAATATCTAGTTACATGTTTCATTATAAAACTTTCTAAATGGAGTTCCCCTACTAGTTTAGGCAATAGGGTTCATACTACTTACCCTAGTGTCCTCTACCAAAATAGAAAGAACTCCACAACCAATGGATCACTAGAAATACTTCATTTCGTAGTGAAATGTCACAAATAGTGGGGATTATTTTCTACTTTGAATTTGAACAAGTTCCTAAGACTACATCATGCAATAAAATAGGGCAGGTATAATAAAAACATGTAATATGACATGGATTGAGGACGATATATAATTTATAGGCTTAGATGGTAGTGGGTATGAGTCTCATGCTCACTATTTTATGCTTTGCAACACTCCAAACTAATATTTTGATAAATTATATTAGGAAACTTATAGAAATGTGTATACACATTATTGTTTAATTCTATATGAACAAAATCAATGAGGGAGTATGGATCAATTTAGGAAATATCTATCATAGACATTGGTGACTATATTATCTCTCTAGAATAATTTGAGAACATGTCCTCATTAGTTTCACTTGATCTTAGTGGTTGAGATCTAAATGGTTCCATTCCTTCCAATTTCATGGCTCATTCAAGAATGAGGAAACTTGGGCCTAGTCAGAATGATTACTTGAAACTTGGGCTTAGTCTTGTTCACTAGTCTAGCTATCCCTTCATCATTGGAATTTAACTAGTGTGTTTCCTTGCACTATTACAAACTTTTCAAAAATTGATGTCATAAATCTATCTTATAACAATTTGGAGGGCATTATACCATCATACCCTTTGTGAAAAATAAATCACCACCTTTAATAGTTTTTCTTGGCACAAGAAGGTGCTGAGTGATAATTTTCTCAACACACAAAGGATGCTGAGTGATAGGCAGTACGTGTCAAGTGAGCTTGACACATGAAAAATCCAAGTAGCTTGACACTAAGGGAAATTCATAATAGAGTATGCCAAGCAAGCTTAGTAGAATAGATGTTGAGTGAGCTTGGTCACTGTTGCAAGGTGGAGCTCAGCAATAAAGGATGTCGAGTGAGCTTAGTAAACAAAAGGAAACTGAGTGAACTCAGTGAGGACAAAGAGAGAGACTTGGTGGACTCAGTAAAGACAACACGTCTTGTACAAACCAAGTGACCTTTTAACAGACCTCTTGTCTAAACTTTTCCACCATTAAAATACAGAGAGCTGAAGGATGAAGCTTTCAAATATGAACTTCTTAAATGAAAAATACTATGCAATGATGAATAAAAGAAGGGGACAAAAAGATTTGTATGTTTTCTTGCTTTCTATTCAAATAAGATAAAACTATTACAAAATCTGGGAGCATTCGGCTTCAACCAGAAACCCTAAAATCTTCAAACTAATGAAAATTCAAACTTCAAACTTACAACACTAATGGCTACATACAAAAATGCCTAGAGCAATCACTACTTCACAGGACAAAAACAAAAAAGAACTTACAAAATAATAAAGGGATCCACTACGTGCACCTGCAAACAAAAAATTAAAACTTCCTTCTGTCTTTTGAACTCTAACTTGATTTGTTGATCGACTTCCTTCTCTGCTTTGCTCTCTTCAACTACTCATTGAATGAATCATATTCATTCCTTTTATCTCTTGGCCTAAAATATTTTCCCTCTCATTTCGTATTTGAACTCACCTACCAAGTTGAATATTGTCAGGTAGGTAGGTGGGAATTTGGCTCTAGGGGCAACCAACCTACTACATTAAAATTTTGACACTCCTCCTTTGTCTTGAGCCAAACAAACAAGGATCGCTCTTGATTCAAATCAACTATACCAAGACACTCTCTTAGGTATAAAAAAGTTCCCATGCCTAAAGGCTTAGTAAATATGTCTACTAGCTATTGCTTAGACTTGGAAAAATCCATTTTAATATCTTCATTCTCCACCAACTCTCTAATGAAGTGATATTTGATATCTATGTTCTTTTTTCTCCCATGGAAGATTGGATTCTTAGACAATGCAATTGAGGACATATTGTCACAGTAAATTGTGGTTCCATCATCTTGCCTTTCATTCAAATATATCAAGGTCCTTCTTAACCAAATAACTTGACATTTTGTTGCATTCACTACTATGTATTCAACCTTTGCTATAGATTGAGTAACAATAGGTTGCTTCTTGGATGCCCATGAAATTGCACCTGATCCCATATGAAACATGTATCTAGAAGTGCTCTTCCTATCATCTAAACTTCCAACCCAATCACTATCTATGTAACCAACCAACTTGAAACCATTTTCTATAGCATACAAAATCCCAAACCCCTTGGTACCATTCAAATATCTTAGGATCCTTTTTCCTGCTTGCTAATGGGAATCCTTTGTTGTTTCTATGAATCTGAAAATAAAAAGAGCCTGTCACCATTTTTCTACCTTCCAATGTAGCATTGACAGATTCTGGCGATGATTTGGCATATGCCAGTGACAACCACCACTTCGACTAGCAGGTGTTTCTCGGGCAGTGTTCTATGTAGCAGTGGTAGTAAAACCCATTTTTTGGCATGAAATATTCTCCTTCGTCTATCATTCATTTGAAAACTCTAGTGACATGTCCTTGCCTACCTACGCCAATGTGTATACAAAACCTACCATGTAGCAAAACTAGCCGTACTCCATGCGTATAGGTACCAGCATTCACATAATGACACATGGATATCTGCATTGTATGATATGTGTACATCACAACAACCAGTTAGTAATTTTATTGTGCCTACATCAGCAATATAGTTGGCATCTAGTCAGCCTCCACATAGGAGTACACATCAACCATCGTACAGCCGAATTATCAAACACATCATTTTTTTGCCTCCTCTGTTTGTACATTTTGTACAATATGGTTGTACCATTTCGTATAGGTGACATCATCATGATGTCATGCTAACATCATCACAAGCTTGAAGGTCACTGATGTCATCATTTTATGAGCCTTAATTTGATGGCTATCTAACCATCATTCTAGGCCAATTTTGAATTGCTATAATGGTTGTATGACTGTCAAATTTAACCCTATCTTTTGCTAATGCAACCCCTCTCTAGATTGATTTTTGATTTTGCAATCTAACTTTGGGAGGCCATATCTCAGTCATCTGGACTCCAAATCAAGTGCATTCTTTTTCGAAATTGGGTAAAAAATTTTAAACTTTTTAGTGGTGTAGCTCTTTTCTAGTTTTGGTGCATGGGTTTGATAGAATTTACATTTTTTGACAATTGTACCTATATAATCCTACATTTTGCAACTTCAAATGCTCCATACGGGAACTTCTGGAGTCAAAAATAGGTTCCATTTTTTTGAAAGTGTGTTATTTTTCATCTACTTTCCAAATCTACAATCAAATTGTAGCATTGTGGGGATCAAAGTGTCACTCTTATAAATAGGGCTCTTCTTTGCTTTGTATTACTTCAAATTTTTTGTACATTGTCAAGTTCTAGATTTGTAATCCATTAAGAGGTTCCAACAAGCAAAATTAGAAGTCCATGAAGGCCAAAATTGGCAAGTGGCCATTATAATCACACTACTTATAAAATGCCAAAAACATTTATTTTAGGGGGGATTCTTGATTTAGTGAAAGGGCGGGGTAGAGGGGGGGGTTTGTTCTTGGCGTTGTGTTCCTTCTTTTTTGTAATTTTCTTTAATTTTTTTCATTATGGGAAATTTTAAGTTTCCAAAATTAACTCCACATAACTATGCTACATGGTCCATCAAAATGTGGTATCATTTAATGCACAATGGAGTTTCTCAATATGTAGATGGTACTCTTCCTAAACCAATAGGTGATAAAGTATTAGCAAGTGATATTTCAACTTGGGTAGCAATGGATAGGAAATCCCTAGGTGATATATATTTGGGGGTTGATGACAAGATCATGTATCAAATTAAGAAGTGTTCTACATCCAAGGAAGCTTGGGATACCCTCAAAAGCCTATATGGTAAAGTGTTTGAAGAGGATGTTTTCAAAATTGAAGATAAGCTTGTCTCCTTAGATCCTAAGTCATTTGATTCTATTCAGGATTTCATCATTAAGGTGAATAAATTAAGGACAAAGCTTATTGATTATGGGAATTCTATAAAAGATGACAGATTGATCTATCTCATACATAACATTTTTCCATCAGAGTATTCCACATTTATTTCTTCTTTTAACACATCAAAGACTACACTAGGGTCTACCTATATGAAAGTCTCCTTTGATGAATATGTTGATCTATTGGATACAAAAGAAAAGAAGTTGAAATCAACAGGGATTCTCAATTCACCTAAGTCAAAAGCATTGGTGGCCAACAATTAGGCTTCTCAAAATTGAGCTGGACAATCTTCAAATAAAGGAAAGGGTAAGAAAAAGAAATGGAAGAAGGAAAAATTAGAGGATGCAAAAAAGACAACACCACAATCCAATCAACAAGGCAAGTCCTTAAATTCCAACATGAAGGGGACAACAATAAGGAGAAGAAAAAGTGTGCCTATTGCAAGAAAATGGTTCATGAAGGACATGAGTGTTATCTTAAGAAGATTGATGAGTTGACCAACATCATGAAGAAACATAATGTTCCATTGCCTAATTCTTATAAGGATAAAGGGTCTTCTTCAAATTCAAAGGGCAAAGGGCAAGCACTCATGGCTAATTCAAATTCTTCAAAGGAATGGATACTTGATTTAGGTGCCTCTTATCACATGGGTTCTTCAAAGGAGGATTTTTCTTCAATGGAGTAGTACCACACATATTCGTGGGAGATAATACAAAAATGGAAGTCTAAGGGAAAGGAAATGTGGAGATTGAAAATGGAGAGTTTCAAGATGTTCTTTATGTTCCAAACCTATGTTATAATCTCATCTCAATCTACCAAATCATTCACCTTGGAGATGGACATAGAGTTGAGTTCCTTCTAGACTTAGTAAAGGTGCACAGTCTAAAAGATGACTCATTGGTTGTAGTGGGGAAAGTGAATCATAACAAAAGGTTGTACTCTTCCTCCCATTTTGTAGCCAAGTCTCCTTCAAAGGCCTTGTTATCACAATCAAATTCTCAAATGCAATTATGGCATCAGTGGTCTAGACATCTTGCCTTTTGCTACCTTCAAAAACTTTGCACAAATAGAATGCTCAAAGTTCTACCTCAAATCAACTTTGCCCATAGTAAATGTTCAAAAAATTCAGTGGATATGTATCTAGAAGGGAAGTTATAGAAAGGGAAGTCTTCAAGAGCACCAATTGTTCTACAGATGGTTCACATGGTATTAGTAGGTCCTTTTGCACTTAACCAGGGTCACTACATACTGACCTTTGTTGATGACTTTTCAAGATACACTTGGGTATATTTTCTTCATTGTAAGAATGAAGTGTTGGACAAGCTTCTAGCCTTAAAGACTCATGTTGAACAAAAATCAAGGAAAGCCATCAAAGTTCTAAGAATGGATAATGGAAGCATGTATGTGAACAAAAGACTTAAAGATTTTTGTAGACTTGAGGGGATTGATCTTCAGAATCTGCTAGCACTTAGTCCACATAAGATATATGTTGTAGCATTGATAATCTAAACTCTTGAGTATATGGCAAGTTAAATGATACAAGCCAAGTCTCTAGATCCATCACTTGAAGTCAAAGCAATTAGTAGTGCCACTCACATTCTTAATAGGTCTCCTCATCTAGCCTTAGATGGAAAGGCTCCTTTTGAGGCATGGTGCAATAGAAAACCAATTGCAACACACTTCAAAGTCTTTAGTTGTCCTGCATGGGAAAAGATATCTTCCAGGGAATGCAAGGCACAATCACCTCAACCTTGTACTTTCATTGTTTATGAAGACAATGTGAAGGTATATAGACTTCTAGATCTAGAGATACATCAAATTTTTGAGGGAAAGGATGTACACTTCGAGGAAAGTTCACCTAGCTTGTCCTCTAATCCTCTCTGCACATCATACCATGTGGAATCTGATAGTGACACCAGCAATAGTACTTCAACAAATTCAGACATGTGGGGTTCTATCGATAGTTGTAGCAAGAGTTCACTTCATCAATATAGTCCACATGCATATATAGCCATAGTGATAGGTCCAACACAATAGGGTACATCCAATCTTCCAGGTCTAGCATCAATGACAGATTTGGGGGATAGTATTGATGATATGCCTCTTCTTCTTGATGTAGTAGCACCTTCTTTAGCTATCACAATGGCTCCATTTGATCCTCTTGTTCATTCTCTACATGATTGATTGTCACAGGTTAAAGTGATTGTGGATGCTTATGATCAATAGTTAGAGAAGGGTTGTTCATTAGTTGAGTAGATAGATAGTTCTTTCAGATAGATTCTTTAGCTAGTTGAGTAGATTTTAGAGATATCACTTATCCATGGGATTCTTTCCATGCATAGAAGAAGTGTCTCATTTGTACCCTTGCCCTTATTTCTTCCTAAGGGGAGGAACACCATTCTATACTCTTGGATCAGCTTCTTCATTGGAGTAGTCACTGGTAGGCATTCTTTTTTTTTGGGGGGGCGGGGGGGGAGCCTATTCTATCTCTCTTCCTCTTCTCATCATTCTCTTATGTATATACTAGATGTATGTCATAATGGGGGGGTCTTGATTACTCCATCCATCCATACATCGTGTGTGTGTTTTTTATCTCTCTTTTTGGGGGAGGGTTTTCCCCATGAGGTTTTCCCTCTTTCTCCACTTTATGAGAGATTTCATTTCATTATGTCCATGAGTACCTAACATGGCCTAGTAGCTAGGACCCATCATGCATTGTATCCTAGATTTTGTTAACTTAAGTGCATTCCCCTATGTTACACTTAAGGGGGGGTGTTGGTGTAAATAAGTATTTACTATTTACACTTACTTAAGTTTACTTAGGTTAATGTATTATTTTATTATTTTATTTTGTGAAATACTTAAGAGTTTGTGTACTCTCATTAGTTATCATGTTGACAACACATAAGTACGCAACTCTTTTTCAACACATGGTGTCTACAATACTGGAGTTTGCATCACACTGAGTTGTCATGTAAAAAACATAGTTATTCACACTCCTAATTTAGCACATGTTGTCTAAACCACTATTTTGCATGCTATACCATTTTAGGCTTATCCTCTCACCATTGCACTTACTTCTGTGCTTAATGGAGGATAACCCATATTTGGTGGACATCTGCCTAGTTGTATTACTTTTCATGTTGTTGACTTCTATGAATTCTAGAAGCTCTCCAGAGGCCTTTATATATAGGCATTTCTACTATACTTGCATATGGAATATTGAATGAATATATCATCATTCTGATCATACTCTCTCTTTTTGGTCTACTATTGTGCTTGTGTTTGAGTTCGTTGGTCTTGGGTGAATTCTTCCCTAAGCCAAATTCTTACAAAAATTTACACTCTCATCATAATCTTCCTCATACCTTTCTTCTTAGTATATCTCCCTTAGACTCTTAGTCTTTCTTGGCAATAGGGAGGCAAAAGTGGGATCTAAATTTTTAGTATTGTTGTTGCTACTGTTTTGGATACTAGCTTAGGGTTTTCTTGAAGTGCTGGGAGCTTTCACTCAGTATGTTAAGGGCTGCTTATTTTTTTCCTTCGTCTACAATCCATGTTTGCTACTCCATCTTCTTTCTAATCATCGATGTCATCTTCTTCCTCTTCAATAGTAAGAACTTTACTAGAAGTGCTTGAGGATTCATCTACTAAGCCATCCCATGACTGATTTTAAAGAAACTCTACATCTCTTGAAATGACAATCTTCTTGGCGATTGGATCATACAATCTATAAGCCTTTGATTCCAAGATATACCCTATGAAGGTACATTTTACACCTTTATCATCTAGCTTTTTCCTTTGTTCCTTAGGCACATGTGCATATGCTAGATAGTTGAACACTCTCAAGTGTTCAGCTATCCATATGTTTCTTGACCATGCCTCAAGAGGTATCTTTTCACAAACTAAATTTGTAGGGCACCTATTGACCAAGTACACTATTTTTGTTACAACCTCTCCTCAATATCTAGTTGGGAGTCCCTTTTCTTTCATCATGCTTCTTGCCATTTCAACAATGGTTGTGTTGTTTCTCTTAGCCACTCCATTTTGCTGTGGAGTATAATTGGCTGTAAGCTCCTTATGCCATTCTTCCTACAAAAATTTACAAACATATTGGAGGTATACTCACCTCCTCTATCTAATCTAAGGACCTTCACATAGTGTCTAGATTGTTTTTCAACCACAGCTTTAAATTCTACAAATTTTTCAAATGCCTCAGATTTGTTCTTCAAAAAGTACACCCATGTCCTATGATTGAAATCATCTATGAATGTCATAAAATAAGTACTCCCCCAATAGAAGTAGTTTTCATAGGGCCTACCAAATTAGAATGCACCAATTTTAATGGTGCTCTAGCCCTTTCAGAATTTCTAGAATTAAAGGGAAGCCTATGTTGCTTACCCAAAATGCAAGCCTCACACTTGTCATAGGAATCTACTATGCTTGGCAAACCATCTACCATTCTTGTCTTGGACAAAAAATTTAAACCAGCAAGGCCAAGATGTTCATACCTGAGATGTTAAAGCTTAGAGGGGTCTTCAATCACACTTTTGAGAGCTGATTGTTGATGGACTACTATACATGCATGCTTGGGAGGTGCAACACTGACTTGAGAAGAGAAACATGTCTCTATCTTCAACAGGAACATCTAGTTCTTTGTCATTTGGACTGTTGCAAGTAATATATTACACCCATCCTCATGAATGACACACTTTTCATTTTCCATCATCACTTTGTATCCATTTTGAATGAGTTTTAAAACACTCATCAAGTTGTGTTTCATATTGCAGGAAAAATATACATTCTATATTTCCTTCTCACCTTGCTTGGTGCAAACCATGATAGATCATTTGCCCACTATGGGAATGGTTCCATTATTTCCTATCTTAATTTTACACTTAAAAGCCTTATCAATAAAAGAGAATAAACTTTCATTACCACTCATGTGGTTGCTACAATTTCTATCTAGGTACCATACCTCATGGCTACCTTCTTAACCAATGTTTCACATGGTAAAGGCCATGGGATTGATTGCATTTCCCATGTTTAGATAAGCCACATTAGCATTCAATTTTGACTGATCACCCTACTTCTTCTAGCAATCACTTGCATAATGCCCATACTTATCACAGTAGTAGCATTCAACATTGCTCTTGTTGGAGTTGTAATTCTTCTTACCTCCCCTAGAGCTATTTTGAGAGGTGGTTTCTCCCTCTTGGTTACTTGCTCATCCTAAGCTTTCTGCACCAGCATTCCTTCCATGACCTCTACTTCTTGAGCTTCTATTGGAGCCATTTCTTCCTCTCCCCTAGCCTTTTGAATTCTCTTGAGCCTTAAAAGACTGCTCTTAGGAAGTTGTTGTTGATCTGTTTATCTAGTGCTCATGGGTTTGAAGAATTCCCATCAACTCATCCATGGTCAATGTGGTGACGTCCTTTGCTTCCTCAATGGTCATCACAAGATTGTCATATTTCTGAGGTAAAATCCTCAGTATCTTTTCCACAATCCTCTACTCTTCATAATCTTCTCCATTTGACTTGAGTTGGTTTATCAAAGTGAAGATTCATGAGCTGGACTCTATAATAGGTTCATTTTCCTTTATCTAAATGTTCTCAAACTCTCTTTTGATCATCTGTAGCTTTACTACTTTGACCTTATCATTCCCTTTTAAGTTTTTCTCAAGGATATCCCATGCTTCCTTTGCATAATTTTCTACTACAAACTTGGGAAAGACTATCTCTGTCATTGTTGCCTCAATCAAACTTAATCCCTTTGCATCCTTTTTCCTTGACCCTTTCAACTAAGTCTTCTATGGATTTGTGAGGGTAGTATAGACTACTAGGATGGTAACATAATTGAATCCATTTATCATAAACTCCAACAAATCATTTGCAACCATTATAGTTTTCATCTTCTTTGCCCATGAATCATAATTCTATCCATTAAAGGATAGTGGTTGCTGCCATATCTTTCTTGCATCTCCTATGATGTCAAATATCCTAGAAAAAAATGCCCTAACTCACTATGGATGTGGGGCCTCAAAGCTCTGATACCATGTGAAAAATAAATCACAACCTTTAATAAATTTTCTTAGCACAAGAAGGTGTCAAGTGACAATTTGCTTGAGACACAAAGGATGCTGAGTGATATGCAGTAGGTGTCAAGTGAGCTCAGCACATGAAGAATCCAAGTAGCTTGGCACTAAGAGTAACTTGACAAAGAGTATGCTGTGTGAGATTAGTAGAATAGGTTTTGAGTGAGCTCGGTCACCATCGCAAGGTGGAGCTCAACAATAAAGGATGTTGAGTGAGCTTGGTAAACAAAAGGAATTCAAGTGAACTTGGTGAGGATAGAGAGAGAGACTTGGTGGACTTGGTAAAGACAACACATCTTGTACAAACTAAGTGACCTTTTAACATACCTCCTATTTGAACTTTTCCACCATTAAAATATAAAGAGCCAAAGGATGAAGCTTTCAAATATGAACTTCTTAAATGCAAAATACTAGGCAATGGCGAATAGAAGAAGGGGACAAAAAAGATTTTTATACCTGGTTGCTTTCTTTCTTTTTGTTCAAATAAGATAAAACTATTACAAAATTTGGGAGCATTCAACTTCAACCAGGAAACCCTAAAATCTTCAAATTGATAAAACTTTAAACTTACAACACTAATGGTTGCATACTATAATGTCTAGAGAAATCACTACTTCATAGGACAAAAAAAAAATGAACATACAAAATAACAAAGGGATCCAATATGTTCAACTACAAACATGAAACTAAAACCTTCTTTTATCTTATGAACTTTAACTTGATCTATTGATCAACTTCCTTTTCTGCTCTATGTTGTGGTCTACTCTCTTCAACTACTCACTAAATGAATCAAATTCGTTGCTTTTGTCTCTTGGAAAAAAAAAATTTCCCTCTGATTTTGGATTTGAACTCACCCACCAAGTTGAATGTTGTCAGGCAGGTAGGTGGGCATTTGGGTCCAAGGGCAACTGACCTACTACATTAAATTTTTGACACCCTTTTGGTAGCTTTTCATCCCTTAGATATTTGAACCTTGGTTACAACTGACTAAGGGGTCATTTTCCTCTGTCTTTGTGTAAAATTCCAACATTAAGTTTCCTCCTCCCAACCAATAACTAGCTATCAGAAGCATTTCCAAATTCCATCTCCAATCAGGCTAGTCTAGAAGTGTTTTTACTTTCTTCCAAACGATTGACTAGAAATTTTTTACTTTAACCACTAGAAAATCTAATGCACCTTGAAGTATTGGGTCTTTTAGAAAATGATCTCATCATTAACATCTCTACAAGTTGGGTTCCTCAAATTTCCCATCTCACTTCTTGTCCCAGTGATATTAGATAACAATATTGTGGGGAATATTCTTTCCTTGTTGTGGGATCTTCCTAGTCTTGAAAAGCTCAATCTTTGGAACAATCAATTGGAAGATAGCTTGCCCTACAAGATTTCCTATTTTTTTCCAAATGGTGGACTTGCATGGGAATATATTATATGGCTCTCTTCCACTCTTCTAAGACTTGGTATATCAGACTCTCTATCATTGGCAGGGAATAATTTGACTAGACTAATTCTAACTTCTCTATGCATCAGTTTAAATGGTTCTAATGTTTTAGATTTGTCCAAGAATACGTTGATTGGTACCATTCCTACAAACATTGGGAATTATTATCAGTTATCAATTTTGAAATTGGCTCAAAAATTCTTGCAAGGGGAAATTCCAAAGGTGTTGGTAAATCTGGCAGCTCTTTGTACACTAGATTTCAATGACAATGGGTTGTAGGGTATCATTCCTTCATTAATTATGAATTAAATAATCTTGGGAAAAATAAATTTGAAGGAAACATTATTGTTTCGATAAAGAACATAGATTTGAAAATTCTCACCTTTGCTTCTAATAAATTTATTGATTCGACTTCCACCTCAATTGTTTATAATGCAAAAATTAAAAATTCATAATCAATTCTTAGGAAGTATTTTCATAATGTGCAATTTGAAATTGCTTCTTGGGGTGGTATTGAGTTGTAAGGGATTATGAATTGTAATCATGTTGTAATCACTGGATTGTAATAATATTGGACTTGTTGTTTGGTGGATATAGCCCAGGGTTTGGGTGAACCACGTTAAATCTTGGTGTCTTGCATTCTCTTCTGTGCGATCTATAATTTTATGATATTGTTTATATTTGTAGGTAATTGTTATTTCTGTCTGTGGTTTAATCCTAATAGTTACCAAGTTATATTATGTGTTCAATGATTTATAGAGTTTTGATGTACAAGATTTAAAATATGGTTTCTCTTTAACTTTAATTGATGCAAAGTGTGTATTCAATTTTTTTAATGAAGCAACAATTTGGATAAAAGAGAGGAAAACTCCATACCAAAAGATAATTTGTGCACACAAGTTGATAGATTTTTCATGAAATAAGTTGTCTACTAATATTCCTTTAGAAATGGGACTCCTCAAGGGCTTAATTTCTCTCAACATATAAAAAATAAATTTGAGCAAGTCAATTCCAGAATCTTTGGGAGAAATCTCTTATTTTTCTTTGGAACTTTTCAAAGAATAAGCTATTAGGAAAGACTCTATCCCAAATGTTAAATCTCACATTTCTTTCTCTATTGAATCTTTTTGATAACATTCTTGTTCAGCTCATACCACAAGGGAAACAATTCTCAACCTTTAAGGATTCTTCGTATCTAGGGAATCCCAACCTTCATAGGATGTAGCTATCCTATGAAGGTTAGCTAATGCCACCTTCATAGACCTCCCCTTGAAAATAGAACACTAAGCTCTAGTTTAGGTGGCATAGAGATTCACAATAGTATGATTATTAAAGATGAAGATGCAAATGTTGATGTAATAGATCAATGATGGGTAGTGGTAGTGGTTTTATGCTATGGAGTGGGATTTGCTATTGTATTGTAATTTTGTGTTTCCACCTAAAATGGAGATATAGATGCTTTGTTCTAATGGATAATGTTATCCATTGTCTTCTAGAATAGTTTATTCCCAAAGCTCAACTTAGTTATTATTTATATGTACTTATGATTTGTGTTGTTGTTCATACTTTTTAGTTTATTTGTCATTAAAAAGAGTGTACTATTGAGGTTAAATATAATGTTTGTATGTCATTTGGTGCCTAAGGTCATTTTAGATATTTAGATTTTGTAGCTATTATACTAGTTGACAAATGGGTTGGACTATATCTCATAGTATAGGTTAATATGTGGGTTTTGAAGGAAAGCTTCAATCTTAAAATAAAGGTAGCTATGACCTTGGAGATTTTTCCAATGGATTGAGTAATGAAATCAATAATTGAGTAGTCAAATTGCATATTCAAAGTGGTGTAAAGGAGGATAACATAGTATAGAGTATACAATTTTGTACTCTTCATGTTCTATGTAAATTTAAATCCAAATAAATAATTAAGCCCATAGGCTTATATGTGGGAGCTTTGCTCCTAGATTTTAAAATTTCCCACTAGAAAATTGTCAGCCCATGTCAGATTTAAGATTTTCCAGTAACAATGCTTACCTTTCATTACCCACTTTCTAATTGTTTCTATCTATCTTGTGTATTTCTAATTCAAACTATTCATTCTATATATTTCTAATTCAAACTTTATTTCTATTATCTACCTCCTTATTTGAAGGATTTTATTTAACTTTTGTTTATAAAAATAATATTTTCTTCAAAATTGAATGCTTAAGTCTTCTTTATCCATTAAAAAACCTTAAAAACCAGCTATACATGTAACTTCTCATCTCTATTATCTCAGATTGTGTGTTACATTAGCCTTCCTATTTTATAAGTATTAACATTTTGTGCAAGATATCATAATATTTAATGGGGTTTTAAACTTTTAAAATTTACACTATATATTGTGAGAAATAAATTTCTCTAAAAGATATTTTTTATAAAATGTTTTTAATTAGAAGTTTTCATATTGATTTCTTCTTTTATCATTAAAAAAAAAAATTCTTTGTATTTATGAAATAACAAGTATGTAAGGTCTTCCAAATCATCGAGTGGATTTATTTATATTTGTGAAACAACAAAAATATAAGATCTTTATCCATTTGATGTAAGATCAAATTGGAAATAAATTAAATGAAATTTGCAAGTAATTTTTCTAAATAAATATTTTATTATTTATTTAATAATTTTATTCTACATTGATCATATTAGTTTTTTAAACTTGAAAATTGTTAAATTACTTAAATTATAAAAAATATATATTTGTTTATGTAGAGTTTGTAGAAATGAACAAAATAAGAATCACAGAGAAATTGTCATGTCAATGTTTAGAATAAGGTGAGGTATTCATTCAATCTCATGATGTATTATTATATTATTAATATTTGATTATTTGAGAGTGTGAATTTATTATCATTATTTTTATGACTTTTTAATTTAAAAATATTATATGTCGTTGCGTATTACAAAGGGAGTCAACATTACTTGAACTGCTAAAACACATGGTTTCAGATCTTCCTCAAGTTCTAATCGAGTGAAAAATAAGTGATAATTAGATGTTTATTTTTTTAACAAAATCTGAATATTAATTATATCTATTTTTCTTTCCATTCAATATATTACTTCTATCATCTTTTTTGTTGCATGTACAAAACATGCAACTGCTAGTTTTAGTAGAGTTTGTTTTGATGGTGATTTAACTATGATATATTATCTTGAATGAGTGGCTTGGTTTTCTTTTATCATTTAATTATATTTGATGAGTAAATCATTGTATTGTAACTAATAAAAAAATTTAAAAATAATATTATGTGTTTTAGAAAAGTTGATAAACCAACCATAAAAATCGAAAAATACTAAAATCAACTAGGATACAACAAAGCTGAAATAGATTAAGATAAACCTAATTTTGAATCAAAACTTTGGAATTGTTTATCTAAAATTATGGCCTAAGAAGGATGATACTTCTTAAAAGTTAACCATTATATTTACATATTAATTGCATGGAAATATATAATTGACGAAAGGTTTGTTTGAATGTAAACATTCTATTGGTTGGAGTACATTAAATTAATTATATATCATAGGCAGAAGAATAAAATTTAAATTGCTTCATTTTTTCAAGAAGAAACTAAGTAAATTGTTATATTTACTTATAAATATACATTAGAGACCTACTAAATCATCATGTACTCCATGGACCATCAAAGAGACTTTGCCATGTGAAAACTATGCATCTGCACCTTGGCATGCAAAAATATGCATATGCAAAAGATGAAAACAAGGATTGAAAGCTCCATAATTCCTCTACTATAATTAATTGTAGAAAATTCTAGAGGATACAAATATCCTATAAATACATCAGCCTCCTTTCACAAATGAGTATGAAACAAATTACAGTGCTCTGCCAAATAACTTTATATATTTC
Source organism: Cupressus sempervirens (assembly GCA_028749045.1). Lineage (NCBI taxonomy): Eukaryota > Viridiplantae > Streptophyta > Pinopsida > Cupressales > Cupressaceae > Cupressus > Cupressus sempervirens. The sequence goes on from CM053790.1 coordinate 796,247,426, forward strand.
AGTGTTTATTTATGCTCTATTCAATCTGGTTTTTACTGCTATGTGATGCTCTATTTTGTCCTGTTTTGTTGCCATATTTTATTTTAATTCACTTGATTGTTCATTTCAATATGGTATTAGAGTACTTTCAATTTTTAGGTTTGTGAATATATGTTATTTTTGATATGAATGTTTATACTTGTAGGCTATAATCTAGGAGTGAGCAGCACCAATATTGCTTCCTTTAGACAAAAAAAAGAATATTGCAGTAAGAGAAAGGAAAATTTTAAACAATTTTGTGAGAATATTTCAATCTCAATTTGGGTATTAATTTTCTTTTAAAATCTCTTTCATTATCATCAAAAAAGTTGAGAATTTGACAATAGAATTACTAGGTGTTACTTTTTCCATAGTTAAATTAAATGGGAAAAATCATTATGATTGGGTATCTCATATTGAATCACTTAAGACTTTAAAATTGTTATGAAATAGTGACTCTTAGTGAATAAAGGTCTGCAAATCAAGGAAAGGGTCAAGATAATTAAGATAAAAGGGACAAGAAGGTAGCAACACTAATCAAGCCTACACATGGAAAATTAAAAATATTGTTATTCTCATATCCAAAATGATAAATTTACCTCTAATAATTTTTGAATATTATGAGATTTGTGTGATTCAGAAAATATTGAATATAATAGAGATAAATATGCTTTCTCATTTCGGTCACAAGTTATTAACAAAAATTCTAACAAATTTGGTCACCTTTTTTGGTCTCAAGTCAATGACTAGATTTTAGAAAAAGTAATCAAGATATCTCAGTGTGCCCTCTCACTCCTTCTATTGATTTTCCTAGAGAAAGGCAGACCTTTGGTAGAGGTAACTCTAAATCTAAAAATGAATGAGACAAGGATAGAGAAATTAGAGGGAAAACCAATATAAGATTAAAATATTTAGAAAGAACAGTAGAGCCTTATTTTCTAGATTCTAGAAAAATTTATTGGTCTCCAAAAAATATTAATAGTAAAATTAAGGGATAAATCCACACTCAAACAAAAGGTATTAATCCCATTACAGTTGTGGTCAACAACATATATATTGAAGGATTATGAGAACACTGTAAAAGCAATGGCATTTTTGCAAAATGGTGTAAGAATAGAAAGATGATGAATAATATTATTATTTTGCTCAAGTACTGCTTGAGAGACTATATAAGTATGATTTCCCTTTTAGATATTAATTTTATCTTTATGGATTGTAAAGAAATTTCAGTAAATAATAAAGTAATGGCTAATTCAACAATCTTCTGTAAAGCTTTTAACCTAAAATTATAGATTGGAAACCTAATTTTAAAACCACTAAGCTCAACAAAATAAAAGCCCCAAGATGGTTAATCATCCCTAATTTTCTAGTGGAATTATTACATAGTAAAAAACTTTCCGAAATAGGAGAACTGATAGGAGAATTTGTACAAATAGGGAAAAACTTTTATTATTCAATGCATGTTAAAATTTAGGGTTCATTTGGATGCGCCGAATTAGAATTGGAATACAAAATAAAATAGGAATACGTATTCTAATTTTGGCCCAAAAATAAGGTTTTTTAATTCCAGCTAAATAGGTGGAATTGGAATATGTATTCCTATTCCAGTTTGATTTATTTTAGAAAACATAAATTCTTGGATCCATGAATTCCCATCAAATTCTAGTTGAACCAAATAGAGAATAGGAATATGTACCCCCATTTTCTATTCCAAAATAAGTATACATATTCCCCTATTTCTATTCCTACAGCCAAAAGTAGAAATAGTATAAAGCCAGTTAAATTAATTACAAATCTATCAATTGATAAATTCAAACCAAAGATCTACAGGGGGGATAATAATGACATCTTAATGATCTTAAAATAGATCATACATCCATGTGGTGAGTTCATATAAATCATTCGACATACATCCAAAATAACATGTTTACAAAAAAAATTATCCTTCAGATATTCAGATGAATTTGAATGGGGAGAAAGGATGTTTCATTATTAAAGATGGTGAACTATGTACATGCCTAATCTTCATCCATAGAAGATTGTGAAAGTGAATTCCATTCAGACATAGAGGATGGTTAGAAATTTAAGCATAGAGGAGGGTGAAGTCAGTGAAGCAGATGAAAGTTATAATCAAATAGAAGTTTTGAAAGCAACAGAGACTCTAATGAGAAAGTTTCAACTAACAAAATATCAACATTCAAGCTATCCTTCAAAGAATGTGATAATAATGTCATATTGGAGGATGATAGTAATAGTGAAAATGACATTAGAATAGAAGCTAATTTTATTTTTTCCAATTGTTGGAAGTAATCTCCAACTACACTAATTTATTTATCCTCCAGACTTGTCTTTCCAGCCGCATCCTGTCTTTTCATCCTTGAAAACTCTGTCCACCATTTTTTTAAATTTGTAGATGTCCTTAATGCAACTTGTCATAAATGCCATTAAATTTTTTTTGATCTACCCTCCTTTCCTTGGTTTCTATAGTGGACTCCAAATATTTAGATCATATGTTTTAATATTTTTTGTAGTTGTAATACTCTTTGATGTATAAGGGGGTACGTTTTTTATTTTTAAAAATAGAAAAAGAAGTCTAAAAAAAGTAGAAGTTCTACTACAAGATGGAGTAGTTTGAAAAACAAGAAGAGGATTTTGTGTGTTGGTAGAGTAATAGAAAAATACTAATATCAAATAGATGTTTATGTTTTCATTTCTTTGTTTATTTGATGTATAGAGCAACAACTCTATTTTGTGGAGATAAATTGGTATATAGTGATTATATTCAATATATGAATTAAAAAATTGTCTTCAATTCTATTGTTTTGTCTCTATCTCTTTTCCTTTGTCTCTTTCCATCAATGGTATTAGAGCTGAAGGTTTAAAGAATATTGGGTGAAATTTTTTGTTTGGGAGACTCTCAAGATTACAAAGGTCATTTTTCACAATCAACAATGGAAACAAGCACAAGCTTGAAAAATCCATAGATCCCACAGTTCAATGGGAAAAATTATGAGTATTGGGAAGTGACAATGAGAGCATTATTTTCTTCACAAGATTTATGGGATCTTGTTGAAAATGGATACCAAGAACTAGCAAATGTAGTAGCATGCAATGCACTTTCTTAGGTAGATAAGGATTTATTGAAGGATAATAGGAAGAAAGATTCAAAAGCTTTATTTTTTTATCCTTCAAGGGGTGCATGAAAGCATATTTCCAAGGATTTTAACAGCAACAAAGTCCAAGTAAGCATGGGATATTCTTCAAACAATCTACTAAGGAATGGTAAAACTGAAGACAACCAAACTACAAACACTAAGAAGGGATTTTGAGTCTCTTGACATGAAGGAATCAGATACAATAGATTCATTCTTTACTCAGCTTCTTGGATTGGTAAGTCAAATTAGATCCAATGGTGAGACACTTGAGGAAGAGAGAGTAGTAGAAAAGATATTAAGATGTTTTCCTCCAATATTTTATAGTATTCTGGTAGCCATAGAAGAGTCAAAAGATCTCTCACAAATATCAGTTGATGAGATACATGCCTCACTCATTTCTCATGAACATAGACTAAATAGAAGAACACATACAAGTTTGAAGCATGCCTTAAAAACACATGTTTCAATCAGCCATGTTAGAGGCTGGGAAAGAAAAAATTTTAGAGGAAGAGGAAGAAACTCAAATAGAGGTGGAAGAAGAAGCCCATCAAGCTCAAGTGGAACAGGTATCAGCTATAACTCAGCCCAAAATACATTTCAAAATTAGCCTCAAGGGAAAAGGTATGACAAATCCTCAATCCAATGTCATTATTGCAAGAAATTTGGGCACTATTTAAATGAATGTAGAAAGAAACAATATGATTCTAGACAACAAAGTGCAAACTTTACCAAAAGAAATCAAACTCAAGATAGCATGTTCTTAGCTTGTAATGTGGCACAAGAAGGCCAAGTCGATGTATGGGTTTTAGATTCAGGGTGCAGAAACCACATGATAGAAAATTTAGAAATGTTTTCTAGTTTGGATGAAAATTTAAAATTTGATGTAACCTTGGGAAATGAAAACAAAGTAAAAGTCAAAGAAAAAGGGAATGTCAACATTCTAACCAAGAAGGGGGAGAAGAAACATATATCTGATGTCTATTTTGTTCCTGGTTTAAAACATAATTTAATGATCATTGGCCAGCTCATTCAAAAGGGTTATAAAGTATATTTTAAAAATAAAGTGTGCACAATCTTACACAAATTTCCAAGTAATCAGCTCATTTCCAAAGTCCAAATGACAAACAATAGAATGTTTCCCTTAAACATTGAGACTGATTTGAATGTTGAAAATGCTCAAGAAAAATCTACAATGATCACACAAGATGCAGATGAAAAAGTTGCAACAGTCACACAAGTAATATTTCAAGCTGAAATAAAAGATGAAAATGGGCTTTGACATCTAATATCTGGGCATTTAAACTTTGCTGCACTAAACTTGCTTCACAAGAAAAGCATGGTCAAAGGATTGCCCCTCATAGAGAAACCAACAAGGGTGTGTGAAGGTTGCATCTTAGGAAAGAAAAATAGAGAATCATTTCCAGTAGGTATGTCAATGAGAGCCAAGAAAAATTTAGAGATCATCCATTCATATTTGTGTGGACCAATGCAAACACCCTTGATTGGTGGAAGTAACTACTTCTTGGCATTCATTGATGATTATTCAAAGAAAACATGGGTCTGCTTTCTAAAACATAAGGATGAAATTTTTGTTTACTTCAATCAATTTAAGGCTCTTGTTGAAAAGAAAAGTGGTCATTACATCAAAGCATTGAGAAACGATAGAGGTGGTGAATACATCTCAAATGAATTTCTAAATTTTTGCAAGGAACATGGAATTCATAAGCAATTGACTACTAGATATACCCCTCAAAAAAATGGAATAGCTGAAAGAAAAAATGGAACAATAATGGAAATGGCTCTAGAAGCATGATGAAAGGAAAACATTTGTCAAATGAGTATTGGGCTGAAGTTGTATCATGTGAAGCATATATAATGAAAAGATGTCCAACCTAAAAATATGATTCCTGAAGAAGAATGGACTAGAAGAAAACATAGTGTTTCTCATATGAGAGTATTTGGATGTGTTGCATATGCACATGTGTCAGATGAATTGAGAATAAAATTGGATAACAAAGGAGAAAAGTGTATATTTATTGGCTATAGTGATGAATCAAATGCATATGAGCTATATAATCCAATTAGAATAATGGTTATAATCAGTAGAGATGAGCAATTTGTAGAAGATGAAGCATGGGATGGAACCTTGAATAAGACAATTAATATAGTAGCCAACATACCACAAGAGGAAGATGAAGATTTTGAATAAACATGTACTTCAAATGTGACTCCACCTACACCAATTCAAGGTCAACAATTGGGTCAAAGGAGACCATCATCAAGCATTAGGACAGCCCCACACTCACAACCAAATACACCATCAAATGTGCAAAAAACACCATCTTCAATTGGGACTCCTATTGTTGATCCATCAATTCCATAATCTATAAATTCAAGTGACATGTCAAATCCCACACTAGTAAGCTTAAGGAGACAAAAAATCAGAAGTTTGAGAGACATTTATGAGGAAGATAATATGAAAAGTAGTGCAGATCAAACTTCTCTTTTTGCTTTATATTCACATGTTGATGATCCAATTCACTATGAAGAAGCAATTAAAGAAGAAAAATGGATTCAAGCAATGGATGAATAAATTTATGCCATAGAAAAGAACCAAACATGGGAACTAATGAGTCATCCACAAGGAAAATATGTGATTGGAGTAAAGTGGGTTTACAAGACAAAGTTGAATGTAGATGGTAATGTTGAAAAACACAAAACAAGGCTTGTAGCAAAAGGTTATTCACAACAGCCCGGTGTAGATTACAATGAGACATTTGCACCAGTAGCTTGTTTAGACACTGTGAGGACAATACTAGTCATAACAGTTCAAAACAAGTGGGAAGTTTATCCAATGGATGTAAAATCAGTATTTCTCAATGGCTTCCTAGAAGAAGAGGTTTATGTGGAGAAGCCACCTAGGTATGATATTATGGGTCATGAAAATAAGGTTTTTAGACTCAAGAAGGCACTCTACAGACTCAAACAAGCCCCAAGAGAGTGGTATAGTAGAATTGATTCCTATATGTTACAAAATGGCTTCAATAGGTGCAATAGTGAGCCTACCTTATATACTAAGATGAATGAGCTAGGTGAGATCTTAATTGTTTGTTTATATGTTTAAATCAACTATTAAAAAAGAATTTGAGATTATTGTGGGTTAAATGAAGTATTTACTTGGAATTGAAGTGAAACAAAATGAAAATGGTATATTCATTTCTCAAGAAAAGTATGTTAATGATATTTTGAAGATGTTTATTATGTTGAAATAAAAATCAGCGCCAACACCAATTTTCACAGGTATGAAGCTAAGTCAAGATGACAAGGGATCTAATGCAAATCCAAATTTGTATAAGAAACTTGTTGAGAGTCTCATGTATCTAATAGCCACAAGGATGGATGTAATGTTTAGAGTTATTCTCATTTTAAGATTCATGAATACTCCAAAAGTTTCACATTGACAAGCAGGCAAAAGAATTTTGAAGTATATTAGCAAAGCACAAAATTACAGAATATTCTATTCAAGATCAAATGATTTTAAGTTGATAGGATATATTAATAGTGATTGTACAGGATGCATTGATGATAGGAAGAGTACTTCATGTTATGTCTTCCATTTTGGATTAGGCATAGTATCATGGGCTTCAAAGAAACAACCAATTGTCACTCTTTCATCAGCTGAAGCAGAGTATGTAGTATCCACAAGTGTAGAATGTCAAGAAATTTTGATGAGAAGAGTGTTGAAAGAATTGAAACAAGAACAAGAGGATGCAACAAAGATATATTGTGATAATAATTCAATAATAGCATTATCAAAGAATCCAGTTTTTAACAAAAGAAGTAAACACATTGACACAAGGTATCATTTCATCAAGGAGAATATAAAAAGAAAAAAAATTATTTTGGAGCATTGCAGATCAGAGGAGAAATATGTTGACATATTTACCAAACAATTGGGAAAGGAGACTTTTGTGCATCAAAGAGATTGACTGAGAATCCTAGATGACAATTTTGATTAAGGGGGAGTGTTGGAAGTAATCTCCAACTGCACTAATTTATTTATCTTGTAGACTTTTCTTTACATCCGCATCATGTCTTTTCATCCTTGAGAACTCTGTCCAGCATTTTATTTTTTTTATTTGTAGATATCTTTAATGCAACTTGTGATAAATGCCATTAAATTTCTTTTGATCTACCCTCCTTTCCTTGGTTTCTACGGTGGACTCCAAATATTTATATCATATGTTTTAATATATTTTTGCAGCTATAATGCTCTTTGATGTATAAGGGGGTACGTGAGTTATTTTTAAAAAGAGAAGAAGAAGTCTAGAAAAAGAAAAGGTTCTACTATAGGACAGAGCAGTTTGAAAAATAAGAAGAGGATTTTGAGTGTTGGTAGAGTAACATAAAAATACTAATATTGAATATATGTTTATGTTTTTATTTCTTTGTGTATTTGATGCATAGAGAAGAAGCTCTATTTTGTGGAGACAAATTTTTATCTAGTGATTATATTCAATATATGAACTAAAAACTTGTCTTCAACTTTATTGTTTTGTCTCTATCTCTTTTGCTCTATCTCTTTCCATCACTAGTAAACTCAGGTAAAATGATTAGGGAAATACCTAATAAATCTATGGAACTCAAAAATAATAACCTAAATACAATAGTTAATTTTAATAAAGCTATACTTGTAGTCACCTAAATTTTATTACACCGCTTTGGTAATCCTATTTAGTTATCTCTAAGGCATCATTAATTAAATTTCTATTTAATTAATCCTTTGCCATCCCCTAGCTGATTAATTTAATTAATCATCTATAGTCCTAATTGATAAATCAAATAACCTATTATTTATCAATTTAATCCTATTCTCCTATCTAATTCCAAAATCCCCATTTATTAAATAAATCTATTTCATAAATAAAAGCCCTCAAATCTAATAACCCCTAAACTATCCTAAACCCCCTTTTTAGCCTAATCCACCCCATCCACCCATACTAACCAAGCTTAGCCACTAACTCACCCACCCTCATTAAATGCCATCCACTTGCAAATCTCTAACAAGCCTAATCTAATCCTAAACCATCTCTAATCCACCCCCTAAACTTGTCACATTCCCTAAGCAAGCTTAAGACTTTCCTAAGCCAAGAAAAGTCAACAATCTCAACTCCCTCCAAAATATCCCAACCACCCAACAATGAATGCTCTTACAAAGGCAATAAAGACTCATACAAGCTCTTACAAGCCATTATGAAGGGTCTTTATGAAGATATTATCCCTTGAGCCTCCTTTGTTGACTCATCCTTCCCCTTTTCCCCATCCACTCACCCTGTGACATGTGTCACTCCCTGGTTGGTGCTAAACAAGCACAATCCATGTGCTCCCCTTTGAGTGCATCCTAGCCCTCCTTAAGCTTTCATCTCTCCTTGCATCTTAACCCTCCATCCCTCAAGCCCTTAGCCTATAAATTGAATCCCCTCCCAAGCCATTTCATCACAACTTTTGAGCTAAAGTTATAATGCCATTTTAAGACCAAGTTTTATACCAATCTCATACATCCACACCAAAAATCTCAAAAATCTCCATTGAAGCTAGTTTGAAGCTTGAGCATACATCCCAATTCTTAGAGTCATCTACCAAGCATAGAGCTAAATTCTATTGGGAGAGTCCATTCATTTGGCTCATATTTCCAATTGAGGTTTCCTCTTTAGTCTCTCATTTATGTTATGGTATTTTAGTTTGTAAATGCTTTTGATTTCTTAATTTAGTGTTTCTAACATACTAATAGAGCATATAAATTTTGGCACGCCCGGTGGGACCCCACTATGGGTCATTTATTCATCCATTTCATCCTATATTTTGTTCTTATAAACTAACTATCTAATGTTTGTTGTTTTTTGAGTGGGTTGTAGGATGTTTTGCTTGTTGTTGCAGGTTAAAGAATGCACTTCAGAAGAAGACATACCCTCAAAACTCTGAAAATAACAAAAAATTTAAAAAAAAATCTAGAAAAAATTCGTGTTTTTCAGCTTTTTTCGTGCAGTGTCATCTCTGCAATTTGGCGTCTGCACCGGCAAACTATCATCTTCGCGAGCTACTTTGTCGTCTACGCAACCAAATCGACATCAACACAGATCGACATCTCTGCCAGCCACTCTGTCATCTCCGCTAGCTACTCTGTCGTCTCTGCATCCTTAATCTATCATCTCCGTAGATCAGCACCTCCGCCAGCTACTTTGTTGTCTCTGCCGGTGCCTCTCCTATTCTATCATCTCCACTGCCACCAACCCAAATCGTCATCTTTGCAAATTAGCGTCTACGCTTGTCTCCTATTTTTTGCACTGCAAAACTGACCTATCATCTCCGCTTCTTTCTCTGCCGTCTCTGCAAATTGGCATCTCTGCAGATCAACGTCTTCAAATTTTGGCATCTCTGCCTATTGAACTATCATCTCTGCCTATTTATGTTGCATTTCTGTTTTAAAATCTTTATTTCTGCACTTTGTAGTTTCAAAATTTGACTTTTAGTGGTTCTATAGAATTTAGAACATTCTAAGAATTTTTACGCCTAGGAAAAATAACAAAAAAAGTTAAATTTTTTTTCCCATAGTTAAGCTTTCATTTTGGAATATTTTGGGTGACTAATCAATTTTCTTTTTTGTCTTATTGCAGGTTGGAGCAACGGATTTAATCATGTTTTTTAATTTTTTTTGTAGAATGAACTTGAATGGTTAAACACACTTTTCTTTGAATGTATGTTGTTCAAAACACACTGTTGAATGCCATGGATTAAAATCAATTATCCTTGAATGCATGATTAAAACAACGAATCTAATCTTGAATGCATGAGATCAATCAACCATTGCAATATCTCACACTTCAATTTTGGGCATAAAAAGAATCCACATTTTAGAAATCTTCTAAGTTATAAAAATAAATAAAAACGCTTTGAGTGAGTTTGTCATTGGACTCACCCTCTTTAATCACCCATCAATTTAACCATTGGTTGCAATCTCAGTGCCATCTATGGGGATGGGTCCACCTAAGAGGGTGTTAAGTGCTCCACAAAAATCAAACTCTACTTGTGTTTTTTATTAGTTTTTTTAAGTTAGAAATTTTTTTTGAATACACATTAGGTTCGCTAACACTTCATTTGGGCACTAAAATTGAACAACCAATTGACATGGAGGGCCTCTGGGCGCGTGCTTGACAAATCGAGTTTCACATATCTTTGTTTTGGGCTTAAAAAAAACTCACACTCAATCTTGAATGCCTAAGAATCAATGAACATCACATGGTTTTGATGCATTTTCAATGACACTTGCATTTCTTATGTTGACGATCTCTCGACTTCCATTATGCTGATGATGCTATCAAGTTGGAATGAACATTGTATGCCCTAATCATGAGTGTCTTCAATCATAGCTTACAAAATCTAAATCATCAATTAGAAAAGAACTCTGCTAATTAGCCCAAGGTCATCTGAATCTTCTCTCCCCTTGTCGCCTTTGCAAGCCATCTTGGGTGCATAAGACTAGGATCCAAAACCTTGTTTTTAGTTTTAGGAGGCCTGCTTGGGCATTTCATCACCCCTTGGGATGACCTCAACTCCAGCGTTCTGATAGAGTATAAAGATTAGGAGGTGAATCCAAAGACACCTCTCTTGGAGGAGAAGTGGGTTACTGCTCCTCTCGGCTATGTGACATCCTTTTGGTTTCATCTATGGATATGGGCCTCATATGCCTTGCATATATCGAGGACTCCCTAGCTAAACCGAATTTCATCCTTGTAGAAAGCTTCCTAGGATGTTGGTGTGTTTGACGTGCTTGCTCCAAAATTTTGTCTACTTGTTTGTTCATAGCTTTTGAATGAATGTTTTCCAACTTTGGTCAAAATCCCAGAAAAGCAAAAATCTCCCAGCTCAAGGCATACTTAGCGTGGTCATTGCCTCATCAGAAGATCATCCAAGCTCCCTTAGTTCTTTGCCTTAGAACAATCCCAAATCCAAAGTCCATCCAAATCATCCCCCCCCCCCCCCCCCCCCGGCCAGCTAGAAATCCAATCCAAAATCACACCCAAGCCTTTAGAGAGTTGTTGTCATTCTACCAGAATTTGCTATCCAATCAATCCTACCAATCAACCAATCTCACCAAGGTTATCCCTCTGACAAAGCATTGTCTAGGGTAATCCATCTTTGTCACTTGTATCCCTCATCACCTTGAGCTAAAGGTTGGGATCCAAAAGTGGCCAATCTCGTGTCATGCCCATAGGATCATTAGTCTATCCTCAAGTTGACATAGCCACCACCAAATCCTGCACATAGGAAAGCAAAACTCTCACTTTTTGATAGCATGCCCTTGAAGTCTTCCATCCATAGGAAAGCCAAAAATATCTAGCCAATCCTCATTAGGTTTGTCATACTGCTTTGACTCTCCCTAGGAAATCCTTCATCAGCCAATCCAAAATTTGCGCTTAATTCAAATCCAACCATGAGCTTCCGTGCTCATCCATATGCAAGACCCCATCCTCGTCTGACTCATCATCAAAACATGAAATCCCAAACCTATCATGATGTGTTCGATTGTATTGTCCTTGCTCTCGCCACCTCCTATTCTAATGATGATGAAAATCTTGTTGACTATGATGGGTATATTGAAAGCCTTAGAAACATTCCCCCAAGCATCCTCCAAAATCCACTTATTCTTCAAAACTATCTAGTCATGCCATTTCATATCCCAGCTTCTCCTCCATCACCCAATCAACCAAGCTTCCAATCTTCCACCCCCATCACACTAGCTATTCCTGTCAATCCACCTCCACCTTTGACACACGAGTCTCCAAGGAATCTCCTAGAGGAAATACAAGAAAAGCCACCTCCAACAGTCGATAAACCATGTCATCTAATCCAACCATGTGAAGTAGTCAGTGATGAAGCTTCCCCATCTATAATATCACCTCCATCTCCCATTTCTATCATCCCCATACCATCCATCAAATTGCTTAAATTTCTTCCACTTCCCACAAGCATCAAAATCCCAACGCCTATCAAATCCCTCCAAATCCTATCCACATCACCTCCAAGCATTTCCCAAATCTCTCATAATGACCCTTATGCATCCATCTTCTACTCACCCATCTCCACTACCGAATCTCCTATCTATCCATCTGCTGCCTTTGAAGAATCCATCCCTTCACCTCCTATCGCACCATCCACTCCAATCCAATCCTATCAAGATCCTACCCAAAAGCATGTTGACATCCCCCAAAGCATAAATGAAGATATCATCGTATCATGTCTTCCATCCATAGTCACCATCCCCTCCATCTCCAAAACTTGAAGCCATACCTCCTCTACTACAAGATATCTTTTCATCCCATCAGCTAAATAAAAATCCTATCCTACCATCTCCTCTGCTCCATGCTTCTATCCTACCACCTATCCAAGCTATTCTACCATCTATAATCTACCCTTTTGGTTCACTTACATTCATCCATGGTGGCCCCCTCTTAGCAGAAGAATTAAGAACAGTATCTCCCTATTGCAATACATCTGATAAAGCACTTCCACCATTTTTTGCAAGCAAAAAGTATCCTCAGCTAGTTAAAATGCTCAATCGATGGCATTATCAAGGTTAAGGTTTAGGACCATAAGAGCAAGCAATCAGAACACCTATTATTGCACAAAAGAATCCAGGATTTCATGGTCTTGGATATGTATCCAAAGGTTCAACATCTAAAGATGTTGGTATATGCGACCCCCAAACCAAGCCTATCTCTAGTCCCACCATGCCAGCCTCCCATCACTCCTTCAAGAAATCTTATGTCATCCCCCCTCCACCATCTTTGCAACCCAAAACAACCTACCATATCCCCCCTTTATCCGCTAAATCCATTTTGGGTCCCTATGTCCCAAAATCTACCATCCTCCATCCTCCTATCAGCCATCATAAAAATCCCATTCCCTCCATTCCTATGCAAGATGAGCAAAGGCACATATCAGGGCACATTATCCATCATCATCCCCCTACATGCTCTTCCATATCCTCTCCATCTTAGAAAGTTTCTCCTAACCATATTCCCAAAGCTTACCATAGCAATGTGAATGCCAACTTGAAAATGCATAAAGCTAAAAGTCCACATCATAGGCAATCATATGTCCATTCTAAAAGACATACTCCAAAAAGGCAAAATCCAATCAAAGAATGCAAAATAATGCAAAATCCTATGAAAAGAAAATTCAAAACCATGTGTATCCCAAAGAAAAAAGTTGAAACCCAATGCATAATAGCATCCACCATTGCTAAGCTCCCATCCAGTGACTCGTGTCCCCCATCTCCTAACTCCATCTTGGGTGCCTATATCCCCAAGCGCGCTTCCACAAATCCTCCATCAAGCCTGCATCTACCATCTATCCCCCATATGCTCTTTTCACACTTGTCCCAACATGTGCCAATGTTGATCTTGCAAGCATCCCCATCTCATACTCCTTTTCAGCCTTTTCATCCCCCCATCTCCTACCATCAATCCCATCTAATCCGATCTATCGCATAAATCACACATCCAGTGTACCAACAGCTAGCAACAAAATTGAACATTCCAACAACTAGTGAAAAATCCCAAAAAAGCCAAAAATAGTTAAAGAAAGCCAAAATCATTCCAGCTAAGTCCAAAGTCAAAAAGTCAAAAAAATAAAGCGTCCACTGGTGAAAACTTGGCAATTCAAGCACCTTGGACAAGTACCATGATGAAAACTTGGCAAACAAGTGTCATGTGTAATCTCGCCATCCCCAGCTTAGCCTATCACCCTCATGCTTTTGGTCATCTCTTGACATCTAGCTCCATCTTCCAATCTATCCACCTATCCTCTACCCTCCAGCTTCCATCTCACACCATCCACTTATCTCCTGCAGCTTTAACCAACCATCATAGCTATCATCCATCTCCCTAGCCCCTTCAGCTTTTTCCATCCTAGCTTCAATCCTATCACATCCATTGTAAGACCTCCTTCTGCATGTCATCTTCTGACTGGGGGCATTGTATTCCTTGGAGGTCTTGTCTTGTCCATCCTCCCTTGTCATTGGTATCTCGCTCTAGGCTATCCTCATGCAAATCCAATATCATCCTCTCATTTGCCACTCACTCTAGCACCATCTATTAGCTCAGCTACCACCAACCTTAGCATTGTCCCCATCCTTGGTCACATATCTATCATCATCATTGGATGCATCCTGCCAAATCCATATCTTCCACTATCACCTCATCCTTAGCTTCTGCATCTTGCACCAACACCGAACCATCCCAGTATCCTATCATCTTGAGCTTTTGCCTGCTTGTAACTATCTTGGTCAACTTCAGCTTGTACATATCTTGGTCAGCTTCAGCTTGTAAATATCTTGGTCAGCTTCAACTTGTAAATATCTATCTGCCAGCTTATACATCCTCTTTAGCTTAGTACCATTATATCTATCCAGCTTTCATGTTAGTTCCTCCTTGATTAGCATCTTTCACACATCGTACAACCCTTAGTTAGCTATTCCAATGCATCCTTTAGCTAGATCTCCTATCACCAAAGTGTTATCCTTCTTAGTTCAGCTTGCCAAACGCATCACTCATCCAGATCCATTAGCTTAGGTGCTCTCTGATAGATCCTTGCAGGATATAGCTTTCCTCATGTCTGATCTTGGTCCATTAGTACCTCATCCTACCCATCTCATTGGCAAATTGTTCTCTTTTGGATTTTCACTTTCTTTTTATTTGGAATCTTCCCTTTTGGGTCTTGAAGTATCTTTTCCAAACAATCTTTTTGTTCCCTCCTCAAAGTTGCCACGATCTTCCATATCATGGTATGCTGCGAATGGGGCAATCTGAGCGTAAGGTCTTGATCAGGTCTTTTGTTTGTTTTTCTTTTCTGCTTGTGGGTTACCCAGTGTCAGTTCCACTCTGATTCTTTTGAGATTCATGTGTGATGCTGGGGCAATCCTTGCATGTTTTTGGTCAGTTCGTCAGTCCTCTGGATGGTTGGTGAAAAGGCCTTGATGTTCTTGGTAACCTTGGCAATTAACCAACAGTCCTATAGAAAATCTAGTGCTCAACTACATGGTGGTACTTCTCTTTGAAGTATCCCCCTGCTCAAATAGCTTCAATGGAATCCCTTCATCTCCATTATCCCCCATCCATCTCCAGCATTTGTCTCTCCTACCCCAACTTGTGAAATTGTATCTCTTTGAATCAATCATCACTCTTAGCTTTAGGGATCCACAATCCTAGTCTTAGGGATCCACCAATCCAATCAATCCACCAAGCCTCATCTTTTGAGATCCACCATCCTAGTCCTAGGGATCTCCAAAAACCATCTTCCACCAATCTGACTCTTTGAAATCCTGTTGCATCATCTTTATCATCCCATCATCCATCTTCCTATCCTAGATTCCTTTTTATAGTGCTCTGCTCCTTCATCCTCCCTCCAATCTCGAAATTCTTAAGCTTGCTTCCTCTTGTGCCTCTGATTCTCCCTTTATCATTCTCCCTTAGTGAGAGTTTTAGCTAATTCAGCCCCTTCTCTTTGCCAATCTGAGTCTCCCTACTCATCTCAGATTCTTTGATTTTTCAAGAAGCCATCAAGCCTCTCTTTCTCCCCCCGCCACCTTCTTGAGGGGGCATCTCTACGTCTAGTCTCTCCTCTTTTTATCTGAGACTGGGGCAACCTTGTTGCTAAAACATCTTCCTCGTGTCTTCTTCATTCAAACTTCTTTGAAATAGTGTTGACTCAACACTATGTCAAAGAGGGGCAAAATGTAGACACCTAAATTTGATTACACCACTTTGGTAATCATATTTAGTTATCTCTAAGGCATCATTAATTAAATTCCTATTTAATTAATTCTTTGCCATCCCCTAGCTGATTAATTTAATTAATCATCTATAGTCCTAATTGATAAATCAAATAACCTATTATTTATCAATTTAATCCTATTCTCCTATCTAATTCCAAAATCCCCATTTATTAAATAAATCTATTTCATAAATAAAAGCCCTCAAATCTAATAACCCCTAAACTATCCTAAACCCCCTTTTTAGCCTAATCCACCCCATCCACCCATACTAACCAAGCTTAGCCACTAACTCACCCACCCTCATTAAATGCCATCCACTTGCAAATATCTAACAAGCCTAATCTAATCCTAAACCATCTCTAATCCATCCCTTAAACTTGTCACATTCCCTAAGCAAGCTTAAGACTTTCCTAAGCCAAGCAAAGTCAACAATCTCAACTCCCTCCAAAATATCCCAACCTCCCAACAATGAATGCTCTTACAAAGGCAATAAAGACTCTTACAAGCTCTTACAAGCCATTATGAAGGTTCTTTATGAAGATATTATCTCTTGAGCCTCCTTTGTTGACTCATCCTTCCCCTTTCCTCCATCCACTCACCCTGTGACATGTGTCACTCCCTGGTTGGTGCTAAACAAGCACAATCCATGTGCTCCCCTTTGAGTGCATCCTAGCCCTCCTTAAGCTTTCATCTCTCCTTGCATCTTAACCCTCCATCCCTCAAGCCCTTATCCTATAAATTGAATCCCCTCCCAAGCTATTTCATCACAACTTTTGAGCTAAAGTTATAATGCCATTTTAAGACCAAGTTTTATACCAATCTTATACATCCACACCAAAAATCCCAAAAATCTCCATTGAAGCTAGTTTGAAGCTTGTGCATACATCCCAATTCTTAGACTCATCTACCAAGCAAAGAGCTAAATCCTATTGGGAGAGTCCATTCATTTGGCTCATATTTCCAATTGGGGTTTCCTCTTTAGTCTCTCATTTATGTTATGGTATTTTAGTTTGTAAATGCTTTTGATTTCTTAATTTAGTGTTTCTAACATACTAATATAGCATATACAATACTTAATAGTGAACATTAAACATAAATAAATAAAATAAAGATATTAGAATTAACAAAGAATCACTTAAAGCAAAGGATGAATGTTTCCCAAATCCAAATCTTTAGGGTATTTTAGATCTAGAGGAAGGTGAAATAGCTAAAACATAATCTCTAAAAGCAATTATTATAGTCAAGGAGCAATTGCCTAAAATGAGTTTGACACGCAAGGTAAGAATATTTCCTAAGGAGGTAGAGGGCAAGATTTTGGACTGCATTCACACAGATATATCTAGCAAGAAAAGGGATAGGTTACCAGAGAAAAATCTATCAATTTATATAAAATTCAATAGAATCAAAATTGACCAATGAAAACATAGCTATATCTAAGAAACTTGTTAGTTCATTTCATAATAGCAAAGTTGTATTCATGAATGCAGTTAGTAACATCACCAAAACTTCAAACAATAACATTGAGGATGATAATACAAATAATAATATAAAAAGTAAACTCTTAACTCAGTTCTAATTTGAATTCACAATCTACATTGGGTGAAGCCAATTCAGATATAGAATTTCTCTCTAAGTTTGAATTTAAATTAGAAGATGAATTTGAATATAAAGATGAAGGAGAAAGTAAATCTATGATAAAGGAGAAGAGATGGTTAATATAGAAGATCTTGGAAATCGATAGAGAAGATAACAATTCTTCAAAGAAATAATAGAAACCAATAAGTACACTCAGAGGACTAAAATAACCTAAGAAATTAGTATAACCAAATTCTTGACTAAAATGACCTAAAAATTTCACAAATATATTTTAAAGAGAAATTAAAAGACACCTAGAATACTGTAATCTTTATAATATAAGTAAGCTAAAGTGGAAGGCCATTTTTGTCAAGTATATTGATTACTATTGATAGAAAATGGATTAAAGATAGACTCATCAAAATTTAATTTGTAAGATAATGTGATATAATTTATTCTACAAAATTTTATATTATTGTTGTTATCCTTTTGTTTTAATAAAGTGATTTACATATTTATATTCTTATGGAAACTAATGATTGATTTTAGAAAAATCAAAAGAAATGTAGGTTGGAATTTACGGATCATCTATATATTTAGAGAAAGAAGAGATGCAAAGCCAAAATCATCTAGAAAGTAAATTACATACAAAAATAAAACATTAACTCTCCATAGAAAAAATATGTATAAACTATTGTTGTATCAAAGTTAAGGGAATGAACGTCTTCTTAAATTCTTTTGCAAATGTATTTTGTGGATAGGACGAATGTGTCCAAGGGGTTTTCTTTTCTATTCCCAGTGCCTAAACTTAATGGGAAAAAAAGACATTAATGTAAAATTATAATAAATTTAATAAAAATGGACATTTCATTTCACCATCAAAAAAATACTCCATAGAATATTACATTCAAAATTAGAATATACCAAGAATTAGATCTTGAACAAAATCAATCATAAATTTTAGTATGATTAGTATTGGATTTACTTCACTACATGGTACACTATTGCACACATTTGACCAATACACTATTAATAAAATGTAAATTATTTAATTTTTTTTTCAAAATGGAAATAATTTAAGAATTATATTTACATATAAAATAGAAAGTTAAAAAAAGGATGAAATAATGAAATTAAGTGAAATCAAAAATATTGAAAAATAGACAAGTACATAAAGGAAAATGATTCCATAAAGTTCTCTCAAACTCTCTTGCTTTTTAATTAGATTTTCTTGTCCTTAGGTGGCATAAGCTTACAATTCAAATTTAAGGAAAAACATCAAGTCATTGAAGGAAGGTCTATTATATTATGTGTGGGTTGATTTCATAAATGAAATTGAATTTTAATTTTTTTTACCAAGAGTAACCTCTTAATTTGAAATAACTAAACCATTTCCCAAATTTTAAAATCATCATTTTGCATTAAAAAACCTATTAGACCATCAATATTTTGTGGACATTCAAATCTCTAAAATAGATTGAAAATCATATATTAAACAAAACCAATCATTGATTGTAGTAGGATGGGTCATCTACTTGATACACTATAATGAAATCTACTAGATTTCTTCTGACTATAATTCAACGCTTCATCTCTAGAATAAGTTGTAATGTTTGAAGTTATTCAAAACAATTTGCATTTTCTCAAAACATTATAAGGAATATTTAACAAATATATGGTGTTCCAAAATTGTTTATTTTGAGCCATAGAAATATCGATTACCTCTTCTTCTTTATCAAATTGGATAAATGGAAGTTGATTGTTAAAGATTATAAAAGAATTAGCTAGAGGCACAAGAACAACATGATACATACAATAACTATAGAGATCATTTTATTTTTTGTCGATTACCTATTTCAAAAACCTTGACTTCTATTTGTTTTAGTAATATGAATAGGTTTCAAATAAATACATTGAACATTGTACACCCTCATAAAAATTATATTATGTGTGGGTTGATTTCATAAATAAATTTAATTTTTTTATTTTTATCAAGAGTAACCTCTTAATTTGAAATAACTAAACCATTTCCTAGATTTTAAAATCATCATTTTGTTAGATACAAATGATTAATTGTGTGTTGTCTTTGATATTACACAAATGTCATATCAGTTTCAATCAGTGTATGCCGAGCTCACTTGAGCAGTGAAGATAGTTTTCTATGTCTATTGAGTGTTCCTGTGTTTACCAAGTTCTGAAGGTAGTGTCTACCGAGTTCACTTAGGAATCAAAGGAAAGTATATTGAAGATGAGTGTTAACCGAGCTCACTTGGTTAATCAAGGAAGTTGGTTGGAACCAGTGTTGATCGAGCTAACTTAGTTGTCAAAGGATTTTTGTAAGCTTGTAGTGCTAACCAAGCTTCTATTGGTTAACAAAGGAAATCATATTTGACTTAGTATCTACTAAGCAGGGTTGGCTAATGAAGGATTTTCTTATCTTGTTGTATTAAGCTTAATTGATTCATCTATTGATTCCATCTGACTAAGGTGATGAATATTGATTATTCTAAGTTGTATATGAGCTAACTAGACAATGTGGATGATATAAGTATAAGGTCAAGTTGTGAATGTAAAGTGTGTGAGAGTGTTAAAGAGCATGAGAAAATTGAAGATTTAATGCTAAGTAGAGGAAGTGAAGGATAAGCAAAATATCCTTGTGAAGTAGAAAAGTCATATTCAATCAGAAAGGATCAAGTACAAGCTAGAATAGAGATCTATAATCAACAATTCAGTTGCATTTAGTTTAGCTTATTTCATTGTTACTTTCTAACCATTGTAGTAGTGATCTAAAATCTCTTAACAGAGTTGGTTTAACAAGTAGTTGTAAATCCTCTAACAAGGTGGCAATTCCATTGAATTGTTTCAAGACCTTTGATAAGGCCACTCCTAACAAGGTGATTAAATCCTCTAACAAGGTCACACCTAATAGTGTGTTTTGTAACCTTTAACAAGATTGGCTCCTAATAAGGCTCACTTTAGAAGAGTGAAAATTGTAAGTAGTTGCAATTGGTGGTTTTTCCAAATTGAGTTTCCATGTTAAATCTTGGTGTCATTGTGTTCATACTATTTACTTAATGTGTTCTGTAACTAAGTTAAAGTAGTGGTAAATCATAGATAACATCTAATATTTTACATGTTAATTTTTATCAAGTAATCATAGTGTTTACCATGTTACAACATTTTCTTTGTTTTCCAAGCATCAACAATATTCATTTTTCAAAGTTATTTTGTACTAACATCTAAGGGATCTAAGATTTATTTTAGTGGTAAATGATTCACCCCTCCCCTCTTAGGTACTCCTCTTATATTTCCAACAATTGGTATCAGAGCTTTTGGTGCTTGTAGAAAAGGTTTTAAGGACCTAAGCTATAGATCAAGATGTCTTATAGAAGAGAGATTCCCAAGCTAAATAGAGACAATTTTGTAGCATGGCAAGGACTCATGAGACTACATCTGGGCAATATCAGTGATTCAAGTTGCAAATGTATTGATACTAAATATAAGACTCCCACTGGAACATTATAAGTTGAAGATATTGCTGAAAAGAAGAATCGTAATATCATGATGATTGATATTGCATCTGCTCTTAGTTATGTTGAATTTGATGAGGATTGCAAAACTACTCATGAAATTTGGAACAAACTGAAAGAAATCTATGGAGGAGATGACAATGTAAAGGATCCAAAGCAAAAAGTCTTAGAGAACAATTTGATCAGATGAGAATGAGAGAAGATGAAAACATTGCAAAATAAGTGGAAAGAGTCAACGCTAGTGTAAGTGCAATTAAAGCATCTAGAGGAGACATCAAGGAGGAGACTATTGTAATTAAAGTTCTTAGAACTCTTCCTCCTATTTATGCAATTAGAGTTTCTGCTATTCAAGAGATGAGATGTGATCCAAATTGTAAAATGTCTTTGGATGCTCTAGTTCAAAGATTGACAACTTTTGAGTTTGATAATTTTGATAACTATGTTCCTACTTCAAAGAATATTGAGTTTGCATTTGAAGCTAAACTTTCACTCAAGAAAAAGGGCAAAAAGTCAAAATCTAGTCAATTAGGAAGGGAAGAAGATGGAACATTAGAAGAAAGTTTAGATAGTGATCTTGAAGTTGTTGAAGACCTACTTGCAAGAAAATATTCAAAATGTAGAGGAAAGTACAAAGATAAAGTTCCTCTGATCTTATTTTCCTATGAAGAAGTTGGTCACATTTCTACTAGGTGTCCAAATAAAGAAAACAAAGATGAGAATAAAAGTAATAAGTACAAAGGTAAGAAGGATTTCAAGAACTACAAGAACCACAAGGACAAAGGTAAGAAATCTTGTTTTATAACTAAATATTCTAATAATAGTGAAGATGAAATGGTATATATTGTTGTAAAGGATGAATTTGACGATGAAGGAGATAAGATGGAAATTATCTCTCATGTTAGCAAAAATGATACATGGATTATTGATAATAGCTACTCAAATCATATGACTAGAGATAAAACAAAATTAAAAAAAATGGAACCTTATGATGGAGGTAGTGTATGATTTGGAAATAATGAACCTTATTGCATAAAACATAAAGGGTGTATCTCATTGACCAATGAACTTGCATGTGGCAATGCTTATTGGGTTGAAGGACTAAAGCATAATCTACTAAGTGTAGCATAGTTGAACAACATTGGCTTCAAGGTAGAATTCATAAGAGGCAAGACCAAACTACTAGATGGAAAAGGAAATCTGGTTGGATTTGGCAAGAAAATAAAAGGTGATCTATTTTATCTTGATCTCGATGAAAGTTCATGTTTTATTTCTCATGTAGAGGAAAGTTGGTTATGGCACAAAAGACTATGTCATGTAAACTTTGATAATCTAGTTAAGATTAGCAAACATAAGAGAGCAAGAGGTTTTCCTAGTTTGAAGAAACTATTAGTCTAAAGAAATCTTAGAGATTTCTCATACTGACTTATGTGGTCCTATTGGAATAGAGAGTTATAGTGAAGAAATTTTTTTCATTCTTTTTGTTGATGATTATTCTAGAACGTTGACTGTAATGTACTTGAAAGAAAAATTAGAAGCCTTTCAAAAATTCAAGTGGTATCTGGCAAGAGTAGAAGAAGAAATTAGAAAAAGTTTGAAATGTTTAAGATCAAATAGAGCTGGTGAATTCATCTCCAATGAATTCAATAATTTCTACATTGATAGATGAATTAAAAGACAAGTATCAGCCCCTAGTACACCATAGTAGAATGGTATAGCTGAAAGAAGAAATAGATCTATCGTGGATTGTGCAAGAACATTGATGATTGAAAAGAATGTTGCTCTCAAATACTGGAAGGAAGCTATTAGCACTATAGTTCATACCTTGAATCGAGTATAGTTGAAGAAAGACTCACATCAAACTCCTGATCAGCTATGGTATGGCTACAAACCTAATATAAGTTACTTGAAAGTATTTGGCAACAAATTTTATATCTTGAAGGAATCTAGAAAAGGAAAATTTGATGTAAAAGGTGATGAAGGCATATTTCTAGGATACTCCTACAAAAGAAAGCATATAGATGTTTTAATTTATCTATTCATAAAATCATAGAGAGTGCACATGTGAAAATTGATGAGTTTGTAAAAATGAGTGAAGAAGAAAGTTGCAAAGAGCTAAAGGATTATAGAAGATTTATTTACTATGAACCTAATACATTACAAATCACATCTGAAGAAAATTAGGCTTCACCTCCCAAGCCCCCTAAATCTCCATCAGCTACCAGGTTGCATCTAGTGCAACCCAAGTCACAGTCTAAAGGACCCAAGCTACAGTTAGAGGCTACTGAGCTAGTTCAAACTAAGTCAAATGGACCCGAGTCACATTCATTGGAACTCGAGCCTAACATTGAAGTTCATGATGAAAATAGTGAAAGTCAGTCATTATCCAAGGCACCTATGTTAGCAAGATATGTTAGAAGGCATCATGCACTTGATCAGATTAATAGAGATAAATTTGATGGAACAATGGTAAGAAGCAAATTGAAAGCTACATGTTTGCTTGTTGAATTTGAACCTAGAAGTGTTAAAGATGCATTGGATAATGAAAGTTGGGTTAAGGAAATGAATGAAGAAATAGAATAGATTGAGAATAAAAGAGCTTGGTCTCTTGTTCCTAAACCTAAGGATAAAAATGTAACTGGCACAAAATGGGCATTTAGAAATAAGCTGAAAGAAGATGGAGAAGTTTGTAGAAAAAAAGAAAGGTTAGTATGTAAAGACTATTCCCAAGAAGAAGGTATTGATTATGGTGAAAATTTTGCTCCTATTGGAAGATTAGAAGGTGTTATAACTTTAGTTGCATATACAACACAAAGAGGATTTAAAGTGTATCAAATGGATGTTAAATCTGCATTCTTGAATGAAATTTTTGATTAGGAAGTCTACATTGAACAACTAGAAGGTTTTGTAGATCCTAACAAAAGAGACATTGTCTGCAAATTACACAAAGCACTATATGGTCACAAGAAACCTCCTAGAGCTTGGTATGAAAGAATGCATAACTATTTGGTACAGATTGGTTTTCAAAGAACAAATGATAACAGTAGTCTGTATATCAAAGGAGGACTAGAAAAGAAGATTGTATTGGCAGAAATATTTGTTGATGATACCTTATTCATAGGAAATGATGACTTATGCAAGGCATTTTCAGAAGAAATGAGTAAAGAATTTGAAATGTCTATGTTAGGAGAGATAAAATTATTTATTGGATTACAAACATAGTAGAACAAAAATGGTATCTACATCACTCAATCCAAATACATCAAGGAGATACTAAAAAAATTTGAAATGGAATATTCAAAGCCTATTGGAACTCCTATGTCTACTGGACATAAGCTTTCCAAAAATGATGATTCCAAGGTAGTAGATTAGACCACATACAAATTAATGATTGTAAAACTATAGTATGTAGTACATACAAGGCCTAATATTGCATTAGTAGTAGGTATGGTGGAAAGATTCTCAACAAATCCCAGAGAAAGTCACATGATGGCAAACAAGAGAATCATGAGATATTCTAAAGGTACTAAAGACTATGGATTATGGTACAAACTTGGAGGCAATTTGGACTTGAAGGTGTTTTCTAATGCTAATTGGGTAGGTAGTATTAATGATAGAAAGAGCACTAGTGGTTGAGCTTTCTTTCTTGGTAAAAGACTAGTGTCTTGGACAAGCAAAAAGCAAAATTGTACATCTCAATCCATAGCAAAGGTAGAATATGTGGATGCAACAGTTAATTGTTCAAACATTGTTTGGTTCAAACAATTATTGGTAGGTATGAAGATAAAAATCAATGTGTTAGTTGTTATATAATATGATAACAGCAGCACAATCAATATATCAAAGAACCTAGTGATGCAATCTGAGACAAAGCACATTGCTATAAAATATCACTTCTTAAGAGAATTGGTGTAGGATAAAGAAGTCAAATTGGAATCTATGAATACAAAGGAATAGATTGCAAACATATTCACCAAGCCATTACCTAAGGATGCATTCCTGTATCTAAGAGGTAAGCTAGGGGTCATTTCCCTATCTAAAGCTCACTAAATGAAGATTAGTGATGCATCAACTAAAGCATATTGAAGGTCATCAGTTGATGCAGAATCAACAAGGACATATTGCAAATGAATTAGTACTTGAGGTACATTGATACTATAGAGGAATTTGTTGTCTTTGGCATGTGTTGTCAAAGAGGGAGAAGTTTACTGTCATATCTCATAAGAAATTTCTCTAAGAGGGAGAAGTTTGCAGTAAGAGGGAGAAATCTGATGACAGGAAAGAGCTCACACTAATAAAGGGAGTTCTCATGGATGAGAATCAAAATGAAACTAAGGATATATTTCTTCATTCTTGCTTTGAAATTTCATTGTGCTATGACATGTTGTGTTGCCATCAATGACAAAGAGGGAGATTGTTAGATACAATTGATTAATTATGTGTTGTCTTTGATGTTACACAAATGTCATATTACTTTTAGTCAGTGTATGCCAAGCTCAATCAAGCAGCGAAGATAGTTTTTTGTGTCTACCGAGCATTCCTATGTTTGCCAAATTTTGAAGGTAGCATCTACCGTGTTCACTCAAGCATCGATGGAAAGTATGCTAAAGATGAGTGTTAACCAATCTCACTTGGTTAATGAAGGAAGTTGGTTGGAACCAATGTTGATCGAGCTCACTAGGTTGTCAAAGGATTTTCATAAGCTTGTAGTGTTAACTGAGCTTCTGTTGGTTAACAAAGGAAATCATTTTTGAGTTAGTGTCTACCACGTAGAGTCGGCTAATGAAGGATTTTCTTATCTTGTTGTATTAAGCTTAATTGATTCATCTATTGATTCCAACTGACTAAGGTGATGAATATTAGTTATTCTAAGTTGTATTTAAACCAACTTGACAATATGGATGATACAAGTATAAGGTCAAGTTGTGAATGTAAAGTGTGTGAGAGTGTGAGAAAATTGAAAATTTAATGCTAAGTAGAGGAAGTGAAGGATAAGAAAAATATCCCTATGAAGTAGCAAAGTCATATTCAATCAGGAAGGATCAAGTACAAGCTAGAACAGAGATCTATAATCAACAATTCAATTGCATTCAATTTAAGTCATTTTATTGTTACTTTCTAACCATTGTAGTAGTGATCTAAAATCTCTTAATAGAGTTGGTTTAATAGCTAGTTGTAAATCCTCTAAATAGGTGGAAATTCCATTGAATTGTTTCAAGACCTCTGACAAGGCCACTCCTATTAGGGTGATTAAATCCTCTAATAGGGTCACACCTAACAATGTGTTTTGTAACTTTTAACAGGGTTGGCTCCTAATAGGGCTCACTTTAGAAGAGTGAAAAATGTAACTAGTTGCAATTGGTCGTTTTCCCAAATTGGGTTTTCATGTTAAATCTTGGTGTGATTGTGTTCATACTATTTACTTTATGTATTCTGCAACTAAGTTAAAGTAGTGATAAATCACATATAACATCTAATGTTCTACATGTTAATGTTTACCAAGTAATCATAGTGTTTACCATGTTATAGCATTTTCTTTGTTTGCAGAGCATCAGTAGTATTTAGCTTTTAGAGTTATTTTATACCAACATCTAAGAGATCTAGGATTTATTTTAGTGGTAACTAATTCACCTTTCCCCTCTCAGTTACTCCTCTTATATTTCCAACGCATTTTGAACTAAAAAAACCTACCAGACCATCAATATTCCATGGACCTTCAAATCTCTAAAATAGATTGAAAAGAATATCTTTAACAAAACCAATCATTGATTGTAGTATAATGGATCATCTACTTGATACACTATAATGAAATCTACTAGATTTCTTCTATAAGTCATAATATTTGAGATTATTCAAAATAATTTTCATTTTCTCAAAATATTATAAGGCATTTAAAATATATATATGGTGTTCCAAAACATTTTATTTTGAGCCATAGAAATATTGATTACCTCTTCTTTTCTTTTTTTTTCAAATTGGATAAATGCAAGTTTATTGTTAAAGACTATAAAAGAATCAACTAGAGGCAGAAGAAGAGCATGATACATACAATAACTATAGAGATCATTTTTTTTTTCAATTACCTAATATAAAAACCTTGACTTCTATTTGTTTTAGTATTATGAATAGGTTTCAAATAAATACATCAAACATTCTATACCCTCATAAAACATTGGAAGCTAGAGAAATGAGATTCATATTATGTTTTTGTAAGATGAACAATGAGTGCTCATCTAAATGTATAAAGGGGTGAAAGGAATATAAGATCTACCTCTAATCCAAATTCCCAAAGGAGAGATCCAAATTGATTAACCAAAAAGGCTAAAGCACAAAAGAGTCAATCTATGGAGAATATGAATAGAGAAGAAAACCTTATATCTTGTTATAAAAATTATGTATTGAAATCTTAATTGAATTGAAAACAAATACTAACCTTAAAGTAGAGTGAATCTGGAAAATGTTGTTGTCTAATGTTTGTATATAGTTTCAGGAAATTCTACAACCGGATCTGGACTAGAAATGCAAAAATAGAGAAAACATAGAAATCTTTTTTCTTTTTGAAGAAGGTCAACCTTGACCAAATTCTAGGGTAAGATCTTACCCCTTTATTTATGACCTTTACATGCACTACTTTGAAAAAAATTATGTTTATGGATCTCAAAAGTTCACCAAAAAGGGTACTCAAATCTACACTGATATTCATTGTCTCGTACCTACTCCTATAGTAAAAAGGATTTTTTTGTTGGATGAGGGGTTTGCCTTGGTTAAACCTCAGTTTTGAATTAACCTTTAAAATTGGAATTGAAACTACAATATACATAAACAAAGTAACTAGAACATTCACCTTACTTATGTTGAAATCCTTTTGGAGGATTTGAATCCTTGAATCCACAAGTATGGATGCTCCAAATAAATGTAGAATTGAATGCAAGATGTATCAAATAAATTGCATTAGATCTTCAACACCAATCTTGAATGGATCTTGGAATAGAAAGAGGCTTGAATGAATGTGGATGTTAGAATCTTCAACAAGAGGGTTGCAAAGAGATTGAATCCTTCAATAGCTATCAATGGATCTCCTTGATGAATTTGAATGCTTGAATGCTTGGATATTGGAATGCTTTCCTTCTCCTTTCTTGATTGATCACTTGATTGCACTTATGCTCAAATTCAATGGAAGGCATATGCTTGATGGTGGAAAAATGAATTCATGAAAATGAGAGAGAAAGGATTCCTTTTATACTATTTTAGGACACAAACTTCTAGAGAGGTTGACATAGGACAATTAAATTCCAATTAAGCCATAACCCCTAGAAATGGACCTAAATTAAATAAAATTTAAGATTTTACCATTCTAAAAATTGAAATGGTCGATCTAGAAGTGGGAAATGAAACTTTCTAAAGCTCGATATCCTTAAACCTCTAGAACTTGAAATTTGGAAATAGGGTCAAGGTCAAGGTTGACTCTAACCTAGGTCAAGGTAGAGGTTGGCCTTGACCTAGGTCAAAGTCAAGGTTAGCCTTAACCTAGAAGGTCATCCTTGACTCAACAGGAAAAATTCTTAGATCTTCATAAAAGGTTGCCAGAAAAGGGTAAAGAGAAGCATAATAGGGGGAAAAAGCTAGATCTAGTTAAATACCCACTCAAGGTGCTTGACATGACCCTAGACCACCTGCTCGAAGGGCTAGACTAGTTCTAAATGGAAGTGCTTCCATTTTCAATGATACATTTATCCCCCACTTTAGCAAGAGTATGGAATCAATGTGAACTCTTGGTAAAGGATATCGTAATGAAAAGATAATCTTATTGAAATCACAGGGGCAAAGAAACTCTCAAGCCCCTTGGAACTCAAGTCTTCATCAACTTCAAGATTAAAATAAGATAGACATATCTAGAAAAGGGAGGAAGAGAGAGAGTGCGTTTGATTACCTCTCCCAATGAGAACTTATGTCCCATCATGAACCACAAAAGGAAACGATGCAACTAGAAAGATGGAATTGAACTGCTTAGTGAATGTGGCTACTCACTAGTCAACCCAATAAAGCTTCACCCTTAGGAATATTCTATTCCATAAGAGTAAAAGAAAAAGAAAAAGAGATCCATCCTTAAGGACTCCTTCGACCATAAGGGATCAAAAATGAAATATTTTAAAATTGGAGGGATCAAGAGATCCTATAAAATAAAAAATCCATGCTTTAAGGATTAGTCACTAATCTATAAAGGGAGAGAAGTGCCTTGGAAAATATATGTATATTAAAAGTGTGTGTGTGCAATCAGTGAGAAGAGTGTATTCCCCGACATTAAAGTCATTGCTAACAATTTAATAGGAGCAATGGCTTGAACAGAAACATAAACAACTCCACTAATTAGGTTTCCACTACGAGATGCCCCCAAATGAAGACAAATCAAGGGAAATACCACATAAACATATAAAGAACATAGAAGGGACCCACCTTCCATGGGGATAGAATGATCATAAGGGTGTGTGTGTGTGTGTGTGTGTATTATTACTAATGAGTTGGTCCATCATTCTCCAAAGAAAGTAGAACTACAATCACAATGGAGGAAAGAATATAAAAGAGTTATTAAGAAGAATCTTTTCAAACCATGACATGGAGACCAAAGAAAATTAGTGCTACCAAGTTGCACATCCAAGTAGATTACACAAGGAAATTTTTATGAATAAAAGAACATGTAAAACATAAATGAAACATTAATATATAGAAGAAAAATAGATACATATAGAGGATTAGCACAAAAAATTTGATTCCTTTATCACCTTGCACTTGTAATACCCAAAAGTAGGCTCATTGCCATGATCACCAATTTTGGTCTATTTCAATCAATCCTAAGTCCTATGTCACTAGGCAATTCTTATTCTGCTACTCACTACTTAACTTAATTCTCAGATGCAAAAAACCTAAATTTTCATTAATCATACTCTCTATTTAATTCCTAAAGTATTGACTCATATTAGTCACATTAAACCTATTGATTATAATTTAATTTAATTTGAAGTATTTATACTTTAATTAAATTAAATTATATCCTAAGACTAATGTACTAAGGGATTGAAAATAGTTAATTTAATAATTATGCCCACTTTAATTAATTGAATTAGATTATTCAATTAAATGAAAAAGGTATTTGTGATGTCATATCTCACTTATTAAATTAAATAATATCTTCAAAATCTTCTCTTCAGTTCAAAATAGAAACTTTGAGTGAACTACTTCTCAAAATTAGAATCAATTAGGTTAACTTGCTCTAATGCTCATTACAAGTTTAGTTAACTACTTATCAGACTTAGATTAGAAATAGTTCACTTCACCTACACAAGGAAGTTTCCATTTTTACTAAATCTTCTATCTAATCTCAACCGTTCATCTAAGTTGATCTCAACCGTTGATGGATTCCAAGAATTCTATTTAAGAGGCTCCTAATTCCTCATTAAGGAGGTTGAATTGAATTGCTATTAAATTTCTGCTAAATTGCATACTCATCTAAGTTCATTTTATTTCTATAGACTTTCATTTCTTAGCTTAATATCATTTAGATTTAATATTACAGACATTTATTTATTCTTGTTTCATATTCTAATAGCTTAATTACATAATTATTTAGATTACTTTCATATTCATATAGATTAATTGTCTTTAAAACCTTCGTTCTAGAATGTTTTGATTACTTGTACCTCAAATCTGAGACCCTAAGCAGGTAAAATCCACCTAGATAGAAGGCAATATGTCATCTTGCAGAACTCCTCTTGGGTGAACAATCTCATGTTCATTCCAGGATGAATCTACATATAAGGACTGTGTTGAAGTGTGTGTGTTAAATAGAGGCCACATTTCATGCATAGATTTCTGGCACCCACCATGGGCTCAATGAAATCAATTTCTCTAGCCTCATCTACATTTTTTTCTGTTATTTTAGCATTCAATCTATACTATTCCATATAGTCACTGGAATCTTCATGTAAGACATTCCATTTTTGCGTAAGGATTTGAAGTTCTTGCATGAAGTTTTAAACCGTATCATGTGAAAAAGTGCCCCATTGCATGAGTCTTTGTGTGGCACATCATTTTATCACACGGCTTGGTGAAAGATTCTACATGACCCTGCGCAAGATTTTGCATGAGATTCTGCAACAACAAGCTTAATTTTTTCACTTTTTGGCATTCTATTCATTTAATTTTTCTAACATGTTTTTCTCTTAATCTTTATTGTTTTGTTTCTCTAGTTTTGTGTAGCTTAACTGTTGTCTGTAGGATGTTTGTCAAAGATTCCTTACAAAACCCACTCAAAAATGAACTGACCCTTTGTTTGCAAGATGAAAGTCAAAGATATGTTTGATAAAGACTACTCTTAAAACCCACAAAATAGCATGTTTTCCTTCTTTCCTTCAAAACATAGATTAATTAGGGGTTGTGAACTTCCTAGGGTGCAAGACAGAAGAATAGAGGATTATGCTCTTCACGACTTGGAGGTCATGACCAAGGGTGAATCAAAAACCTAGACACTTCTAAAAGACAAAATTCCAAACAAGGTAAGTAGCTTAGTGGTTCTCTAGTATGAGTCTTTTTCTATGAAGGGGTGATGGTTTCCTTTTAGGGAATCATGATCTTAAGAAAAGACAAGTCTAGATTGATTAAGCTAAGTCAGTAACCAACTTGTTTTGCATGTTTGGATGAGAAAGTAAGGTAGAGGAGTATGCTCTTTCCCCTTGAGGGAAATTAGAAACTTTGACCCTTGTGTTCAAATCACTAGTCCGAGTCAATCCTTTAGAGAGCCTATCAAAGTGATCCAACCTCCAAGAATGATCCAAGTGAGCACACTCCTTTAGCCAAAGATTCCAACTCACTATAATCAAGATGCTTTATAGAGTGAAAGACTCCAAAGCCAGATTAATTTCCTTCCCTTTATTCTTGATATCACATATCAAGGGGAAGCTCTATCTATTGTATTGGCTGGCGCTAGCCCTAGTCTTACTAAGCAAGTGTGTGCACTCTCAGATGCTAGTGTGGTTTGCTAGTCTCAAATCTGCTTGAGGATCCACCAGAAATTAATTTGAATGAAAGCCAAGTAAAAAACCTTGTAGTTAGAGGGCACTCAATTCACCTCTAAAATCCCTCCTATAGAACTCACCATAGGCATGGTACTGGATACTAGAAGGTGGTATACATGCTTGTCCCCTAGAACAAGGGAACTCTTTCAACATATACTATTGAGTCCTTTGAATATACCAAAAACATAGGTACCCTCTAGGGGGTGACATAGCTATGTGAGGTACACACATGCACATAAGATGTGGGAAAAAACTTTTTTGCTTCTCTACCATTTTCTATTTTTGGGGTAAAGTGTGTTTGTTATTGAGTCCTAAACATGTCCAAAATTTCTTAAACAAACTAAAAGTCACGACTCCCATGTCCCCCTAAGTTTCTTTGCCCTTAGTTGGATTGTATTTGACTACTACTTGTTTCCTATGTCCTCCTGAAAACACTTTGTCTTGTTTTGCAACCCAATATCAATCTCACAAGTCTGAAAATCAACTTGCATTTTTTCTATCATCAATCAAACAAACCTACAATCTATTTGAAACTATACAAAACTATTGAAAATCTCTTTGAAATCCAACTCTATTGTCAGTCTCGTCCTAAATTTTGCACATAATCTTGCATTTCTTTGCACAAGAATTCACTTTTTCATGCAACCCAATTTAGGTCTTCATGTGAGAACTTGTGTATGCCCATGTGAGATCTTGCCAACTATCTTTACTGGTCCCATCACTTCTTTGCACGAGCCATAGCAACTCTTTGCATGAGTGTAAAATACTGTTCCAAGATTTCACACCACCTAGTATACTTTCTCGCATGGCTCACAGAGAATCTTTGTGCAAGACCTTGCTCTAAAATTGTCAAATCAACTTATTCAACCAATCTGTGATCTGTGTTTAGTTTGTTTCCTACATTGAGTTATCCCTTCTCTATCTGTACATAGTCTCGAATAGTGGCATTTCACTTAAACTGAAGATTTATGATCTGCTCTTTGACTAATCTCATCCTTTAATTCTCTAGATTCTCATTCTTTAGTTCTTGTCATACTCCATGTTATGATAGTCATAACCTTTGGCTATTCTAGCCTTCAAATTAAACTACTTGTTCCTTAGTATATAGCATTCTTGTCTTGTCTTGTTGAGACTAAGTTTTAGTGCGGTCCTTGTCCAAGTTCTTGCCTCTTGTCCATGTCTATGACTATTGCAACAAGAAGTGGCAATGTGTTTAATCCTCATAGACTTAGGTGAGATCATGCTATGGGTTGTAATCATAGTAGAGGTTGCATTCCCTTTGTTATAGAATTTGCATCTGGTTCATCCAGTGAGGCATCTTTACGATTTCCCTCACCTGTTAGGTCACCTCGAGTCTAGTGAACTTTCTCCATAAACTTGAGACAAACTAGGAGCCCTTTGTATCAAGATGATCTTGAGACTAGTAGAGGTCATGTATCCCCAAACATGTCAAACTTCCTTTTCAAAGGACCTTTCAAAACACAACATACTAAAATTGAACACGTTCCTATAATGCCTAATCATGAACTTGAACATGGTAGTTATAACAAACATCAAGAACCAACTAGGAATGACAAAGAGAAAGAAAAAGACCTTGGCATCGATGAGGAAATGAAAGAGGTGTAAATACTCCTTGAACACATAGCAAAATGTTGAAGAGAAAAAAAATTTCAAAAGGTCATGGGAATTTTACTCAACGAAGAGAAAGAAAAGTACTTTCTCAAAATTTCCCAAGAGGGAGCTAAGTTGCCCTCTCATTTCAATGTGAAAACCATCATCATGCCTAAAGAAGAAATTGAGACTTCCAAACTCCAAAAATAACTAAAAAATATGCAAGACCAACTAGCTCAGATGATGCAACAAAAGGAGAAACCCACCAAAACATACACATTTGATGCTCATTCTTTGTTCCCATTTGACAAGAGCATAAGCATGCCTCCTTTCCCACAAGGTATAGAGTTCCCTAAGTATGAAAAGTGCTTTGGCACCACTAATCTTGAAGATCACTTGTGAGAATTTGGCACCTTGTCTATGGAGTTTATACACAACTAGACATACCTCATGCATTTATTCCCCAAAAGTCTAGGTGGTCAGACTTTGGAGTGGTTCTCACTCTTACCTCTTGGTATCAAGATGTTTGATGAAATTACCAACTTATTTGTCCAGCAGTATTCTCATAACATTCAACACCCTGTCAATATCTGAGATCTATGCAACCTTAAGTAGAAAGTTGGAGAACTTTTTCTCACATTCCTCTAATGGTGGAGACAACTTTACACTAAGTATTCATGCAAAATCCTAGAAACAAAGAAACTTGACATTTTCACTGACAATTTCCTACCTAATTTTGGGTATAGAGTTCAACTTCAAGGTCCACGTACCTTTGATGAAATGATCACACATGCCATCCACATCAAGGAATTTATGGTCAAGACAGGTGAAATCACTCTTTAGAAGGACACAAAACAAAGTTCCACCTGTAACAGGGATATAACCAAATATGTCAACAAGAATCGAGAAATTGTACATGATGGAGTTGTTGATAATGTCACTTCCAAACTTGCTAAGGTAGCATTTAATCTCTCAGATGGTCTCAATGTGGCCAAAAATGCTGAGAAGCCTCCTCCTAACAACAAGACATCCGAGAACAAACTAAAAAACTCATGTGCCACATGTCCTAAGCAAGAGTATACACCCATGGGTGAACCTTTGGATATGGTTTACAAAACATTGTTACAACACAAGCTTATTTCACCACTGAACAACCCTCATCCATATGATCCGCAACCACACCCACCATGGTGGAATGAAACCTCATTCTATGAGTATCACCAAAATAAGGGACACAAAACTAACAACTACATAAACTAGTGCCATAAAGTCCAAGACATGTTTGATGCTAGTGAACTTGTGGTAGATGGACATAACAAGAACCGAGATCACAATGCATTCAAAGAACCTTTTCTAACCTATGAAAAGGGAGAGACTTCAAAATGAAAACCCAACAACAAGGTCAACTATGCATATTCCAATGATGACAATGTGATTAACATGGTTGAACCTATGGAATCTGAATATTGTGACATCATTACCATTAAGGGAAAACAAGATAATGATAAACCTAAGACACCATTTGTCTTGAGGGGCCCTACTTCCAACACAACAGATAACACACCTTCACAACACTATGCTAATGCTATTACTTGCTCTCATGCCAAGTTGGTTCTTAAAGGCCCTGCACCTTTTACTCTCCATCTCGGACAACATAAAGACAATGCCCTTCCTGGTCCATCTAGAAAAGGTGCAAAACTCACAAAAAATTCAATGGAAACCAATTGTAGTGTTTTCGATCAACTAAAACAAACTAATGCTCAAATATCCATTTTTGAGCTACTTAAAATCTTAGGTACTCATAGGAAAATTCTGGACAAAGCCCTCACTAAGGAAAATGTTCCTCAAAATCTTGATCTTGAGAAATTTCAATCCATGGTAGGTCACCTGACCTTAGCTTACCTTATGTCCTACTTTGAGGAGGATGATAACTCATTGAGTCACCTGCACAATCAACCTCTACACATTGAGGTTATGATCGATCAAACACATGTTAGGTACTCATCAATAATGGTGTTGCCCTAAACATTGTCTCTACTACTTTGCTTAGACAATTGAATTATTCTAAGGACTCTATTGATCCTCAATGCAAGATCACTATCAAAGCATATGATGAAGTGGAATGAAAGTCTCTAGGTCTTTTGGTCTTACCCATTCACATTAGTCTTGTAGAAAGGGATGTCACCTATTAGGTGTTCGACATTCCCTTGGCTTATAACATTATGTTAGGATGGCCATAGATACATGAGATGCATGCTATTCCATCCACATATCACCAATGCATCAAATTCCCATTTCAAGGCTCCAAAGTTACTATTCCTGCCACTACTAGCTATACCTACAATATGCTCAAATCTACTAAAACTTTCATTCCTACTAATTGGGAATCTACTAATTATCATGACCATAAGCTGAAAAAAATAGAGTAGTCATTCAAACTGAAAGAAACTGGCATGGGAGAGTATCATATTGAACCAATGTTGTCATTAACATCTCTTCTAGAGTCTCCTCATCATTATGGGAGACCCTCAAAGGAAAAGAAGTCATTTGTGATGAAATTTCAAACCAAGTATAATTGTATGTTTGTCAAGGCTATAGTTCCCCTAGAGGACAAAAGTGAAAACAGAGCCATTTTTGCATGGCTTTATAGGGAAGAGACTCCAATAGACTTAATAGAGCAAGCTCGAGAAATCACTCTTGAAAAATATGGGCCTGGTCTTAGGCTCATGAAGTGTTTTGGTTACAAGGGAACTAGCCCAATTGGGTGCAATAATAATGGTCTAATTGACCCTATCAATGTGATAGCTTGAAGCAATAGTGATACAACTGGCTTGGGATTTAAGAAGGTTCCTTTCGATTTGGAACCTAATAAATTCATACCTAAACTTGAGAATTCATCTAGAAATGAGTCACAAGCCGAGTCAGACATTCAAGAGGAATAATTTGATGATGAGGATCGCTATCTTTATCTTATTCCTCACAATCTCACTAAATTTTTTGCTGAGCTAGATGACTTTGTGCTGCATGTTAGCACTGTGGATGACACTAGTGATTCTTCTGAGGACAATATTGAGCAACCCAAAGATCATTAAGAAAAGGAAGAGTCTAGTTAGCCATTACATATTGAGTATTTTTGTAAGAACCCAGACAAAGAAGGCGAGTATGTTCCTATCACTGCTGCGGAGTTCTATAGTCTCTCACCATGTAGCACTGATTCTAAGGAATATGAGTTTGAATCTCTTTTAGAAGTGACTACTATTAAATACATTGACCAAGTTCATGTCTATGAAAACCAAATCAAAGTGGGTGAAATGTCTAGGGTTAGGTTAGATGGGTCTAATCCAACTAATGTCCTAGAGTCATCAATTGCTAACATTAGTAATCAGAGGTGTTCGAATACACTTGTGGAAAAAGTTGTGGTAGGCCTTGAATTTCTGGTCCAAGTACTTAATGACTATACTATGAATTCAATTGAGCCAACCACTACTCTTTCGCTCACACATCCTAAGCTTATAGACTAGAACCCTAATGCATCTAGTGAAGTCCCCATGTTCTAGAATAACTATGCTCTTGCTTGCTACCTAAACACTATCAAACATATAACATCTTCCACTAATGAATAGAGCATCAACATTATTGAAGCTAACATCAAATATCTTAGTCATGCAATTAAAAGAAAAAGTGCAAAAGGTTCGATGGTGAAAACCACATTGAGCCAGTGTCAAAAGCCAAAAAAGTAAAAAAAAAAAAAGACATATCCAAAGGTGAAAACCTCTTTGAGGCACCCACAGATGAGATATCTGATGCACTTCCAAGTCACTTTCAGGAGAGATCATCAGTGTTGATAAAGCCAACACAACCAATTAACCTAGATACAAAAGAACATCCTCATATGATACATCTGACATAGTCATTCTCACTTGAAGAAAAAAAAGAGTTCATTACCTTTTTCTGAGAGAAGAAGATAAATTTTTCTTGTACATACTTTGACATGACAAGATTGGATCCTAATCTTATCATGCATCATGTGTCTATTGCACCAGGCATCAAACCAGTTAAACAAAAACTTCAGAAAATACATCCTTACATTGTATTGCTCATCAAAGTAGAACTAGAGAAGCTTTTGAAAGATGGTTTCATCCATGAAATTGATTATTTTGAATGGATATCCAATATTGTTCTAGTCTCCAAGCATGATAAATCTATCAAAGTTTGTATTGACTTTTATGATCTCAACTTAGCATGTCCAAAGGATTATTTTCCACTTCCTAATAATGATATGATAGTGGACATGATGGTAGGCTATGAGATGTACTTTCTTATGGATGGGTTTTCTGGTTACAATCAAATAAAAATTGTGCCAGAAGACTAGGAGAAAACTACATTCACATGTGCATGGGGAACCTTTTGCTAGAATGTAATGCCATTTAGTTTGAAAAATGCTAGTGCAACTTATCAAAGAGTAGTAACCACCATTTTCCATGACATGATGCATAAGACCATCGAGGACTACATGGATGATACCTTGGTCAAAAGTGCTAAATGCAATACTCATCTGCAAGATTTGGGACCCATCCTAGACCGCATGGAAAAATTCAACTTGTGGCTCAATCCTAAGAAATGTGCATTTGGTGTCACATCAAGAAAGTTTTTGGGATATATAATCTCTTCAAAAGGAATTCAAGTGGATCTAGAGAAAGTACAATCAATAATGGATATGCCACCACCTTGAAACATCAGCTAGATGAGAGGTCTACAAGGAAGACTCCAATCTATTCTTAGGTTTATCTCACAGTTGGTAGATAGATCACAAACCTTCACAAAGACCTTACATAAAGGTTTGAAATTCAATTGGAGGTAGGATTGTGAGAAAAGCTTAACATAGATTAAAAAATATCTTGTCAATACGCCAATCTTGATGCCTCCTATCCATGGGGAGCCTTTGCTTTTGTACATTTTAGCAACTGAAACATCTCTAGGAATCTTATTGGCTCAAGAAGACAATGAAAACAAAGAGAGAGCTATTTACTACTTGAGTTGCACACTAATCTCTTATTAGAGGAACTACAACATCATTGAGAAAGCTTGCTTGGAAAATTTCTTTTCTTCCCAGAAGTTGAGACACTACATGCTTTCCCACACTATGCGGCTCATGGCTAAAATAGATCCACTAAAGTACTTTCATAGTAAGGCAGCTCTCATAGGAAGATTGGCTAGGTGGGTTATGATAATCAGTGGGTTTGACATCCAATATGTTGAATTCAAAGCTATCAAGGGACAGACGATTATAGATCAACTGGCTGATTCACCTATGCAGAGTCTCCTACCAATGAATATTGATTTCCCTAATGAGTCAATCCTGACTGTCACACACCAAACATGGGTTCTATTCTTCGATGGGTCCTTCACACAACATGGATCTGGTGTTGGATTTCTCTTCATAACACCATAGAGATATTCATTTCCTAAAGCATACAAGATTCTATTTCTTTGTACAAATAACATTGCTGAATATGAGGCTTTGATCAATGGCATGAAAATTGTAGCTGAATGGAGAGTGGATCAGTTAGACATCTTTGGTGACTCTTAGGTTGTAATCAACCAAGTTAATGATGTGTATCAAACAAAGGATGAGAAATTAATTCCTTACAAACACATGGTTGATGACTTAAAGAAGTCTTTTGCACATATCACCTTCTAGCAAATTCTTTGAGTAGATAATAAAGCGGCTGATGCGATGGCTACTTTGGCCTCCTTGCTATAGATGCTTGAAAATGATCTCCAACGTGAGTTCTTAGTGGAAGAGTTATGCTACCTAGCCTATGACACCCCTGATTCTAGGATGATCTATTCTGTTGTAGGATAGGATTCATCCCACTACCATTGCATCTATTCCTATCTCCGTAACCAAACCATTCTAGAAGGTCTGACCTGGAATGAGAAATGTTATATAATCCACAATGCTTTGAATTATGTCATTATTGCTGATGATCTATGTAGGAGAGGTCTCAATAGAACACTCATTAAGTGTTTAGAACTTGAAGAGTCCAAATACGCACTAATTGACATTCATGAGGGCATTTGCAGATCTCACTCAAATGGCTTGACACTAGTTCACAAACTCCTTAGAGTTGGTTACTATGGGCCTAAAATGGAGCAAGAAGCTATCAAGTACACTAGATACTGCAAGTAGTGTCAACTTCATGGGAATTTGATCCACACTCTAGCTAGAGAGCTGATTCCCTCTACTACAACATGGCCATTTCAACAATGGGCCTTTGACTTGGTGGGTCAGATTCACCCAACCTCTTCTAATGGACATAAGTTCATTATCACAGCTATACATTACTTCATGAAGTGGGTAGAGGGATTACCTCTTGTAGTCACCAATGGAAAAACTATAGCTCTTTTTATCACAAACTACAACATTTATAGTTATGGTGTACCATCCTTAATCATTATTGACAATGGAGGACAATTCAAGAACAAAGACCTTAAGGATTTATGGAAGAAATTCAAAATCACATAACATTGGTCTTCCATCTATTACCCCCAGGGTAATGGCCAAGCTGAGGCATCCAATAAGGTGATTCTCAAAATCCTTCATCACACAGTCAATAAATATAGTAGAGACTAGTATCTCCAGATCAATCTAGCCTTGTGGGCATATAGGACAAGCATCATGACTCCAATGGGTACAATGCCCTTTGCTTTAGTGTATGGAGTAGATTTTGTGCTCTCAATAGAGGTCAAGATTCCTACCTTGAGAATCTCTATGAAGGGCCTTATTATAGATGATGATTATAGGATAGCTCAACTTCAAGAGCTAGTGTCACTGAATGAACATCGACAAGTGGCATGTGATCATCTACGAGCCTATCAACAATGAATGTCAAGAAGCTACAATCAGAAAGTATAGCCATGTGACTTCTAGCTAGGTGATCTCGTCCTAAGAGAGAACCCTAAGAATCAATAGCAGAGAGTCCAAAAAGGGAAGTTTGAACCAAACTAGCTTGGTCCTTACATTATCACTAAAGTATATGGATTCGATGCTTACTAGCTTTTCACAACTATAGAAGTGCTCAAGGAACCTCTCAACACTCTCCACCTGAAGTGATTTTATAGTTGATCTAATCTTAGTAGCTCTTTGTACATATCTATATGTCTTGCAAAAAAATCATAAAAATTTGAAAAAAAGTCCTGAAAAAAAATTGTTATCCTACTGAAAACCTAGCAATAGGCACCTTGGTAACACGATTTTTTTTTTGAAAATTCCAAAAAAATACAAAAAAATCAAAAACAAAAAAGAAAAACAAAAATTGAAAAACAAAAAAAATGTGCTAGTGGTGAAAATCTAGAAATAGGTATCATGGTAGCAAAAAAAGAAATCTTTGCTAATAAAGTGAAAACTTGGTAAATAGGTACCTCTTATTCCTAATGCTCCATCTTGCAATGCATCTTGTAGCTATCTATACAGTTGCTTTATGGATTTTCCCACTTTCTACTCATGTATCCATGGATTGAGTCTTCTCATAGCTCAAGGGCATTCCCCTTTAGTGTCACTCTTTTTGAGACTCTCCTCGCATAATCTTGTGCAACAATCACTAATGGTCCTCACTGCATTTGCCTATTGTTGCCAGTGTCACTCGTTTCAACATTCTTCTCCTGGAATCTCTTTCACGATTGTCACTAGTCATTTTTTATGTGTCTACCTACTATCACCAGTGTCTCTCCTTGTCAAGATTATCCTCATAGAATCTCTTTCACAATAGTCATCTGTTGTTTCACCTACATCTGCCTACTATTTTTCAAGTCACATCTCCACATTCTTTTATGGAAGATCTCTCTTGCATCAGTCACCAGTCGTCTTGGCTGTGTTTGTCTACTATTGCTTAGTATTCTTACATTCTTCACCTTGAATATTCCTCCTTGACCTCAGTCACCAGTCATTTTGACTACATTTTCCTACAGTTGCCACCCTACTAAAGAGATTTCTTTCAAACATATTCTGGACATTGACACTTGACATCAATCCTATGACACAAAATGCACTCAAAACGACATACTTGTTTAGATATGCTGAGTATTTTCTCTGTTTTCTTTATTTTCACTTTATCATGTCCCCTCAAGCAACTTGATGATTTCATTTCTAACTAGAGAAGTCATGGATAGGGGCATGGTCTATTCTTTGCTTTCTATCTACGGTTTACTTCCAATTAGTTGACAAATTCCTATAAGAGGGGTGTTCACTATAAGAGCTTCCATCTCATATTATATGGCTGGGTGTACCTTGACATACTCCTTGTTTGCTAGAGTGAACTCTTCATGCTACAGTACATACTAATACTCATCCTGCTAAGTAAACATACAAGTTACTACAAGTATACCTAGCACATTTTTGTCTCAGGTTACGAATGTAAGGGTCGTTGTAGACAAAATACTTACTAAATTCTTATCATAAGTTGGATCTCTCATGTGTTTGGTGTGTTTTCCATGCAAGCAACATTCTAGTCATCCTAACATTTTATGTTTTGATGCTTATGTTAACTTGCTACACTAAAAGGGATAAATGTTCTGGTCATTCTGGCTTCTTGTGCCTCAAATGCTTACATTTAATCCTGACAAACTTATAACATATGTCCTATTCATATTCCTATGATTAAAATGTCAGTGGGAATTGTATGACATATGGGATTTTGTCCTATGCTCAGTGATGATAAATGATTGAGGCTTGGTAACTAGACCTATGGTTACATTCCACATAGTATTGCATTGCATACTTCACTTGCATAAGCAAACGATTCATTGTAACTCTATTTTGATCCTGCATAATGAGGGATTTTGGATCTCTTCAAGCATATCAAAATTCTCCATGGCTGCACAAGTGGTTGGTTCTTTGGTTTGTATTCATGATCTCCTTGATGGGATACTTGTCACTATCAAGCAAAAATATGCAACACTACATGAGATGTTAGTTCATTTCCATATGCATTGCATCCATATACTCATATTATCTAGACAACATAACTACATCACATCAAATCAAACATGCATCCATAACATAACACATGCATCTCATAATCATCACATAAACATCTCATGTACGTCAAAGTAAAGCACAAACACTCAAAATGACATTTATATAGGGATACTTGATCCAAATCTCATATATATATATATATATATATATCCAAAATGTGTCAGTTCAAAAAATGAGGACTACTTGAGTGCTATTAGTCAAAAATGATACAAAATGGTGCTGGCACACCAATCAATACATAGCCAAAATCAAGATTAGGGGTAAGAGCATCAATAGCTAGTTATGCCCTACACCATCACGCTCAGTAGGTGGAGGGGGAGAAGGTGACATATTTGGTCTTGCAGGAGGATGTGCACCCCT
Organism: Cupressus sempervirens; assembly: GCA_028749045.1. Lineage (NCBI taxonomy): Eukaryota > Viridiplantae > Streptophyta > Pinopsida > Cupressales > Cupressaceae > Cupressus > Cupressus sempervirens. Next base: position 796,290,616 of record CM053790.1, read on the forward strand.
AGAATCTCAGGCATACTAGGAAAATCATAGAACCTATTGAGCCCCATCAAGCACAACTATAGAGTATGTTGAAAAGTAATAAGCCACTCAGGCCATCTGCAATCTAACCTCATCTTGTAGCATCTCTTCCCTCTGCTTGGATGCCTGTACTTTCTCCCACAATCTTTGGATCTCTAGATCCCACTCTATAATCCACGTGTCTCTCATTGCTACCTATATCTATAGCTCTCTAATTTTCCAAGAAGCCTGTTGGATCCACTCCCTCTATCATCAAAATGCATCCTAGTATCTTGTGGTAGGTTTCTCCCACATCTCCTCATTGAGTATCTTGAGTGCCTACTATGTGAGTGCTTGCTCCTCCACCCTCAACCTCTGTCACTATCTCTGCTCTCGGCTACTACCTCCTACACTTGGGTTCGACCCCATCTATCATGTGGGGATCTAAAACTACCTAACTCTTTGCTGCACCTCTAGTTGTGGGTCATGTGGTGCATACTACTGGGGAACTTGATGTGATTGTGTTGGTGCCTGCTATGGGACTGGTGTTGCTCCCCCCAAGGGATCTATGAATCATGGGAAGGAGTGACTAATAAGATACTCCTAATATGTTGGCATTACCCCTGCATCTACTACCTCTAGATGGTAGGCCCATTGTGCTACAACTAGGTTGTGCACATTGATCATTGATCTCCCCGCATCTAGCCTCATTCACCATCCCTGTGTCAAATCCTTTGCGACTCACATGTAGGCAAAAAACTCTTGGGAGATGTCCTACTGCCTCCCATACTATCTCCATACCCTGTTGATGGTGAACTACTCAATAATCTATGTCATCACAAATCTCTTTGGAGAATCAAGCATCCTCTGAAGCATAACCCCCATATACACTCCAACCCATGCTGTCCTCTGTCAGGTACCAGGAAACAACTAATGAATATGGCCAAAATTGAGGCTAACCTATGTGTCTACCCATATGTATGGATGAGCTCATCCCACATGATGGCCCATCCAATAGCTAGCTCCCTCTAAAAAATGTCACACAAGGCCTCTGTACTTACCTAGGGCACTATGTCATAGGATACCCTCAGCCCATGGAATAGTATGTGCAAGATCCTATATATATCCTTGGGAGTCACAGTCATCTCATCCTTAGGTAGATGGAAGGTGTTCATTTCCAAATGGAAATGCTCCACCAAGGTCGTCAACAAGCCGTGATTCACTAGCAATCTTGGGATCCAACATAAAGAAGTGAGCCCTAGTCTATCAATATGTGCCATGTCTACTGCATCTAGGCTCTGCAACAAAGCTTCATACAAAAGATAATGTGATCTGAATGAAACATCACTGAATACATCCTACACAATGAACAACAAAATCGATAAGAAAATAGTGATTACTTGATCAACAAATTAGAATGATGAAGAAACGAATGTGAAATTTACGCTAAAACGTAAAAAAATACAAATTTTCAACAATTTTCTATCATGGATTTTTGTGCAAAGATTCATTTCCTCATGTGAGAATTAATTTCTTCATGTGAGATTATGCATCTTCACATGAGAAAACAAGACCTCACATGAAGAGATGCTATCCCATGCAAGAAATCAAGTCCTCGTGTGAAAGGAGAACATCTTGCATGAAGAGTCAAATTCTCACATGAAGAGAGATCATGTCGTGCGAAAGGCAACAGTAACTAAAGTGAAATTCCACACTTTTTGCACAAGAAGTGGGTGTCTCTCACATGAGAATCCCCACCGATGTGCACAAGGATATGCCAATTGGCAAATCTTTGTGTCAGAAGAGATAGCCTTCACATGAGAAAGAACAGTCTCTTGCGAAGACTGATTGAAACTCCCTAAAAATGTGCTAAAAATGCAATAAATGACATAAAAAAAGCATGAAAATAAAAGTACAAAGGATGGTTATCGATCACTCACTGGTGGTTTGTAGTCTACAGGTTGGCTATGTCATCAAGAGCGCTCAAAATTATGATGTCTCACATTCACTTCCATATTCCTCTCAGAGCTCCTATTCACAAAAGACAAAAGGTTCAAATGATTTGAAAATGACCCCTTGGGCCCTTATATAGGGTTTGACCTAATTTTTTAAAGTGCTCTGATTTGCATGAAAATCACCCCCTAACTAATTTGACCATTCTAAATCCATATTTAAGATCAAATTCAAAATCTAACACACCTAAGTAGTCCAAAAATGCATTTAAATGTTTTTGGGACCAATGCGATCAAATGCTTGTGCAATCCAGATTATTTGGATACTTTGTGATTCTTGGAATCTTTTCACCTCAAAACTCTTCAAATTTTCAAAATTTATTGTTGAAAAAGTCAACTCAAGTCAACTATGGTCAAACTTGGTCTTCTGGACCTCGAAATCATTGCAAATTAACTTTGAATTTTCTTTTGATCATTCTGATCCCTTCTACATTCTGCTAAATCTTGGATTTTTCCTATATCTCTTGTGTCATCTTTTGATTTCACTCCTGAGGGGGCAAGATGATTACATCATTGAATTTAAAATTCAAATCAATTTCAATCCTTATTGCTCGGGGCATCTCATTCCCATCTTATGTCCTCATCACTCGGGGCATCTTGTTTACTTGCTTATGACATCTTTGTGATCTATTTCATCTTGTCATTAGTTGATTATAGGTATTGAGACAATCTAAACCTTGACTCTTGAGGATCAAGCCTCATTCTAGAGATGGTCCTATGACTCATAAATCAATCTCATGTATCTAGATGTTCTATCTGGATCCTTAAAGATTGAGCTCCATTCTAGAGACAATCTTTTAAATGCTATCAATCTCAGGTATCTAGATGTTCTATCTAGATCCTTAAATATTGAGCTCCGTTCTGGAGACAATCTTTTAAATGCTATCAAATCTCAAGTATCTAGGTGTTCTACCTAGATCCTTAAAGATTGAGCTCTGTTCTGGAGACGATCTTTTAAATGCTATCAATTACAGGTATCTAGATGTTCTATCTAGATCCTTAATGGTTAACCTCTATTATGGAGACAATCTTTTAAATGCTATTAATTTCAAGTATCTAGATGTTGTATCTAAATCCTTAAAGGTTAAGCTCTGTTCTAGAGACAATCTTTTAAATGCTATCAATTTTGAGTATCTAGATGTTATGTTTTGATCCTTAAAGGTTAAACTTCAATTTGAAGGAAATATTTAAAATGGTTATCAATTTGGGTATCTAGGTGTTTTTCTTGGATTCCTTAGGATCAAAGCTCCATTTTGGAGATGCTCCTTCAAAGTTTATCAATTGGTCCCCATATCATCAACTTCGAAACCAATCTTATCTCTTGATCTTCGCATCATACTTTTTATTTTCTTTGAATCAAATGTGCTGCTCACACATTCATTCAAAGAGGGGCAAAATGTATTTATACTTTAATTAAATTAAATTATATCCTAAGACTAATGTACTAAGGGATTAAAAATAGTTAATTTAATAATTATGCCCACTTTAATTAATTGAATTAGATTATTCAGTTAAATGAAAAAGGTATTTGTGAGGTCATATCTCACCTATTAAATTAAATAATATCTTCAAAATCTTCACTTTAGTTCAAAATAGAAACTTTGAGTGAACTACTTCTCAAAATTAGAATCAATCTGGTTAACTTGCTCTCACACTTATGACAAGTTCAGTTAACTACTTATCTCACTTAGATCAGAAACAATTCACTTAACCTGCACAAGGAAGTTTCCATTTCAATTGAATCTTCTATCTAATCCTGACCGTTCATTTGATTTGATCTCGACTATTTTTGGATTCTAGGAATTCTATTTAAGAGGCTCCTAATTCCTCATTAAGGAGGTTGAATTGAATTGCTATCGAATTGCTACTAAATTGCATACTCATATAAGCTTATTTTATTTCTATAGACTTTCATTTATTATCTTAATATCATTTAGATTTAATATTGCATACATTTAGTTAATCTTATTTCATATTCTAATAGGTTAATCACATAATTAGTTAGATTACTTGCATATTCATATAGATTAATTGTCTTTAAAACCTTCGTTCTAGAATGGTTTGATTACCTGTACCTCAAATCTAAGAGCATAAACAAGTAAAATACACCTAGATAGAAGGCAATAGTTTTTCTTGTAGGACTCCTCTTGGGTGAACAATCTCATGTTCATTCCAAGATGAATCTACATATAAAGACCATGTTGAAGTGTGTGTGTTAAATAGAGGCCACATTTCACACATACAACACCAATAGAGCAACAAGGTTCATAGAAAAGAATCTAACATTTAGCAAACACATTAGAAGAGAAGCACAATACAATAGACATACACACAATAGGACTACCCAATCAAGCACTCCCCCTACTCTCTCCATATCATTCTATATCATTTATGGAAGGTGGGTAAGTGAAGGACTACCTAATCAAGGACTCCTCCTAATCTCTCCATGTCATTCTATATCATTTATGGAAGGATGGTAACTTGCAATAGGAACTATATCCAACATAGTAGGAATGATAGCTAGCACCAAACAAGGATCCTCTTGAGAATCATCATCTTCGATACTAGGTGTAATTTTCAATTGTGAATAAAGAATTTTAGGTAAATCAATGTTACTGTCAATAGTCACATATTCATCATTAACATCATGGGCATCATCAATAGTATCTTCTTCATCCAAATTAATCAAAATAGGATCTAAAATATGGATACAATTATCATAATCTTGCATCTGAACATCATTATTAGCACTGACTTCTTCTAACACATCATGTATAGGTTGATCAAAAGAAGGTAAAGAAATTTGAATAATAGAAGTAAGGGCTTTAGCTTGAGCATGATGCTTCTTATGATGTTCATTAGCAAATCAATTATGTATTGTCTTGTTTGAAATATGTTTAGAACTAGGAGGAACAACTACCAAATCATTCATAGATTCTATAGGAGGATTAATAAAATTCTTACGAGACTGAAAAATAATAGTAAGAGCTTGATTAATAAAACTAGAAGCCATAGATAAAGGAGGAATGGAAGGTGTAGGCAAAAGACCATGATTGAGATCCATCAAAGGTGATAGCCTTTATTTTTGCTATGTCAAAATTTGAAAATTTATTGTGAAAATGTCTTGAGAATGATGTGCAACTAGGGTTTTTTATTAAATGGTTATCAATTTTTCATTAGAAACCCTAACCTAGTATGCTTTGACCTAGCCTAGTTTAATTTTTTCCCTAGCATAGGATATTGTAATGTCCTAAGGATTATGTCTTTTACCCTACTATTAAAAAATGTCTTTAATCTACAATCAGATTTGGCCTTTACCCTAGGTTTTATGTTTGAGTGGGAGATCACATGTAGTTTACATATGTTCTATCTATTCTTATGATCTTATGATCGAAGCTTTAGCATCTAGTCACAAGGCAAAGTTTTCATTCTTTTGATGTTATGAAACAAAGGCTTTCTCATGATCATAAAGGTAAATGTTGGGTCTCCTAATTTTATGATATCTAGTGTAATCATAGCATCATGGTTGTATATTTTAAAACTTTTGATCTTGTGCTCATCCATCTGTGTATCACTGTAAGTGTCTTATGGTAAATAACAAGTGATATGATCTTAAAATGAACTAAAGAGCATATAAGTGTAAAGACTTATAAGGGAACCCTTGACCATATGAAAGAAAGGAAATCATGACATCCTAAGACATAAAGTGCTAAATTTTTTAAGTGTCATGATCTTACAAAGTGGGCTGAAGAAAATAGACATATAGAAATATAACACATGTCAATAAAGTCTTCTAAAGATACAAAGAGTAAAGGATTGTAAGATAGAAAGAGAAAACCCTGAAGGATTTTGAAGCTAAGAAGTAATGCCAAGCATATGATCATAAGGGTTAAGGAAACATGAATGTTAGAGTCTCATAAGCTATGATGAAAAAGATCATAGTTAGCATATGATCAGGAGGTAAAGACAGTGGTTAAGAGAAAACTTATAAAGTTACAAAGAGGCTTTGTTAACTATGATTGAAAGATTGTAAAGTAAGAGAAGGCAAGGTTTGATCTTAAAAAAAGATATGATCATAATATCATAAGGGCTAAGATGCATATTGATGATGCTACGAAAAGGTTTATAAAATGCTAAGTGTAAGTTCACAGCCTTAAAAGAAGACACTACATTCAATGTTCTGATCTTACAATAAGATGTGGCTTGTAAGATCTTGAGGAACTTAAAAGACCTCTTCAAAGATATGATATATGATCAGTCATAAGATCATAAGGATTAATTTTATTCCTTAAGAGTATAAAAAGGGTTTGAAATTCAAAGTGAATCATAAGAATGTGAGCCCTAAAATAAGACATGAAAGCACTTTTTTCCCTTTTCTAAGCTAGAAAATGAAAGAAGTTCTTGACCAATAAAATTTGAGTAAAGTACAAAGAATTCAAAGCTAGATAGTTATGTCAAAACTCCATTGAGGTGATAGAAAAAACTGATTTTAAGGCTCATGCATGCAGGAAATCAATGCATAAAGATATTATCTAGCCAATAATAGATTATCATTTCTACAGAGAAGAAGATTTCAAGAAGTTGCAAAGTATTCAATGTGAAGATTTGTAGAGTTTTCAATGCCATTTAAAAAAATTCTTGAGTTTTAATTCATAGTCAAGATGTTTGACAAAGAACTTGAAGAGATTCAAGCTACTGATATGGAAGTTGTTGAGATCTCTACTTCCAAAGGAAGAAAAACCTGGTAGAGGAAACCTAGTAAATATGTAGATGAATAGATAAAATTTTTAGCAGACTCCTCAAACACCATCTCTACTAATGACCATGATTTCAAAGGCCCATATTCATTCTACAAAGATGCTACTTTCCTTGGTGTTGATGGGTATGAATTGTTCAAATATTTCTATAACAACAAATTTGATAAGATTCTTGTAAGAAAATCATGGAAGAAGAATCTAGCTAAGCTCATTTTCCTAGAGATATTTATTGATGTTGATCTAGTAAAGGATCTAATAAAGTCTTACAACCCATCTACTAAGTCATTTCATAAGCATGATGGGACCATTCTATGCATACTAGATCATGCTTCTTTTATTGAAGCCTTTGGATTGGATGGTGTAATGAACAAACCATTGGACCTAGAAGAACTTCAAAGAAAGTTTAAAAGAAATACTGAAGCCTATACTAGAAAAACCATGATGCACCATATGCCCTTGGATCCCAAAAAATTTTGGGATTATCCAAAGAAAGTAGATAAGATGATGGCCCTGGACAAATTCAAGAATTGTTTTGTGAAGACTATATATGGTGTTCATAAGGTTGTAGGTAAAGATGGGTTTGATATGGTGTATGGGTCATTTTACATTATGGCCAGAGATGTGCAGGATGCATACCATGGTGGGGAGTATGATTATGTATCTTATATCATGGAGAAGATAAAGGAAAATATAGTGCTTGCTTAAAGACAAGAATTGGGGAATTTCAAATTCCACCACTATTCATTGCTCATGCATTTTATTCTATACTTTCATTTATCAAACATCAGATGCAAATGGAGAATTTCTAGTTCAACTATGCACATGGGCATGGGAGAGATTCTATCACTATTTTGATTCTATTTTATCTTTCAATAATTTTAGTTCTGTAATTATGAGGATGTTACACCCTAGTTTCTTTAGGGCACTTGAGATATTAAAAATTCTTTTGAGACCAGCTTTCCTACCTAAAAATAAGAGGTTGGACCATAATTAGAGAGACATATTATTTTTCCCAACTTTTTCCCTCATGAGACTCTATGGTTTCCCTTAGCCACCCCACATATTGCCCAAATTTATCCCTCCTAGACTAGTCATCATTGAATTCATGTGTTAGTTGTTAATGGTTAATAGAGAATACCTAGGGCCTAAAGTGTATAAGGGAACATTTTTGTGTAGGTGTTTTAGAATAGGAGACTTTTCAATTGGAAAAGAATCCTTGAATTAGATTCATTATTTCCTTTGCCACTATAATTTGTTAACTACTCCCTATAGGATGTATGACCTAGAGGGAAATATGAAGAATACCCTAAAATAAATTAGGGGTTATGTGTTGTCAAACACTAGGGAGTCACCCTAAGAGGAACTAATTACAAATAATGTAGTTGAGGGGGGAGTTGCAGACAAATTAGCCAAATTTGATGACATTCTGAGTGTTGAGAATGAGCTTAAAAGAATAGATTTTGACTTCAAGGGCTTCTACCTATATGTCCCATATCCACATGAGATTAGGAATATGGTCAATAATTATGTAGAGATTATGGAACATATCCCTATAGGGACAATAGGAGAAGAGGATACAGTGAACCCTTACTCCCCTTGGCTAGATGTCACTTTGGAGATAGAAGAAGATGAGCCTGCTGAGGCATCATGGGTTACCAAGTTTAACAAGAGGAAAAAAGTAATCTAAATGCCTAAAAAATTAAAACAAAAGGCACTTCAACTCATGCCTAGAAGAAATTGGTATCTTGTTGATTTGAGATAGAGCTACATACAAGATAGGACAAATGCAGTAGAGAACTCTATGATAGAACTTGAGCTAGTTACAATAAGACTGGATGATAGAATCATCCAAGAAAAATAATTCATGGAAGATGATGAATTCCTTAAATATATTCAATTTAATAGCTTCCTTTACAAGGTGGCATAAACTGAACTAGTGTTTAAACTGAAACTAGGAGAGTCCAAATAGAAAATATAGGAACTAGTTGATAAACTTCATGCCTTTAACATAGAGAGTGAAGTAACGAATCCTATAAAGGCAAGGGACATAGTCCAATAAAGTGGTATGGTCCTATTACCAAGATGGGATCTATAACAAGATGTCATGGTTGACCAGATAAGGAGTTAGGAGAACTACATCTCTTATGAGGCTTTTGGTGTTGGTGGATTATAGAGGGAATCGGGCTTCAACATCGATTCAAAATACCTAACAATGTGGAGCATGGCTCCTAAAAATAATAAGACCAAAATAATGGATGTCTAGAACACAACTAAGGGAAATATGATAGTTTGGACTTTGCAAAGAAATTTTGGTGCAGAAATCTCCAAAGCCATGAAGCATTTCTTGTTCATGAATGAGGCCAATGTAGAAGAGATGGAGACAAAATTGGCTAGGACATTTCATGATTATATAGATGTCAAAAAGTTCTATGAGAAGGGACTCATAAATATTTATGTCTGTAAGAAAAAGGTAGAGGATCTAGAAGAAAAGGCTTATGGGCTAGAGGCTGAAGTTGCATCCTTGAGGGAGAAATAAGATAATGCAAAGCAAAATAGGGCATAGGGAAACTAGAACAACCAGTAAGGGACACAATAGAAATTTAAACTCAAACTATAGAGCTAGATGAAGAAAAAGTAGAGCTAAGAAGGAAAAACATTGATGCTCAATCTACACATAAATGTGGTGAAGTAAGGGTAAGTGTCTTGACAAGAATGATAGACCATAGAGTAGAGACCATAAAGAAAATATCTCAACAAGCACTCTGATTTTTGCCTCCATTTTTATGTATCTATCATTTTGAGATTGAAATGAGCAAGGTTCTTTCAATTTAATATAGCTAATTGGATGAGTTGTACATCTTTTCATTGATTTGTTTTGATTCAAGGAATTAAGTAAATGCTTCCATGAATGAATAGGGTTTCTAGGTATACGGGTGGGATATCATAAGAATTAAATTCAAGGTTAACAACTGATAAGTTTAATTTCAAGTCAATTAAATAGGTCTAGGGTTATTGGTTTGACTTTGTATAGAAAATGGATAAGGCAATGGTCATTAATTTAGATGAAAATTTATATAGTCTTGTGGTTGCACAATACACATTCAAATCAAAATCAATTTTCCATTTTTATAATAAATAATTAAATTGCTGTTCATTCCCTTACTGTAACAAATTTCTATGATTTTATATTGAGTTGTTGTAAATCAACATGTTTATTACATTTCTAGAAGTTTTCTAACCATCTTTTTGCTATAAGGGATAAATCTAAGAATGAGAATATTAGTGAATAAATTTGAAGAAGAGAATTAGAGAAGAAGCCAATAAATCCCTAGGTGCATCCACGTTGGCCCTGCAGAGCCTAAAGAGTAGAAAGCCCTTGTGTGCTTTCTTGAAGTTGGTTGAGAATTGAGATAATTTCTATTAAATATGGGAACTAGCTAATTCTTAGGCATTTATCATTTCATTGCATCTTGGTGCTGGTTGGTGGAACCTATAATTTTACTTTTGAAACACCAATAAAATAGTGACTCTACTAGGGAGCCTATGTGAAGAAATCATATATGAAGTTTTGGAATCTCTAATGTGAGCCATATATCTATAGTCGTATACTTGTTTTTCCTGTGAGCCTATGTTTGGTTATTGGTTCATTTTTAGTGGAAAACCTTGAGAATCTACAAAAATCCAAATAGCATAGGAGCTATGTGACTTGAGGTGTGCTTGCATCATGCGTTATTTTCCAAATAGAGTTTTCATTTCCCAAAGTATAGTATAAAAGTCTTTTAAGGTTAGGTTTCTTTTGTCAGATCTGTTTCTAAATTTTTTTTTTCCCATGATATATTTTTGATCTCTAAAGCCATTTAAATATTTTTTCCCTCTAAAGGGTGGAAACTTAGTCAAAAGGTTTTGTAAGATAGTGCTATATACTCAAAGTGATTCTTTCAAATGACATATAAAAGGAAAAGTACACAAACATTCACCAAGGCAAACCTAGAAGTGCCTTTGTATATAGACCTATCTCATGGAGGTAGAAATAATCAAGCTAAAAAGCAAGTAGATCCCAATCCTACATGGAAGACCAGAGGTAATGTTTCATTTCATTTACAATACCAACCTATGATAGAGAAGGAATCCTCTTCCATAAAATCTAAATCAGAAACTACTAGACTTTTGGGAGAGATGTTCACTACCGCATTACCAGAGGAAAGGATTTACCATGATAAGAATATCTCCTCTATAGGAGATATCTCTCTTAGGCCTGATATGGCAAGTGAAGTCACCCATAGGTGGAGATATAGGAACACTCTAAATACTAGTATTAACCCTAGAAAAAAGCCATATGTTGAAAGGAACCTTATAGATTTAGATGACCCATTTGATTTAGAGGCCACTTCTGCAGACCCAAAAGAATTATTTTTAGAATTTGAAGTTCTTAAGAAAAGGGTTGCAGAAGAAGATGTTAAATGCATCCATTTATAGAAAGAAAAAGAAACCATTACCATGAATTCTCTCATAGAGAGAGAAGCATTGCTTAGAAGGATGGATGCTCTATAGGAGCAAAATAAGAAGTTAGAAGAGAAATCTTCTAAACTACATTCAAATTATTTTGGGGATATAGAAGTATTGAGGTCCAAAGTTCAAGATCAAGAGTGTCTTCTACAAGAGAAGGAAGGACCTGTCGTTTCCCAAATCCATCCTTACAATCCTATTAGGGAAGATAACATAAACTTCACTGTAAGAAATCCTGATAAAGGAAAGTTGAAACTTATAGGGATACAAATTAATGAGCCCCAAGTTCCCCATAAGTCTACCATATCTAAAATTTATCTAGATTTAGAGAAAGCCAAGAAAGAAATAGAAGAGTTGGCCAATGAACTTGAGAAAGAACTTGAGAAAGTTGAGAAGGAGGCCCAAGCTGTTGAGACTAGAAGAAAAATACATTTCATTAAATCCACATCTTCCTTAGCATCTTGGCCAAACTTGTCCTCACAAGCTATGCCCTATGTCTGTGCTTGTGGACTAGTAGTGATTAATCAAAATATATCTTAGTCAACACCTTCTTCCTCTTCAATAACTACCACCAGCCAAATACCTATTGTTCAACAACCTTAAATCCCTACACAAACCCAAGGTGTTGGACCGAGCACATCAAATGTTGCAGGATTTTATAGAAGGCCTACATGGAGAAATATAAGAAAATGTCCTTCATAGGAATCCATGGTTTTCCTAATCCTATTTCAAATGATTTAAGAGATAAAGTCATTGAGCTCTCAAGCAACAATGTTGTGACTAGTGAAGAGCACCTCAGAAAATTTATAGATATGCTCAATGACTAAAAGGTGGAGCATGAGGATGTAGTAATGAAATTATTTGTTCATTCTCTTATTGAAGATGCTAGGGATTTGTTTAGAAGACTACTTGATGACAATATTGGCTCATGGAATGACTTAGATAAGCTTTTCAAAGAATAATATGGTGACAATACTAATGCAAGTTTTATGTTGAATGAATTTAACAACATAAATAAAAACCCAAATGAGTCTACATTTGATTTCAATATAAGATTCCAAAAGGGGGTGTATAAATTGTTTCAAGTGATGAGGTTAGGTGCAGATGTATTCCTTTGATAGTAAAATGGCTTATACTCTAAGGGATAAGGATCCTAGAAAATTGAGAGATGCTTACAAGATGGTTGTGAATATTGAAAATAATAGAAAAGAATCTAGTAAGCTAGGTAGAAGGGATGTGATGTAGGAGCATCCTGGGTTGATTTTTTATTTTGCTCATTTGTGTTCATTCTTCTAGTTGTTGCTGAGTAGTAGTCATTGTCGAGTTGCAACAGTTGTTGAGTGCCAGTTATTTTGTAGTATCTACTAAGTTGAAGTTATCCCACATCATGTTACCATTCAGAGTTGTGTGCTATCCCATCTCACTCTACTATGTGTGTGAAGTTCCATAGTGTGTGCCCAGAGATCTTTCATGTGTCGAGTGATCCTTCATGTTTTGAGTGTTCCTATTGATGTCGAGTATCAGTATTTTGGATGAGTTTTCTATGTTTTGGTTCTTAATGGGAGCCAACTTGTGAGATTAATTCTGATCATGAATTTTATGATAAGATCTTGTTTTGGGATGTCTATAGACCATTTTAGGGTCATCCTTTCTATTTTTTAATGCCCTTGAATCTTCTATAAGAAATTTTGGCAAGTATAAATAGGGTGTTTAGGCTTAGAGTTAGAGAAGATTTTGGCAGAGATTTTGGTAGAACATAGAGATATCAAAGGACTAAAAAAGTCTATTGCATATGTGTCTGGAAATGTGAGTTTGAAGCTAGATCGTGGATCTTGAATGTACTTTGTATTTGATCATAACCTAGAAGGCCTTACAGCTAGGCATGTATGTTGATCATTTGATGATTTAATAAATGAATATTGTTCTCTCTCTGTGGTCATGTTCTCTTTGTGTGTTTTCTTCCATTGCATTTGTATATGAGCAATGTTAGTATGCTAATAGAAACCAAATTTAAATAAAGCTTCTACAAATTTAAAAAAATTCATAAACTTCAAGATAGACTAAGATGAGCTCTCAATTGAAAATATGAGCCATTAATGGGCTCTCTCAATGAGAAGCTCTCTTGTTGAGTGGCTTTATCTAAATGGATAGGATGTATGCTCAATATGCTTCCAAAGGCTTCAAATGGAGTTGGAATTTGGGTGTGAGTGTATAGTTTTGATGTAAAATGGCTTCTCAAAATGGCATTATGACTTTACTTCATGAATTGTGTTATTTTTCAAAGGGGAAGGATCCAATTTATAGGCAAGAGGCTTGAGGGATTGGGGGCTAAGATGCAAGGATGGGAAAAAGCTTATGGAGGGCTCAGATTGCATGAGAAGAGAGCACATGGATTGTGCTTCCTTATAGCCAATCAAGGAGTGACACATGTCACATGGTGAGAGGATGGAGGAAAGGGGAAGGATGAGTCAACAAAGGAGGCTCAAGGGATAAAATCTTCATAAAGACCCTCATAATGACTTCTAAGAGCAATAAAAGGGCTTGTAAGAGTCATTTATGGCCTAGTGGACTTCATAAAGTTTTATGGTTGAGATATTTTGAGAGAGATGAGAGCAATTTCGACTTGGGCTTGATTAGGAGGGTTTTAAGCTTTCTTAGGCTTGTGCAAATGATTAGAGGATGGATTAGGATGGTTTAGGATTAGCTTAGGGATAGGCAAGTGGATGACATTTAATGAGGGTGGGTGAAGGAGGAGATATTTGTTAACTTTGGCTTGGGTTAGTAAGTCTTAACCCATTTTTAGGGAATGTGACAAGGTTAGGAGGGGATTAGGATTAGTTTTAAAGACATCTTCTAGAAGAGTCTAGACTTTGGATGAGGATAAAGACTTTCTAGAATAGTCTAGAATTTCCTAGGATGAGGATGAAGACTTTCTAGAAGAGTCTAGAACTTCTTAGGATGAGGATGAAGACTTTCTAGAAGAGTCTAGAACTTCTTAGGATGAGGATAAATTAGATTTTTAGGAAATAAATAAAGATTTATTTATTTCAAGGGTTTGGGTTGAGGAGATATTTATTAAAACTTTTTTAATAAACATGAGAATTAATATTTAATCTTAATTAAATATTTTGAGTTGGGATTAGGGGTAGGAAATGATGGGATTAGCCTTTAATTGAATTTAAAGAAGGATAAGAAGATTTGGGAAGAGGTTATTGGTTGTAAGGAAATTGGCCAAGTTTTGGGCAAAAAATAAATTTTTTATTTATTTTAAGATTTTTGGTCAATTTATTAATTAAATAATTAATAAATAAGGAAATAATGTTTAAATAAGATTTAAACATTTTTGGGAGGGATTCCTTAATTAAATATTTTTAATTAAGATAAAGGGATTTAATGGCATAAAAATTAATTAATTAATTAATTAATGATGATGTCATCAGGGATAATTTCAAAAAATAAAAATACTTTATTTTTTAAAGGATTTTTAGGTGTCTACAGCATTAACTCTACAAGGTAGTTTGGATTGCTCAATGTGCCTTTGGCCCTAGTTATTCTTACCCTCCTTGCATTAGGATGATCCAAATTTATTCAATGCAAGGGGAAATAAGAAAGAAGGTGATAAATTTGTTGTAACCAAGAAAATTGAGGATGATACAATGGGACAAGTCTTGAATCTTCTTAAGAATTTGAAACCACCAATATATCATGCTAATAAGCCAAATACTAGTGAGAAACCCCAATTCAACAATAATTACAAAAAGAAGCATAGGATACAAAATTATCCTTACACCACATAGTGGAAAGATGGTAAACCCATTCCTAATCCTGCTCAAGGTACTAAAGATAAAGGTACACTAGATCCACTAAAAATAATTTTTTTAAACATGATGGATGATGTGCCTTGGTGTATTGTATGCCAATCTCCTCACTTTCCTAATTATTGTATAGTTTATTATTCTTTTTCTACAAATCAGCAAGTACAAAATGAAGAAGGAGAGGAACAAAAGAACTATGAGGATGTAGCATGTAACATGATAAATCTATGTGACAATGGTGAGGAATCTGATTTATAAGATTCAAAAAAAAAAGTTATAAATTAGTGAAATATATATCCATTACACCATCAACAAGTATTTTTAGATAATGAAGATCAAGATGAAGATAGGATGTGTAATTTGATATCAGATGTAGAGAACATGAATTTGAGAAATGGGACTATGACCAATACTATTGGTAAGCCATCTAGTATTTTCATCAACGATATTACTCACAAAATGGATTATGAGAATAAAAAGGGTAATCTAGTGATTGTAAAGATAAAAGGTAGTAAGAGCAAGAAGTGGGAACAAAAAAAGAAAGTGTAGTTTCAAAGTGCAGAAACAATTAAGGTCAGTGTACAAGAAAAGAAGTTAGGTCCTAATATCACCAAGAAAGTGGAGGAACCTTTTATTCAGGCACTAGCAACTAGAGGTAATTCTTTTTAGCCTAATGTATATGATCATGTTGATATAATTGCAATGTTCTCTGAAATCACTATCAAGGTTCCCTTATCTGAGATGTTTAGGGTAGAGGGGCATAGAAATAAGGTCCTTTATTGATTAGGAGGAATAGGAAATAATAGTATTGTTCAACAAGAACCATCAATAATATAGAAAGTACCACTTGTAATAAAAGACAAGGAAGACAATGGAGTTATGTCCCAAATACCCTAGATGTACTTAGATAATTAATTTACCACCTACATAGAAAACATTGACCCATTCTTTTCGAGCTTGATCATAAATGGGAAGACCTTAAAAAATTGTAGAATTGATTTAGGGGCTTCTAATATTATCATGCCTTTTATAATTATGGAAGCCATAAGTTTTAAAGTGGATACAAAGCAAGGTAGATGTAGGGTTATGAATGCAAGAGAATTGCCTATCATAGGTACAATCAATGCTTTGCCTTTTAAGTTAGCTACTTATCATGATGTTGACCTAACCATGAAAGTCCTAGTAGTTGATATTCCTCCACAATATAGGATGTTTCTCTCAAGGAAATGGAGTATTGCAATGGGAGACAACCTACAATGTGGTCTATCATATGTTACATTCCACATAGGGTAAAAGGCCATCAAAGTTGATATTGAACCAAGAGTCACTCATATGCTTGAGGACAAAATTGATAGAGATGCTACTTGTTTCTTAGATATTGAGGTTAATGCTTTTAGAGCTAAACTTATTATTCAAGAAATTGAAAAGCCAGCAGCATTAATTGCACAAGAGGTAAAAAATTGTATAGATGATCAAAGTCTTTGGACCATGTACTTTGATGGGGAAAATGCTAAAGATGGGTCAGGAGCTGGAGTTATTTTCATATCTCTAGATAAGAATGCTTTTGGTTTTTCATTTAATTTAAATTTCACATGTACTAATAATATTGGAGAGTATGAGGCACTTTTACTAGGATTATAAGTGGCAAAAAATCATGGAATTAAGAAATTGCATGTTATTGGTGATTAAGAGCTAATTGTGCCTCAAATTAAGGAGACATATACTTCCAAGAATAAGAGGCTAAAATAGTATAGAAATGTTGTTTGGGACCAAATTGAAGCATTTGATGCTATTGGCATATTTTAGATGGATAGAAGTTGACTTGTTGGCTATTGTAGCAATCAAGCCCAATGATGTATCATTTGTTGGTGTGTCTACAATTGAGATGCATAATAGGCCTTCTATCCTTGATAATGTAGAAAATTGGTAAGTATTTGAAGATGATACAAATATCTTGAACTTTCTTTTCAATTAGGACAAGTACCATGGATAGGAGACTAATTATAAAACACTTGTGGAAACAATAGATGGAAAGCACACTATTTTTGGTGAAGAAGTTGTCCAATTAAAGACAAATAATATTCCTAAGGGGTTAGCTGTGTTGCATACTTTTTTTGATAACCATGATAGATTCAAGAAAAATTAAAATGAACATGATATAAAGGACTTAGAAGAGATTAATATCAGGACCAAAGAAGGACCTAATAAATCATATATAGGAAATAAATTATCTGCTAAAATTAGGCAAAGTTTGATCGATTTGTTGAGAAAGTATAGACATGTGTTTTGTTGGTCATATGATTATTTGAAAACCTATAAAGAGGATATCTTTTAGCATGAAGTCCCTTTGAAGGAAGGAGCTAAGCCTTTCGAACAAAAAAAGAGACCTATCAATCCAACACTAGCTCTTAAGATACAAGAGGAATTGACAAAATTAAGAGATGTTGGGATCATCAAGCCAATTAAGAATTCTTCTTGGATATCAAATTTAGTTCCTGTTATGAGAAATAATGGTGACATAAGACTATGTGTGGATTTTAGAAATATAAAAATTTCTTCACTAAAGGAGAATTATGGTTTGCTAAACATAGAAACCATGTTGTAAAGAGTTACTAGACCAGAGTTGATGTCTATGATGGATGGCTTTTCTGGATACAATCAGGTACTTTTTAAGGAATTAGAGTAGTATAAGACAACATTTACAAAACCTTGGGGAACTTATGTCTACAATAGAATGCCTTTTGGCCTCACTAATATTGGTGGTACTTTCTAGAGAGAAATGGATGTGGCCTTTGCAGATATAATTGACAAGTTTTTAGTGGTGTATCAATATGACATGTATCTTAAAAGGATGAAAATGACCATTGTATGCATCTTGAAAAGGTATTTATTAGAGCTCTTAAGTATGGTATTTCTTTGAATCCTCAAAAATTTTCCTTTGATATTATTGAAGGTAAATTGTTAGGCCACTTGGTAGGGAAAGAAGGAGTTAAGATAGACCTTGAAAGGGTAGAAGTTATCGATACGATTCAAAAGTCTAAGAATGTAAAGGGGACTCAATCCTTCTTTAGGAAAATAAATTTCCTTAGAAGATTTGTTATAAACTTTTCTAAAATAAGTAGACCAACCTCAAAGATGTTAAAAAGGGGCTCTAAGATTAGATGGGATGAGGAACCAAGAATGACCTTTCAGAGAATCAAAAAAGAAATAAAAGATGCCCTTGTTTTGAGAGCCCCTAATTATTCTAAGCCAATGCATATTTTCCTTTGCCTCATTCCATACTATTGTAGCAGTTTTATTATAGAAAAATGAGGATGGGTATGAACAACCAATATCATTTTTTAGTAAATCATTGCAAGCTACAAAATTGAAATATGACATTAATGAAAATAAATCTTATACATTGGTCAAGGAAGTTAAGTCATTTAGGATTTACCTAATGGGTGCTACAGTGATTGTATTTGTTTCAAGTGTTGTAGTTAAGTACATATTCTCACAGTAAGAAGTTTCAAGTAGAAGATGTAGATGGATCAACAAAATCTAAGAGTTCAATATAGACATTCAGATCACCAAGTTGGTAAGAGGTCAAGGACTTTCCAAGTTGATGACAGAAGTAAACCTTGAAGCAAATCAGATAAATCAACTTGATGGTGATGGCACTAATGGACTATGTGATATGGATATCTGTGATTGGTATAAGGATATCATATTTTACTTGCAATGCATGAAAATTCCACTAGGCTTAAGTGATAATCAAATAAGGGCCTTAAAGTTACAAGCTATCAAATATGTCATTCTGAGTGGGCAGTTGTGGTGGAGAAGTATGGAAGGTGTATTACTCAAATATGTTGATAAAGATCATTTAGTCATAATCTTGAATGAAATTCATAGTGGAGTATGTGGAGGACATTATATGGCTAAAATAATATCTCACAAAGGGATTAGAGTGGGATTTTTGTGGCATACTCTTTTGAAAGATGCATATGAACTTGTGAGAAAGTGTGATCCCTATCAAAGATTCAGTGGAAAGTTTTTTTTTTTTTGAAAATATGCCATTGAAACTAGTGGTAGTAAAAGTACCTTTCCAAAAATGGGGATTGTATTTCATAGGAGAAATTTCAACCAAATCTAGTACTGGTTACTCATGGATATTAGTGGCAAAAAACTATTTTATAAAGTGGGTAGAAGTTATTCCTACTAGGAATGCTACTAGTAAGGTGGTGGATAACTTTATGCTAAATAACATTGTAACTAGATTTGGATGTTTTGAAAATATTGTGACTGATAATGACATGTGCTTTAGGTCTGAAGAATTTATAAAATTTTGTGACAAGTACAATATTACTAGATCAAGATCTTCCCCATACCATCCCCAAGGAAATGGATAGGAAAAATAAAGCAACAAGAGTCTGTTGAAGATAATCAAGAGGATCCTAGAAGAAAATAAAAGGCTTGGGATTCTAAATTTCCATTGGCACTATGGTCTGATAGAGTAACAATGAAGAAAGCTATAGGATGTGCACCATTTGTTTTTGTATATGGAATACAAGCTAGGCTTCCTCAGAACAATTTAAGGGTCATGTACAAGTTTTCTTAGCATTGTGATGATGATCTCATTGATGAGATGAAAATTAGGATGGTTGAAATTATGCAGTTAGATTAAACAAGAAGGGATGCCTTTGCCACAAATGAAAACTTGAAAATCTAGGTTAAGCATTTGTATGATAAAAGGATACTATCAAGGAATTTTTAAAGACAAAGGAAAACATGGGAAGTTTGATTTTATCTGGTTAGGACCATATCTAATTCATGACAATTGGGGAGAAAATGCTTATTGCATAAGGGAGTTGTCAGGTGATATTCTAGAATTGCTCGTTTATGGAAAATTATTGAAGATGTATTTCTATTGAAATGCTTATATTTCCATGAACATTAGTTAGGTTTTGTATTATATGTAAATTTATGTACACTCTGGTACTTCTAGTTGTTTTGTTGTTTTCCCCTGTTTTGTCAATCGTTTCTCTCCAAAGTTATCATAAGATGTCATGTGTGGTTTTCTCATCCCAAAAATTCTAAATTCTTGCATGGATACTGGTTATCCATCATCCCTAGACATAGCCAGTGATAGCCCTTATTTTCACCATCTTAAAATTTTGAAAGTTAATTACGAAAATATCTTAAGAATTTTGTGCAATTAGGGTTTGTTATTAAATGGTTATCATATTTCCATTAGAAACCCTAACTTGGTAGGTTTTGACCTAGCCAAATTTAATTTTTTCCCTAGCAAAGGATATTGTAATGTCCTAAGCATTATGTCTTTTACCCTACTATTGAAAAATGTCTTTAATATGTAATTAGATTTGGTCTTTACCCTAGGTTTTATATTCAAGTAGGAGATTGCATGTGATTTTTATATTTTCCATCTTTTTTTATGATCTTATGATTGGGGCTTCAATGTCTAGTCATAAAGTTAACTTTTCATTCTCCTAATGTTATAAAACAAAGGCTTTCTCATTATCGTAAAGGTAAATGTTGGGTCTCCTAATGATATGATATCCAGTATAATTGTACAATCATGGATGTATATTTTAAATTTTTTGATCTTACGCTTATCCCATCTACGTATCATCATAAGTGTCTTATGGTAAATAACAAGTGATATGATCTAATGATAAATAGAAGAGTGTGTAAGCATAAAGGCTTATAAGAGAACCCTCAACCATACGAAAGAAAGGAAATCATGAGATCATAAGACATAAAGTGCTAACAAAATTAAATTTCACAATCTTATGAAGTGGGGCCAAGCATGCAGACATAAATAAATTGAACATATGTCAATAAATTCTTCCAAAAATATAAAGAGTAAAGGATCATAAGACCACAAGAGAAAACCATAACAGTTTTCAAAGCTATGAAGCAATGCCAAGCATATGATCATAAGGGTTATGGAAAAGTGAATGTTAGATTCTCTAAAGCTAAAATGAAGAAAGGTCATAGTTGGCATATGATTGGGAGGTAAAGACAATGGCTAAGAGAAAAAAATTGAAGCTATGAAGATGCTTATTTAAGTGTGATGAAAAGATCGTAAAGCACGAGAAGGGAAGGTCTAATGTTATGCAAACCTATGATCATAAGATCTTAAGGGATAAGATGCATATTGACGATGCTATGAAGAGGTTTATTAAATGATCAGCATAAGTTCATAGCCTTAAAAGAAGATATTACATTCAATATTTTGATTTTATGATAAGTTGTGACTCATAAGGTCATGAGAAACTTAAAAGACCTCTTCATAGATACAAAATATGATTGATCATAAGATCGTAAGGATCAATTTTCTTCCTTAAGAGGATATGAAGGGTTTCAAATTCAATGTGCATCATAAGATGACAAGCCCTAAAATAAGACATGAAAATGCTTTTTCTTTTTTTCCTTTTCTAAGCTAGAAAATGATAGAAGTTCTCGACCAATAAAGTTTGAGTAAAGCACATAGAATGAAAATATGGATAGTTATGTCAACACTCCATTGAAGTGACTGAAAAAATTGAGTTTAAGGCTTGTCCATACTAAAATAAATGCATTAATATGCTTGGTGGACTACACATAGCATAAAAACATTCTCTAGCTAGTAGTAGATTATTGTTTGCAAAAAGAAGAAGATTTCAAGAAGTTGTGGAGTATTTCATGCAAAGATTTCTAGAGTTTTTAGTGCCAGTTGTAGAACTTCTTGAGTTTCAATTCATAGTCAAGACCTCTAATTCCAAAGGAGGAAAGACTTGGTAGAGGAAACCTAGTAAATATGTAGATGAATGAATAAAGTTATTCCCAAACTCCTCAAATGCCATCTCTACTAATTAGCATGATTTTAGAGACCTATATGCATTCTTCAGAGATGTTACTTGCCCTAGTGTTGATAGATATGAATTATTCAAATATTTCTATAACAATAGATTCGATAAGATTCTTGTATGTAATCCATGGAAGAAGAATCTAGCTAAGCTCATTTTCCTAGAGGTATTTGTCAATGTTGATCTAGTAAAGGTGCTCATCAAGTCTTAAAACCTAGCTACTAAGTCATTTCAGAGGCATGATGGGACCATTCTATGCACACTAGATCATGCTTCTTTTATTGAAACCTTTGGATTGGATGGTGTAATGAGAGAACCATTGGACCTAGAAGAACTTCAAAGGAAGTTTGAAATAAATACTAAAGCCTATACTAGAAAAACCATGATATAGCATATCCCCATTGATCTCAAAAAATTTGGGGATTATTCAAATAAAGTAGATAATATGAAGCCTCTAGAAAAATTCAAGAATTATTTTGTGAAGATTGTATATGGTGTTCATAAGGTGGTACATAAAGATGAATCTGATATGGTGTATGGGTTAGTTTACATTGTGGATAGAGGTATGCAAGATGCATACCATAGGGGAGAGTATGATTATGTGGTTTATATCATGGAGAAGTTAAAACAAAATATTGAGTTGGCTCAAAGAGGAGAACTAGGGAATTTCAAATTCCACCATTATTCATTGCTCATGCATTTGATTCTATACAATAATTTGGGATATATCAGCCAAGATTTCATTGATCAAAAGTTAGATGCAAATGGAGAATTGCCAATTCTACCATGGACATGGGTATGGGATAGATTCTAGATCATTATTCAGATTCTATTTTATTTTTCAATAGTTTTAGTTCTGTAATTATGAGGATATTAGACCCTAGTTTCTTTAGGGCACCTGAGATATTAAAAAGTCTTTTGAGACCAACCCTTCTACCTAAAAATAAGAGGCTAGACGATAATTGAAGAGAAATATTCTTGTTCTCAACTTTTTCCCTCATGAGAGTTTATGGTTGCCCTTAGCCACCCCACATATTGCCTAAATTTATCACTCCTACACTAGCCATTATTTAATTCATGTGGCATTTGTTAATGGTTAATATAGAATACCTAGGGCCTAAAGTGCATAAGGGAACATTTTTGTGTAGGTTATTTAGAATATGAGACTTTTCAATTGGAAAAAATTTCTTGAATCAGATTCATTCTTTCCTCTGCCACTATAATTTGTCAATTATTCCCTATAGGATGTATGACCTATAGGGCTATATGAAGAATAACCTAACATAAATTATGGGTTATGTGTTTCCAAATACTTGGGAGTCACCCCAAGAGGATATAATTACAAATATTATAGCTGAGGGGGAAACTGCGGACAAATTAGCAAAATTTGATGACATCCTAAGCATTGAGAATGAGCTAAAAAGAATAGATCCTAACTTCAAGGGGTTCTACCTAGGTGTCCCATATCCACGTAGGCTTAGGAAGATTGTGGATGATTATGCATAGTTTATGGCATAGATGCCTATAGGGCCAGTAGGAGAAGAGGATAGAGTGAAACCTAACTCGCCTAAGCCAGATGTAATTTTGGAGATTGAAGAAGATGAACATGCTGAGACATTATAGGTTACCAAGGGTAACAAGAGGTAGAAAGTTATCCAAGTTCCTGAAAAGGTAAAATAGAGGAAATTTAAAATCATGCCTAGAAGAAATTCGTATTTTGTTGATGGGTGATCCCACAATAATGGGTACCACTTTTTGACCAATTTTGACACTGAAATCAATATTTTTGCAACAAACGTCACGTTCAAGTGACTATATCTCCACAAATATAAATAATTTCAAGATGACATAAAATAGTGATTTTGAGTAGTTTGTTCCTACTTTGTAACCATATTTTTTAATCTTAAAAAAAAATTATTTATGTCAATTTTTTTTTATCTCCTCCAAAAAGTGATACATAATAAAATTCAATTTTAAAGAGTGACAGTTCGTTTGACACACATAATTTTTTTTCTAGAAATGATAATAAATTAATTCTTTTGGCGTTAGATTTGTAACATCAATATATAGAGGCTGCATTTGGTTTGATTTATTTTAGTTGAGTATTGTATAGTTTATGAAGTTTTGAAGTGACATGAACCATAATTCAGACATACGTTCTGTTTGCCACAAATAATTTGAAGTCAATTTATCATAAACCTTCTTTTTTTTGTATTAAATAGAGAGGTATCTTGATAAGCTAGTTCCTACATATTTTTTCAAAAAAAAATTGACCTAATTTACTAATTTTCCCGAGGTGTCAAAGTTGGTTGATGTTCAATCGGTAATGAACCTATAATGAGTTAAACTCATATTTGAACGTCTGAATGATTAAAATATGTATTACAATTATAGTCATTGGAAAGCTTGCTCTGAGCAGAAAATTTTGACATTTTTTATTTTACAATAGGAGATCATTCTCTTGCAATTATGGAAGTCAAAAGAGTAAAAAATAAAGAAAAAAAAATACTTAAATTTTTTGCTAATTTTGCATGTTCGCGTGAACATACCCTCCAAAACTTTGCGGCCATCAAAAAAATTTAGGCATATAATTAGGCGAACATGTCTGTAGTCAACGTGTTCATGTGAACAATCTAAAAAACTTGAAAAATTTGCCATTTGTAAAGCTATCTGCCATCAACCTAACCAGTAGTGCATTGTCTGTCTTTGCCATGAGTTTAGTTCGCAAAATCGAAGGCATCAATTTGGTAAAAAAATTGCACATCAAAATTATTTATTTATTTCTTTTATTAGTGAAATTGTTTAATAGATGCATTGAAGTTAAATTAAAAATTAGTAACACATTAAAGGTGTTAAGAAATACATATTCTTATTGTGTTATGAATGGTCTCCTTGCAGCATGTGGCAATTGTTGGATGAAGACATGATCGTAACAAACTACTAATGCTTGCTTTGCAGGACGTTGTCGAAGACCATTGTGTGTTTTTCAAAACCATGTGTGTGGATTTATTAGATTAAATAACACTTTGTTTGGTGCTTAAAATGAACTTTTTATTTTTTATTTGGTGTGTCTACATTGTTTAAATCCCTAAGAGTTGCATTGGACATATCCTCTCCCCTCACCATTCATGGATCTTGGGTGTAAGAGAAATCCATGTAACTTCTATAGGAGGCCTGCCTTGGACCAAGATACTCAATATTGGATATGCCAGGGGATGACCTTAGAGCATTAACGGGTCAAAAACTAGGTCAACGTTCCAACCACTATATAAAACTCGATTACGGTGAAAGTCATGTTGGCAATATTGCTAAGTGATAGCTCTCCTCCAGTACCCTTATGGTGCATCAAACCTTGATTCTCAGGGCTGGGAGACCTTCTAAGGAAGTTTATCACTCACTTGTTGAACAAAATACCCTTACTAAAAACCATGTTTTAGTGGTAAAAATCCTTTCTATCCACTGGCTCAAGGGGTCACCGATGCTCGTGAACACATCCTGCATTCTCGTAGTCCTTAGTAGAGACAACAGTCCCTTGGGAAGTCATGCCCCTTGAGATGCGGATCTTGGTAGCCTCAAGAAGTGAGTGCAGTGTAAGGGGGAGCCTGTGGTGCCAAGGTCCTAAGTTTTCCACTCTAGATAACCGCGGTTGAACTTTGGTTCAAGTAGGATTTCAGTGGATGTAGTCCTAAAGCCTAGTTTCTGGTGTGATTGTTCACATTTAACAATAGCTATTCTTGACTTAATGTGTCTTGTGTGTGTGTAAAACATAATCAAGATAAAAGCCAACATTCAAATTTACACCTTGGAAACTTGCAAAACCTTGTCAAAACATCAAACATTGTCAAAACCTTGTCAAGATTTCACCTAAGTTCAAAAAACCTTACGTATACCTCTATCATTAGCATAATCATATTCCTAAATGTCATTTTTGACTTACCCTAGTGGTATATCCCCCTCATATTTCATTTTTCAAACCCTAGCATCATTTTCACTATCAAACCCTATCAAATTGTCCATCAACCAACTTGTCTTCTTGATCACCTATCCTCATTTTGCATAGCCGAAACGTCATTATCAACCCTAGGAAACCATCCCTTGCATAGTCCAATTTGTGTACACCTACCTTTAGGATCCTTACCAAGTCCAAAACATAACCCTAACCTTCATTTTACATATCATAATCTTCATCTTGCATACCTTCAAAATGACACCTTACATTTGCACTTGCATAACATCCCTAGGACATTTGTGCTTTGCATATCAAAACCCTAGGTCATTTAGCATTTCCTAACATTGTATAACATCCCTAAACACTTAAAAATCCCAAAAATACTCATATCTTGCTTACCCACATCTTAATTATCAAGTTTTGACCTGTTTTACCAACTACAACCCTGTTTTACCAACTGCACATTTCATGGGCACGGTTGGTAGTTTCAGGGCATAGTTGGTAGTTTTAGGGTGCACTTGGTAATTAGGTGTTTCATTCTAGGTTCTAGAACCCTAATCTACACTTCCACACCTTACATTGCATCCCAAGACCTTAGGAAACACTCTAAATCACTCAAAATACTCAAAATTTGCATTTTAGGCACCTTGCAACCCTATTTTACCAATTGCAACCCTTTTTTTATCAACTGCACACTTCAAGTGCATAGTTGATAGTCTAGGTGCACACTTGGGAGGCATAAAGTTCATTCAGGTTTCCCTCCACTGCATCTTCATTCTAAGGTATCATGCTAGCACTCACTAGGACACAACCTTTGGAATTGTCAAATGCAATAATGGCACCTATAAGGTCTCATCAAGAATCAACCATCGAAATTCTCCAAGGTACATTTGAACACATCAATGTTAATCCCTTGTTTAACAAGATACCACCAATTCCTAAATATCCAAAAAGGACATTAAGACTTGATTTTAGGACTCACATCATTTGGAGAAGAAAGAAGGACATGAGAGCTACAAACAAAAGAGGGGATTTCTAACATTATGTTTGCTTATTTTGATAGCTGATGCCATTGTCTTTTATGTGGCAATTTATTCTTGAAAAAATAGATTGATATTTTTCCATAAAATGAAAAGCAATTTTTTTAAGGAGAAACATTCTAGTATTCATACCATGTTATTTGTTTGTGATTCAATGATGGCTTAAGAAGGATTTGGTGCTTTGCCACTTGTAAAGAATGTGACTCATAGATTTTAGTCATATAATGAAGAATATTTATGCTTTGTTGTAGATGACTGCATTCTATTGATTTCTGTCAAACAATTTAAAAGTACCAACAGCGAGAGACAAATTTTTACAATGATTTTTTTATCTGGTTATTGCGCCAAATTTATCTTGAGGCAAGGGATAAATTATTATTTTTAAAATTTTTATAAGGGGAAACAAGAAAGGAAGGAAAAATAAATATGCATGGAAAATATCTGATGAAGCAGAACAAAGAAATATTTAGAAGATTGTGACACATTATCATCGAGTTAAACAAGGTGAAGGAAATGTTGAAGAAGGCTCAATAGAAGTAGAAGTAGTGCATATGGGAGAGAGGTCAGGAACACTCCCTACGAAATCTCAAACAATGAATGTTGAAGAAGGTTCAAGATCAGTCCCTACAGAGGTTCAAATAACAGAAGTCAGAGAAGGGTCAAAATTTTTCCCTGTTGAATCTCAAACAATGGATGTTGGAGAAGGCTCAAGATCAGTCCCTGTAGAAATTCTAGTAATAGAAATCAAAGAAGGGTCAAGATCAGGTGCAAGAACTAGTATGGATGAACTCTTAAATATTATCCAATCTATAAAGTATGGTATTTCTCATAAGAATTTAGATCATTTACTTAAAATGGATGTAGATAAATTGAGAAAACTTGCAGCTAGTGTTCAACCATTAAGTTTGTCTAAGAAAAGGTCAATGAAGAAGAAGATAAGAGAAATTATGACTCAATTTGATAACACTAAAACACTTGAACAAGCTCAGTTTCTTTCACTTTTTCTTACACAAAAAAAGTTACAAGAGGCATTGAAATTGTTAGGTGTAAACACAACATCAAAGAAGAGAAGATTTTCTAGCATGCAAACTGATCTGATTGAAAATGTTAAACAAGGTTTGAGAAACATAGGAAAACACTCTCGAACTAAAGATAAGTCTGTGGAAAGAAAGTGATGTTGATGTTTGTTGTAAGTAAAAATGTCTCAAAATAGAAAAATATCTTCAATTTCGTCTGAAATGGGTTTTAGTAGGAAAACAATGAGACAATATGTTAAGAGAAGATTAATTATGGATGACATTACTATGGAGGGCAATTGGGCAATCATGTGTAGAGCACCTCATTCTGATAGAATTGAAGAGTTATTAAAAAATTTAGTCATATCATTTTGGATTGATAACACTTGTCCTTCATCAAATAATAGAGATGTTATCAAGCATAAGATTGCACCTGGTCAATATGAACATCATACAAAACATTGGTTGGACACAACATAGCATGAGTTATATGTGTCATTTTGTAATGAACATCCTAATGTAAAAGTTGGGCAAACATTGTTTGAAAAATTGAAGCCATGCTTTGTGAGGTCAAACAAAGTGTTTGAAACTTCTTGTTGTCATCATCATATTGAGTTTGATCTCCACTATCAGGTATTTTGAAAGTTTATAGAAGACACATATGGTTTTCATGCTGCTCCTCCTAGTAGGAGAAGTGAGTTTATATCATCCATTTTGTGTGACAACATAGATGATCCAACTAGTAAAATAAATTGCATCAAAGGATTATGTGAAACATGTGGTGAATTGGTTCTATTTCCTTTGAAAACTAAAAATATTTATGTAACAAAAATATTAAATTACAAAAGTTACAAGTATGTCAAGAATGAAACAAAGTTGGGGAAAGAAACAAAAATGTTAGAATATGTTGAAGAGGAGTTGCATGTTCTAACATTTCTGGACAGATTTAAGTAATTGATTCAACCTTATATTTGTCATGCATTTTTTGCAAAGTGGCAAGCACAATAGTTTCAAACTCTGACAGACAATTTTCCACTTGGAACAATTGTATCAGTTGTTAATTTTGCAGAGAACTATTCATTTGTTCATCAGAAAGCAATTCAATCAGATTATTACTTTAATAACCAGGTCACTATTATGGTACATGTTTTTTTATAGACATGCACAATTAGATTTGGATGGTGTTCAGAGTACAGTTCAAGCACAAGTAATTATAAAGGAATATCATTTTTATATAAATGATGATAAAGAACATGACATTCACTATGTAGAACATTGCTTCAATACGTTCTTTTCTTATTTAAAAGAAAGAAACATAAATGTTGATAAACATTATGTTTGGTCTGATGGATGTACCACACAGTGTAAATCATCTAGACCATTTTATGCATTGTGTATATATCATTGCAATGAGAATATAAAACACATATGGAATTTCTTTGAGAGTGGCCATGGAAAAGTTGAACATGATGGTGCTGGAGCTTGCATCAAACATGTTTTGTGAAAGTATCAAATGAATTATTAGGGAGTTCGTGTAAATGATGCACATGATGTTGTTGAATGGTACAAGACTCATTTTTCATTAGATGAGGTCAAGAAATCATCAACAATGAGTCAATAGGCACCATATAGAGTCTTCTGGGAGATAATAGGTATGGATGTGTACGTTTGTTTAACTTTTATGCAATAAAATTATAAAATTTTATCATTAAGTTTTATTTTTGAATTTGTTGAAGTTTAAATTTAATTTTTCTATATTTTCAATTTAACAAACTTTAAGGTGTTAATAGAAAAAACATGCATAGTTGCAAGAGGATAGAAAAGACACGTTCCTTACATTTAGTCATGAGTACAGATAATTGCAATTGGATATTGAAGACAAGAGAATACTCATGTTTTTGTGACTGTTGCATTGATGAAGACTATGAAGAATGCATCAATTAGACACATGGATATATAGGTGCATGGATTTCGGTACCACTTGATGTTACTGATGCATTTGATAAAGAAGATGAAAATTTTGATGATATTCCATTGATTTCTAATGATTATAATCATATCTCTATATTGGTAAAAGTGGGTAAGTATCATAAAAATTAATCTCAACTTTTTATTTAATTATCAATTTCAACTGACTTATATATATTGTACACATGCATTCATGTATACTTTTTATATAGGAGATGTCTTTGCAGTGATTGTTGAGCCTGAAAATCATGAAGGTGTCAGTTATTATTTATTGTGATGTATTGCAGAGAGGAAAAAGTTATATGACCCTAAAGAAAGTGATGGAATGTTGTTCCCCATAGGTAAATTATACATATACATGTACATGCACATATATATTTAAATAAATAAATATATCTAGGTAATTTCATATCTGTCAAATTTTAAAACACTTAAATTTGTGGTACAGGTTTTGTTGTGATAGAGGGAACCTATTTGAAGCAAGACAAAATAGTCCAACATGGAATACACTTTGTTGATTATCAACCTAACAACAAGGTTTTACAATAAAGCCACCTGGTCATTGCTACAGGGCTTTGTTTGCATCCAGTCAAACTTAAGCGTGTACGTTGCAAGTGGAGACTAGATAGTGAAGATCGTGAAAAATATTGCATGTTATAAGTGTACATCAAGTTTGATCAGACCTTTGAGATTTATTTTATAATAATCTGAATATCAACTTTGGTGAAATTGTGTTTTTAATCTGAATATCTGAGTCTCAGTTATCATTAGTTTATTTTAAAACTATAATATTAATTGTACTATGGATGAATTTAATAATTTAACAACTTGATATAAATAGGCTAGAAGTTAGTTCGAACTTACACAATTTCATTATCTATGTTACAATTCTTAAATATCAACTTCTTTTCAAACTATTGAATTTCATCTTGAATTTAATGTGTTTAGATTAATTGTACGATCATAAGTTCTTAATTTTCATTAATTTATTAAAAAATTAGATAATTTAATAATTAAAATTAATTGTACCATGGATGAACTTAATAATTTAAATTTATTTATCAACTTTTTTTCAAAATAGATTGAATTTCATAAGTGATAAATTATATTTATTTTTCTACTTAATTAGATTTAGGGTTAGGTTCAATTGTACTCATTGTTAAGAATGAAATTCAATTAGTTTTATAGCTATGGTTTAACAAGATTAGCATATAAAAAGTAAGAATTTTTTTTTAAAAGAATTGTGTGAGATTGCTTGGAATCCAATAGCCGAAATAGCATCACTACAGTATTTCCCAGCTGAGAAAAGGGTTTCCCTTAATCATCTATAATTCTTCATACTGCAACTTAAAAAGTTCCAAGGAAATTCAAGTAGTTGCAAATAATAAATATGGTGATTTTGTATCATTTTAAAATAGAACACATACTTTCTAAGCCCACGGAGGTCCTCCAAAAGTTATAATTAAAAACCATCCATTAAAGAAGATCAGAAACATTATTATTATGATAAGCTTCCACGACAAACCACTTTAGAGTTAGTTCAAAGAAATTCGTTGGACAACTAAAAATTGAACTCTTGTTAAAAGAAAAAAGTATTTTCTGATTGTAAACCTTTATAAAACTAGTTTGAAAATGAAAAAAAATTACTATTCTTAGTTAGGGTATGTAATCCTTTGAGTTGACAATATAAAATCAGAAGAGAACATTCTATTCTAGTTAAAATCCTTTTCCATTTTTCAAGTATTCTATTAACGTTGAGCTATTTACAAAAAAAATGAGCCTACACATTGATTAGGAAAAATTATTAGCTAAGGCTTTTGAGTGGATTATTTCCCTCACTTCCATCACAATGCAAGGAAACTCATAAAAAATAGATACAACACAACTTAAATGTATCCCAAGTCGATGAAGAGCAACTTTTGCTCCACCAATACCAAAAAATAGAGAAAGTATTCTAACACCATCAGGATATAATGCTTTCAAGACTGATAAATGATATGCCACTATATCTGTTTGGAATGAATTATCCAAACAACGCAAGTGATCAATCGGACAAGAAGTTCCACGAGTGTGATCTCTATGAAATCCTAATATAAGCTCTATCTCATGAAGCTCTAGAGGGACAAGGTCACCTGGCCCCACCCATACCAAATTCCACTCTTCACACTTTTGAAGTATATATTTTTGCACACTATCTTACAGTAGCCCTCGTGAATTCTGAATCATAACTCTCGGTTGATCAATAAGGACAGTGCCACATCATCTTGAGTCTATGGAATTCAATTTTTTCCTCTGATCCCATGAAGGCCAATACTTTTTTATTTGTGGAAGTGCTTCCTGAATAGTTATGGGGGGGGAGAGGTTCTAATTTTATACATCAATCAGAGTTACATGATAAATATTATAGAATAAACATCTACAGATCTAATATATCTCTATGTAACTAAAATACAAACTATAAATCTCGAATAAATACATTTACGTGGAAAAATATAAAAAGTCATATATATGTACATGTGATGGTATCTAACTACTGAAGTACTGAATAATCAAATAAATAGTGAAAGTACATGTATGGACCATCAAGGTACTGAAATACACATATGTGTACATGTAAACTGTCTCCAATATATAAATGCATGAAAATAAAATAAAATATATATATCTCATCTACTACTGGAGGGACCCCTCAAGATGCATACGAACAGAACGACCCTCTGATTGAGTCTCCTGTACATCCTCTCACCGAGGTGCACCAACCGAGCCCTACAAATATATATACATGTACATGTTAGAGTTATATCTTTAAAGCATATATATACATACACATGTACATGTACATTCAAATTAAATACGAACTTGAATATATATATATATATATATATATATATATATTTCTAGTTTTCAAAACATTTAAATAATTTTAAACAAACTATTTCAAACTTAAGTACCTGAGCACTATCGGGTGCCTCAATAGAATCATCTGTCTCATGTACATGATGCCCTGAACCAATAGTATGTGTAACCATGTGCTCAGCAACTTGTGCCTACATGATTTATTATGAGTTAAAGGTCAAATTAAATATTCTAGATATATATCTAAACTAATTTTGTTAATAAATGAACATATTTTTTAATTTCATATATATTTAAAAATAAATATAAATTATATATGTACCTAGGTCTCCAGAGGTGGAGGATGATCAGCAGACTCCATCGTATCATCTACCGATGCACCTGAGCCTAAAACTCTGACACCTACTTAACCTCCCTCAACACCATGTCCAAATACTGGTAAATTTGAATAAAGTGGATTGTGTAACCTAGTGGGTAATGGTGTAGAATTAGTGCTGCCATGTCCGAACAATAGGTCCACGTATGATGAAATACCTAGGCTTGAACTAGTATCAATCGTAGATAGGCCTCGCAACTGCTCACCAAACTCATCAAGACCCTCAGCTATGTTTTGGACATCTCCAACTCGTATGCCCAAGTTCTCTATAGTGTGTCGTGAGCCTAGTGCTAAATATTGTGAGCTACGCATAGGTGTATCACCTAGCACTAGTGTGGCGGCCTATGTTTTTGGAACCATGTCAAAGCTTTGATGCTGTCTAACAACATCCATCACTACATGTAGTAGAAAACCTTGTGTATCAAAAATATATCTGACAATATGCAACATATCCTCCAAAAAATATAGTTCCACATCCATATGTCTCTACTGTCCCGAAATACCACGAATATCACGTGGTAGTGGTAGCCCAACAACTCTATATGCATCATCAGAGGAGGTGCCTGAAGTGCTACTAGATGCCTATGAAGATTTTCGACCAAGTGGACAAGAATGCCAACTATGAAGATAATGATTAATAGAATCTGATGTGATACTAGCCGCTATAGATGCAATGTGCCCAAAAGTGTCAATTGCTCCCCTTTGGGAAGCAATGACGACTCTATCTACAATAGGAGCATGCGTAGGAGTCACAAGAGGCATCCATTGTCCAACAAACTGTCTAATATCTGCATGTGGTAGACGATGTGCATTGCAGTACTAGTCACAATCTACGATCTGACCATGCCATTTGTCCATAATAATCAGGAATATCCAAGTAGTTGACATTGAGCCCTATATGAAACTCAGCATACAATTACTATGCAAAATAAAGGGGTATCTGATCATTATTAGGATAATGACCATGTGCTACTAAAAATTATGGATAGATCATGCTAGCAATAATAGAGTCTCTGCATCATGTGACTCTATAACCTCTCACCCTACCCCATGTACCCTCATACTCTAGAAAGAGCTCTCTCTTGATGATGTCTTTGGGGGCTACCCTCTTCACGTCATAAAAAGATGCATCTCCTAAAACCTCATCCCTAAGCTTGCTAGATATGGAAGCTAATATGGTAGGAGTAAATGAATGGTGAGCTCAAAACCTAGCTGTCAAATCCTATAAACTCCTACATATCATAGTACATATGTCTTTATAAAGACCATCATCAGAGGTCGATATAGAGTGCTATAATCTAGCAATCTCCTACTCTAAAAATGCAAATAGAGCATCAATATTAATGCATGGAGGTGGTGTAGTAGGACCTCTAGCAAGAGCTGCAGGTGCAGCCTAACTTGGAACAGGAGCCGCAGTAGGAGCCACGACAAGACCTCCACCACCCGGAGCTACACCAGGAGCTGAAACATGAGCTACACGATGAGCCCTACATCGAGGTACACCATGAGCTGCAGGATAAGCCCCACCCTAAGCAACATGACGAGCTGTATGAGGAGCTACAACAAGTGTGACAATAGGAACTACATCAAGTGCTGCACCAACCTATGCTGCAGCAGGAACTGTAGCAGGAACTACATCAGGTGCCACACCAGGAGCCACATCAAACTAATTGTGTGAAGCCATAGATCTGTAGAAATGTATGAAGCTCACTGAACTACCTACTATACACACAATTTTTTATTTTTAAAATTAAAAATTATACACATGTATGTAATTGAACAGACATCACACATCATGGACCTAGATAATCTGTAACACATGGACTTAGATTAATTTGCATATAGGTAAGAATATAACATACAAATATACATATATAAGAACATATAACTTGGAACATATGTATGACCTAACTTAGAATACATGTTACAATGTTTAATTAATAAAAGTTAATTATAATCTTTAACATAGCTTATTATAATATATACAAACATAAAGAATGTACATCATGTATATTTGAACATGTAAAGATCTTATATTTTTTAGGAGAGTCAAGGTATTTAATATCTCTTTTTGTTCATGATCAATCTAGCCTACTTGAGAAATTTCATGTTCATTTGGGAATATGCAAAATGAAATGGGTTCTCCTTTTTCACTCCTTGGAAAAAATTTCATGTACCAGGAGTTATCAATGCTCAAGGATATTCCCGTGGTGATCATGTCTTTAGAGAATGAGGAGTCATGAACAAGGAAGGTAAGAGCTATTGTCCATTGCATTGTTATTTAAGTTTGATCGCATTAGCCTTTAGGAGGATTTAGGGTTTTGAAGTTTCATTTGTATTTTTTAAATTCGGTGTAAATGATAATTTATTGAAGTCATCGATTCAAGTTATGATTTGGGGAGGTCAGTTGATATCTAGGAGTTCACTCTAATAATAGGAGTTTGATCACATTAGCCTTTCTAAAGTTTTACATTTTGGAAGATATTTGTTAAATTTTTCAAATGGAATTTGAATGATTTTGATTGGGGTTATTGAGTCAAGATATGAGTTGGGTAGAAATGATTTTGCTTGGGGTTATTGAGTCAAGTGTGCATTTGAAATCGTACCATTCCCATGATTTAAAGATGTATCCTACTTGGGAAAAGGTTTCTCAGAATCATAAATATTTTTAAGGTAGCGATGTTGTAACAATAATAATATGGTTATGATTGTATTAATTGGTTCAAATCAATTAATTGAAATGTCGGCCAAATTAAATTAACCTCCTCTATTCCTTAACGTTTTTATTTGATTTTATTTTGGCAAATTTGATTAAATTATATTTTAAGAGTATAACCTTATAAAATGAACTTAATGGTTTCTTAATATTTTAGATTTAAACTAATTTTTATTTTATGAAAAACTAAACAATTTATAAATTATAATGTGTCATGTAATTTTTTTTTTAAAAAGAAAATTTATATAAAATGTTAGATTTAAATATTTAAAGGTAATATTATATATTTAATATTTGTGAAAATTATATATTATTAATTATTAAATTTAATATAGAAAAAGATAATATAATATATAATGAAAATTTAAATATTAAATTAAAAAAATTAATTTGATATAAAACAAGAATAATGAAATTAATTTTGTTAGCATTATTTATTTTGTATTATAGATATGTCTAAAAGATATATGGTCTACTTTTTAATGAAATTGTGAAACTAATAAGATAGCACAAAGACTATTTAGTTATATTGTTTAATTCTAAATTTAGTTCATTCAAAATTTCTATTATTATATTTAACTTAAATAATGTAATATTTTGTTTATTTATTAATATTATGTGATCCTGGGTATTATAGTTAGAACAAAAGTTTTTATCAAGATTATTGTCAAGTTAAGATTACAATTATTTTTTAGACTATAGGATTAGAATTATAGTTACTATTATGATTAGGGCTAAGATTTATATCATAGTTCATATTCTTATTGGGATTTGGATTTGGGTTTAAAATTATGATCATGGTTCTCTTGAAAGTTTATATTGTGGTTGTAATTATGATGAAGGTTAGGGATTGCATTTAGATTCATAATTAGGGTTAGTGGTAGGATAATGATTTAGGTTTATGTCACAATTATGGTTAAGATTAGGTTTAGAGTTTGGGCTATAATCTTGTTTTTTGTTAGGTTTTAATGTTTGGGTTAGGATTAGAGTTAAGATTAGGAAAATGTTACAATTATGGTTAGTATAAGGGATTACAACATACATATTATCATGGATTAGGATTAGGGGTAAGGTTAGAATTAGAGTTGGACTTTGGAACACATTTAATTTATGGTTAAGCATAGGGTTATGGTTAGGATAATGGTTTAGGTTTATTTAATAATCAAGGTTAGGGTTGTGTTTATAATCTAGGTTATGATCTTTTCCATAATTGACCTTCAAAATTTATTCAACGTACCTATTGCACACTAAGGTTTTGATAATGGTTAGGGTTACGGTTTGGATGTACATGTATGTTATATATTCATGTACCAAGTAGATATGCAAATTACTGGACATTCTTGTATATGTATAATGTAGGATCTCCCCTTAAGACATGTCATTGAATTATATTATATAGTTAATTATATACTTAGATTAAGACATTAAAGTCTAAGTATTCTTTTAGAATTACAATTTAGCATTCAAATCTAACATTTTAAGATAGATTAGTGTACAAAGATTAGGATTTACTATTTAGGCTCATGGTTTAACATTTATGGTTTAAATGATTATTATTAAAAGGTTAGATGTAGAGGTTAAATATGGGTTTGTATCATTGTTAGCAGTATGGTTTAAAGAGGGTTCGGGTATGGGTTTACATCATTGTTAGTTCAACATGGCTAGAGGGTTAGGATTTGTACCAGGGATCATCTAAGATTAGGGGTTCTAATTTATGAAATTTATGGTTTTAGGGTTAGGATTTTTATTAGGGATCATCTAAGATTTGAAATTTAGGAGTTATGTTTAATCATCTAAGATTAGGGGTTATAATTTATGAAATTTATGGTTTTGCAATTGGGATTATGACCATGTTTAGTATTTAGGGTCCTATTGTTTAACATTAAGGTTTAAGAATTAAAATTTAAGTAATATATAAGATCTTTACATGTTCAAATATAAATGATGAACATTCTTTATGTTTGTATATATTCTAATCAAGTTATGTTAGATTATAATTAAAACTTTTATTAATTAAATATTCTAACATGTATTCTTTACATCATACATGTTCTAAATTATATGTTCTTATGTATGTACACATGTATGTTATATTCATACCTATATGCAAATTAATCGACATTCTTATATATGTATAATTTAGGATCTCCCCTTAAGACATGGACATTGAAAATTATATAACTAATTATATACTCTGATTATTAAGACATTAAAAATAATTACACATTTAAACATGAATATTGAACACATACATGTATGCACATCTATGTTAACATGAACATATTTACATGTACATTTATGAAATAAAATATACATTTTAATCTACATTCTTATACATATATAATTTAGGATCTCCCAAGTTAAGACATGTGTCATTAAATATAGTTAATTGTACACTTAGTTATAAGATAAATTAAGATCAATAGTTAACATATATATATACACAAATTATACATATAAAAATATGAATTTAATAAAAACATGTACAAACATCTACTTTAAACCATGAACAAATATACATGTACATCTATGTTCAAAATAAAAAATTATACATTCTAATCTATATTGTTACATGTACAATTTAGGATCTAGACCCTTAAGATATGTCATTTAATTAAACTTCTAAGATTATGATATTAAGGTGAATTTGACATTATATATATATATATACATATATATATATATATATATATATATATATATATATCGAAAACATACATGTCTATATTAAACATTAACATATATATATATATATATATATATATATATATATATACATATATATACATATATATATATACATATATATACATATATATATATATATGTATATATATATATATATATATGTATACATATATATATATATATGTATACATATATATATATGTATATATATGTATATACATATATATATATGTATACATATATATATATATATGTATACATATATATATATATATATGTATATACATATATATATATGTATACATATGTATATATATATGTATACATATATATATATGTATATACATATATATACATATATATTCATATATATATATATATGTATACATATATATATACATATGTATACATATATATATATGTATATACATATATATATATATATGTATATGTATCTATATACATATATATATATGTATATACATATATGTATATACATATATATATATGTATACATATATATATGTATATACATATATATATATGTATACATATATGTATATACATATATATATATGTATATATATATATATGTATACATATATATATATACATACATGTATATATGTATATGTATGTATATATATACATACATATATATATGTATACATATATATATATATTTATGTATATATATATACATATATATATGTATATATATACATATATATATGTATATATATACATATATATATGTATATATATACATATATATATGTATATATATATATATATGTATATATATACATATATATATGTATATATATATATATATCGAAAACATACATGTCTATATTAAACATTAACATATATATTTCTAATGTTTTTCTAATTTAAAAAAAAATTTCTAAAATTTATATTATATTATAAATTTTAGACTACAAAACCAGAATAAATATTTTTTTTTCTAACTATTTAAAAAAAAAAGGGCTTAAAATTATATTATAAATTTTAGACTACAAAACTAGTCATTATAAATTTAGTGCACAAAATCAGATATTATAAATTTTAGAAATTTATACAAAACCAGTCAACAACACTACCTTTAGACTCAACCTTTGCTTCTAACCATGTCAAAACCTGTGACATGGTTAGAAGGAAAGGTTGAGTCTAAAGGTAGTGTTGTTGACTGGTTTTGTATAAATTTCTAAAATTTATATTATTATAAAATTTTAAACATTTTTGTAATGTTTTTTCTAATTTTTTTTTTCTAAAATTTATATTAAATTATAAAATTTCTAATGTTTTTGCAATGTTTTTTCTAAATTTTATATTAAATTCTAAATTTTCTAATGTTTTTGTTTATAAATTTATTTATTTTTTCTAAATTTTATATTAAATTATAATTTTTTTAATATTTGTCTAATATTTTTTCTAATGTTTTACTAAATTTTTTTTCTAATTTTTTAAAATATTTTTTTTCTAAATTTTCTAATATTTTAAATTTTTTTTTCTAAATTTGTTTTCTAATTTTTTTATTAAATTATAAAATTTCTAATGTTTTCGTAATGTTTTTTTTTAAATTTTCTAATATTTTTGTAATATTTTTTTTTCTAAATTTGCTAATTTTTACAATAAATTTTCTAATGTTTTTTTTATAAATTTTCTAATTTGTGTTTATTATATTTTTTTCTAAGTTTAATATTCAATTATAAATTCTCTAATGTGTTTGTAATATGTTTTGTAAATTTTCTAATTTTTTGTAATGTTTTTTCAAAATTTGTTTTCTAATGTTTTTGTAATATTTTTTCAAAGTTCGTTTTCTAATGTTTCTAATGTTTTTCCTAAATTTTATATTATAAATTTTCTACTATTTTTCCTAATGTTTTCTAATATTTTCTGTATAATATTTTACTGTTTTCTAAATTAATATAAATAAACAATAAAAAAAATTTAAATTAACATTTAGATACGCTTTCAAAATTGTTGAAAATGTAAATAACATTCAAATATGCTTTAAAAACATAAAAAAAATGCATTGAAAACATTAAATAATGCTTTAAAAATGTTCAAAACATTGAATTAATAATATTTCGACATACCCGAAGATGAAGAATTCGAATGAAAGTGACAGGAGATGCTGGTGGGGGCAGTAAAAATTGTATGTTTGCCCGAACACATGAGTCAATAGTAGTCGCCATGAAAATTAACTGGAAAAAGTTAAAAATGCAGTTTTAAGTGCTGGAAATGTTCCTTTCATATGTTCGAACGAACATATTATCTAGATATGTTTGCGCGAACATAGTAATTTGGGCGTTAATATGTTCACATGAACATATGTAGATAATATGTTCGCACGAACAAGCCACCAAATGCAATAAGCCAAAATCGCGATTTGGCAAACTTTTTGAAGTTTCTTTGTTCCACTAAAGTGGAACCCATTAGTGTGGGTTCACCCTGATTTGAGACAGAGCTACATACAAGATAGGGTAAATGTAGCAGAGAACTCCCTAATGGAGCTTGAGCTAGCTAATGCCAGATTGGCTGGCAAAATAATTCAAGAAAAATAGTTCATGGAAGATGATAACTTCTTTAAATCTATTGAATTGAAGAGCTTCATTTACAAGGTGAGATAAAGTGAACAAATGTTTAAACTCAAACTAGCAGAGTCTGAAGTGAAAATATAGGAACTGGTTGATAAACTTCATACCTATGACCTAGAGAGCAAAGTAATGACTCTTGTAGAGGCAAGGGACTTATTCCAATGAAGTCATATGCTCTTAGTTCCATGATAGGATCTAGAAAAAGCTTTCATGCTTGACCAAATAATGAGGCAGGAGAATTCCATCTCTTATGAGGCTTTTGGTGCTAGTGGATTATAGAGGGGATCAAGCTTCAACATAGATTCAAAATCCCTAGCAGTGTGGAGCATGTCTCTTGAAACTAATAATCCAAAACTAATGGATATCCATACCAGAGTTTAGGGAAATATTATAGTTTGGACTCTACAAAGCACATCTGGTGAAAAAATCTCTAAGGCTATGAAGCATTTCTCTTTCATGAATGAGACTAAGGTAGAGGAGATAGAGACAAAACTGGCCAAGACATTTCATGGTTATATAGATCTCAAAAAGCTCTATGAGGAGGAACTCGGAAAGAGTTATGTCTACAAGAAGAAGGTAGAGGAGTTGGAAGAAAAGGCTCAAGGGCTAGAGGCTGAAGTTGCATGCTCGAGGGATCAAAAAGATAATGAAAATAAAAACAAGGCATAAGGTAGCCAAGAACAATCAACAAGGGTCACAATAGAAATGTTTACTTAGACTACAGATCTAGAGAAAGAGGAAGCAAATCCAAGAAGGATGAGAATTGATGCTCAATCTATACAACAAGGTAGTGAAGTAAGGGTATGTTTCTTGGGAGGCATGATAGGTCATAGAGTAGAGGCTCTAAAGAAAATATCTCAACAAGCACATGCCCTTTATATTGTGTCTATCACCCACTTTTAATTTGTTGGGGGCATATATATAGATCTTAGATAGGATAATTATGCTAATGGAAAAGAAGCCTGATTTACCAAACAAGATCATCACAATGGAAGAAGGCCTAGAAACAACAAAAAAATTAATAAGCTTCTTCACTAGTAAATTGTAGATGGTACAAGGTAAGTTGAAAATCTTGTCAAAAGGGATTGAACCTTCTATCCCACCAATTTTGGATGCTAATAGTAAACTAAAATATTGGGAGGAGCGGTTAGATTCCTTTAGTTCAATATTAACACATACAAGAACAACATTAAATTTTGAGGATGACAGTGACATTCTCTTTAATAATTTAATTGATTCATTGTTTAAATTTGAAATAGACTCTAATTTTTTTTTAGTAGAATCAAAGGCCATTACAATTGCTAGATGGAATAAGGTAGTAAAGACTTAGATAAAGTTAGAGGCACTAAGTAGCCCACCAAAAGGGAGATGTATGTTTGGGAGACAATTGGAGAAGTCAAGGCTCTACCAATAGGAACTAGTTAAAGAGCTACAATTAAAGGAAGAGACAAAATAGAGAGAAAAGGTAAGGAAAGTGATAGGTAGTTAATGTGTAAATAGATTCAAGCTAAAGACACCTGAAGAAAGTGCCACCTACCTATTTTGCAACTTTTTCCCCAAAATTTGATTATTTACCAAGAATGCTTGAAAAGTAACAATGTAAAATATCTTTTTATTTTCTTTCAAGTAAATTTTTGATACGTGTCCTCCCATCTGAAGCTTGTTGCAATCCTTCTATAAAAGGATTTCCAGGATGTGGAGTGAGGGCATGAGTCTTGTAGAATTTTAGTATTATGCTAATTACAATCGGTCCAATGTTTTGTGTCGATTGTACATTGTATTCAATTTTGCAAAATCTAAGAATATAGTGAATATTGAATGATAGGTTTTTTCATATATCTTCAGTTATATTGTGAGTTTCATACCAGTAATGTATGATTTTCAAGGAAAATTAATACAAAAAAGAGTTATGAATATCTGTGTCTCTGAGTTTTGTCTCCATTTTCATGTAGCTATCATTTTAAGATTGAAATGAGAAAGGTTCTTTCAATTTAATGTAGCTTGGATGAGTTGTACATATTTTCATTGATTTCTTTTAATTCAGGGAATTAAGTAAATGCTTCCATGAATAGATATGGTTTCTAGGTATATGGGAGAGATATCATAAGAATGAAATTTAGGGTTGACAACTGATAAGTTTAATTGCAAGTCAATTATATAGGTCTAGGGTTACTAATTTGACTCTGTATAGGAAATGGATAAGGCACTAGTCATTAATTTAGATGTAAATTGATATAGTCATGTGGTTTCACAATACACATTCAAATTAAAATCAATTTTCCATTTTTGTAATAAAGAATAAAATTGTTTGTCATTCTCTTATTGTGACAACTTTTTGTGATTTTATAGTGAATTGTTGTAAATCGACAAGTTGATTACATTTCAAGAAGTTTCATGACCATCTTTCTACTATAAGGGATAAATCTGAGAATGAGAATATTAGTGAATAAATTTGAAGTAGAGAATCATAGAAGAATCCAACAAATTCCTATGTGCACCCACCTTGGCCTTGAAGAGCCTAAAGAGTAGAAAGCCCTTGTGTGCTTTGTTGAAGTCGGTCTAGATCTAAGATAATTTTTGCTAAATATGGGAACTAGCTAATCCTTAGGCATTTATCTTTTCTCTATATCTTGGTGTTGGTTGTTGGAACCTACAGTTTTATTTTTGAAACACAAACAAGAGGCATCCTTAACTCAAGAATCTTGTGATTCTTATAGGCTTGATATGAGAGAAAAAGATTATCAGGTCAATAAGGACATGAATTAGATAATGAAGGCCAAAAGAAGTCAATTTTAGCACAATCCCTTAGCCTAGAAGATTGATATAAACTATGTTTAATCATCCTCACTTATTCATCATGAACAAAATTAAGACACTTATGAATAGGTGAAGCAAAAGCATGCATGGCATTCAACCAAGGAAAAAAATACTTAACTTGAAATTAATCAGAAGTAGGAACAACAAAAAAGGTAGTGATCACAATTTTACCACAAAGTTCAACCAAAAAATCGATGGAACTAAATGATGGATAAAGAAAACCATTACAAGTTTGAATCCACACATCAGATGTATCATAAGAATTAGATTGCAAGCATTTCATAAAAAGATTTTCTTTAGTAATAACATTGACTAAGGATGAAGGATCAACTAGAAAACCTTGTGTAATTATCTTAGTAGTCTTAGCATAAATGTAAAGAGGACCATCAAGAGCTTTAATAATCTTAGTATCATCAAAGGTAATCAACCATTCCTTAGGCCTTGTATTCTTTTATTGTTTTCGAGGTTTGGGTTGAGTTTTAAGTTTAAATAGAGGTTGTTGTATAACTTGAGGTCAAATTTGAGTGTGAGGTGGAGATACAGATTCTAATAAATCAACATGCTCCACATGGTTGACAACATGATTAAGATCATCTATCTT
The DNA here is from genome assembly GCA_028749045.1 of Cupressus sempervirens. Classification (NCBI taxonomy): domain Eukaryota; kingdom Viridiplantae; phylum Streptophyta; class Pinopsida; order Cupressales; family Cupressaceae; genus Cupressus; species Cupressus sempervirens. The sequence continues at coordinate 796,335,181 of CM053790.1, forward strand.
TGAATCATAAACAATAACTAGATGGCTAAGCAATATCATTAGTATCATGTGTAGGTAAAGGATTTATATAGATTTGAAGGTTTTGATTAGGAGGAGAAACAAACTTGTTTCCACTACCATGAAAAATTATTAATAGATAAGGCATTAGAATCAATCAAGTCTTAAACCTTAGGTTTTAAACAATAACACTTCTCAATACCATGGCCATTTTTACGATGGTATTAAAAAAATATTTAGGATTGAAAGATTTAGATGCAATTGAAGCAAGTAAAAGAGGTCAAATAGGAGGTAAAGTAATCATATTAGTAGTTAACAACCTATTCATAATAGAATTTAAATATTTGGAGAGAGGAGTAACATACAATTCAAACGAAAAGTAGTGGATACAGAAGTAGTATTGTGAGATGTAAGAACAACTTGATCAACAACTATATTCTCTTATTGGTTTACCTTGACATAGTTATTAGTATTTTTAAATTTTTTTGGATTAGGAGCAACATCACTCTTAGCAACTAAAACAAGAGTCATTGGAGTGTTTCTCTCAAATTGGGTCACTTGTAATTGATAATGATGAAGTACTGCACAAAGTTGTTGAAAAGAGGTAACTTTAGTAAGAAGAATCTTATCTCTAATATCCTTTTGCAAATTTGAAATTAAAATACATTGAATATCAATATCAAGAATAGGATAAGAAATATGAGTAAGTATTTTCTTAAATTTGTTGAAAACATATTGATATAAGTATGACTATGTTTCAATCATTATTTTGTCACTAATATCAAACTTGCTACTTGCTGGTAAGATAATTTCTTATATGATTTAAGTACTATCATTTATTTGATTGATGAAGAGGATTTGATCAAATGAGGTAACAATAGCACCTAGAGGAAAGGTTGAGTTATGATATGAAAAGAAGCACAAGAATCAGTTAAGACAATGATATTATAGTACACTGATAATCTACTTAAGGTTTCAAAGGTTGGTTATACTGAATAAGTTTAGAAGAACAAGTTAAATGAAGTTTGTCTACCAAGCTTGACTGAGTGGACAGTAAGTGCCGAGCAAAGTCAATGCAAGTATAGTAGAAAATTAGTTGAAGCCGAGTAAAGTTAATTTTAGTTTAAGCTAAGTGAAATAGTGTAAGCCAAGTAAAGTTTAGGTGACATTGAGCACCAGTAAACTTTAGTTCATGTTGAGTGTTTTGATGGTGGATGTCAAGCAACATAGTATGTGTCTAGCATCAAAAGCCAGTTAATGTCAAGTGTCAGCATTATGAGAAAGATCAAGAATTTGATGAATTTGAGCCAACAAGTTTGATTTCTTGGATTATGTGAGCCATGTGGAAGATAAGGTTGATGAGATGGTGGCACAAAATTCATGGTGAACTATTTTAGGGTGAATTCAAAGAGAATTAAAGGAGAAGTTTCTAGAAGGAAATGAAATGAAATCAGGGGTAAATTCATTGAATCCTATCTAATCTAACCTAACCCTAAAATGAATGATGAAGGATGAATGCCAAAAGATCTTAATTCTCTATGTATAGAGATGGCTAATTAGAAGCAAGGGATTGTCATGTGCAAGAACCTAAGGAATACAAGGAATCTAGGGTATTACTTCATTCACTGACCTAAGAGAAGAGACTGCATTGCAAAGAAAAGCAAGAAGGCTTAAGGGTATGGATGCTTGAAGGGTGAACAAGTTATTGGAGCTTAAGAGTGTGAAAGCCAAGAAAAATGGAGGATTGAAATAGAAATCTATAATTTGCAAATGGAGTTGTTAATTGTTATCAGATCAAACCTTACTGTTACTCTCTAATCATTGTATTAGTCTAGGGTAAATCCTTTGGATTAAGGTTGACCTAATAGTCATTTGTAAATCCTTTAACTAGGTGGCATTCCAAGTGAATGATCTAAAGTCCTCTAAAAAGGCTCAATCCTAATTGGGTGATTGAAATCCTTTAACCAGGTCACATTTAATAGTGTTTAATATAACCTTTAACATGGTTGGCCTTTCAAAGGGCATCACTTCAGGGGAGTGAGAATGAGTATCATGTTACTGGTGGTTTTTCCCAAATTGGGTTTAAACATTAAATAATTTTGTCAAATGTGCTAATTAATCTATTAATGTTTATGTTTACATTTTTGCAAATTGATTTGACAATAACATACAAGTTTGAGTCATTGCATAATCTAATGGATGCATGCATGATGAAAATATTTGATGGATATGGGCTCACTAAGCTATGAAAAGTTTTATTTGTACATTTGGACCTTGAATAATTGATTCACCCCCTCTTAGTTATTCTAATGAATTCCAACAATTTGTATCAGATCCATCTACTTAAGAGGACTATTTTGAAGGTACTAGAAGCACAAAGATCAAGATGTCAAAAAGAGAAGTGCCCAAGATTAATAGAGATAAATTTCTTGCATGGTAAATTTGATGAAGCTACATCTAGGAGGTCTTGGAGATCATGCACAATCTAAGATTTTTGTTGAGCATATTGATCTTGCTAGAGCCCTAATTGTTGAAGATCTAAAAAGAGGAAAGAACACAACTAGGCAATGTTGGAGATTTCCTTTTCCCTAAGCTATGCCGAGTTTTATGATATCAAGAATTGTGACAGTGCAAAGAAAATGTGGGATTCTCTAAACACTATTTATGGAGGTGAAAAGAATGTTCTAAGAACCAAAGCTGAAAGTCTCAGAGCTACATTTGGTGACATGAAAATGCAAGAAGGTGGGAATATTGCTCAATATTTCTCTAGGATAAAAGATGTCGTTAATGCAATACAAGGATCTACTTGTAAAATAGATGATGATACTATACTAGGAAAATTTTTGAGAGCATTATTGCCCATCTATGTTATTAGAGTTTTTGCAATACAATAACTAAGATGTATGCCAGGAAATGATCTAACTCTTGAAGGTCTAGTAGGTAGGCTCACTACTTTTGAGCAATCTAACTTTGATTATTATAGACTTGAAAATATTGAATCTTCTTTCAAAGCTAAGATTTTGTTTAAGGAACACAATGAGAAGAAGAAGAAGAAGAAGAAAAAGATAAAATATGTGTCAAGTAATAGTGATATAGATGAGGAAGATGTAGATAAACTTGAAGCACTATTAGCAAGGAGATTTCACAAAGGTAAAGGAAAGTCTAAATGTAAGTTACCTATCATGTGTTTCAATTATAATGAGGTTGGTCATATTGCTGTTAGATGTCTAGAAAATAAGAATTATAGAGGTGGTGACAAGTACAAAAGTAGAAGAGATGAAGACAAAAAAGTCTACAAAGACAAAGGAAAGAAGTCTTGCTACATTATTGAAGAGGAAACAAAAGATGGATCTAAAGATCATGCTGATGAAGTGGTGTATATTGCAGTGAAGGGTGAATCTGATGAGGATGAGGCAACTGCACTAGTGTCTTATGCGAACAAGAATGACAGATGGATCATTCATAGTGAGTGTTCACATTATATGAGTGGAGATAAAAGTAAGTTAATTAACTTGAAATATTATGATAGAAATAATGTAAGGTTTGGTAATGATGCACTATGTCTAATAAAAAGAAAAGGTTCTATCAAGCTCACAAAAAAGATTTTATGTAATAATGCTTACTATGTTGAAGGACTTAACTATAATTTGTTGAGTATGTCATAGCTAAATAATTTGGGCTGTAAGGTTGAGTTTGAGAAAAAAATTTCTAAGATATATGATACTAATAGAAAATCGATTGGAAAAGGTTATCAAACTAGAGACAATCTATTCTGCCTTGATATAAAGGATGCTACTTGTTTAGTTGTAGAATTTGATGATGTGTGGCTATGGCACAAGAGGTTATGTCATGTTAATTTTGATAACTTGGTTAGTATCAATAACATGAGAAGAGTCAGAGGTTTTTCAAAGTTGAAAAAGCTTGACAATATAATTTGCAAACAATGCTAGTTAGGAAAAATGACAAAGTCAAGTTTAAGAGTAAGACTCATACCTCTAAAGGAATATTAGAGATTGTGCATACTAACTTATGTGGACTAATTGAAGTGGAAAGCTACAAAGGAGATAAGTACATTATGCCACTTGTTGATGATTATTCTAGAATGATGATAGTTATGTTTCTGAAACATAAATTTGATGCTTTCCAAATGTTTAAATGTTACTTAGCAAGAGATGAGAAAGAAATTGGTAAAAGTTTGAAATGTTTGAGATCTGATAGAGGAGGAGAATTTACATCAAATGAGTTTGAGGTGTTTTGTAATGAAAAATGAATCAAAAGACATACATCTGCTCCTAGAACCCCTCCACAAAATGGAATTGCGGAAAGGAGAAACAGATCTATAATGGACTGTGCTAGGACACTCATGATGGAGAAAAGTGTTGCTTTGAAATGCTCAAGAGAAGTTGTAAGTACATCTGTCTATACCTTGAACCATGGTACAAGTCAAGAAAGATACTCATTCAACACCTTTTGAACTATGATATGGATACTCACCCAATATAAAATATTTTAAGATATTGGGAAGAAAATGTTATATTCTCAAAGATTTTAGGAATATTAAACTAGATGTAAAAAGTGAAGAAGGTATATTTCTTAGTTATTCCATAAGAAGTAAAGCTTATAAGTGTTTAAATTCTAACACTAATAAAGTTGTGGAAAGTGCAAATGTGAAATTTCATGAATATATAGATTTATATGAGAGTAAACCTATAAAGGAACCAAAGGAATGCAAATCATTTGTATACTTTTATGAAGGTATGCCTGCTGAAGAAGATAATGTAAATCATGTTGCAAACCAACCGCAATTTTCAATGACTACCAAGTCTAATACTATGAATGTTGAGTTGCATTCTAGAACCAAGCTACATTCAAGTGTCAAGTTACAAAATAAAGTCGAGGAACACTCTGATTCTAAGGCTAGTATATGTGAAAGAGATGTTGAACTACCTAACAGAGAGGTACATAGTGATTCAAAAGTTTAGAGACCAAATGTATAAGCTAGAGCTAAACCAAGATTGTCTAAGTATGTCAAGAGACATCATCCTACTGCACAAATCATTGGAAATAAAAATGCTAGACCAATGACAAAGAACAAGTTGAGAAATGATACATGTTTTTTTAGCATGAAAGAGCCAAAAATAGTGAAAGATGCCTTAGAAGATGTGTATTGGAGTAAAGTCATGAAAGAAGAGACTGAACAAATTGAGAAAAATAAGACATGGACTCTAGTTCCTAGACTAGAAGACAAAAATGTGATTGGTACCAAGTGGGTATATAGAAACAAGTTAGATGAAATTGGTGAAGTCACAAGGAACAAGGCAAGAGTAGTTCAAAAAAGATATGCACAAGAAGAAGGAATAGACTATGGAGAGACCTTCGCTCCTATTGCAAGATTGGAAGGAGTTAGAACTCTACTTGCTTACTCTGCATCTAAAGGTTTCAAACTTTATCAAATGGATGTCAATTCTGCATTTCTAAATGGTATATTGGAGGAAGAGGTTTATATAGAATAGCTAGAAGGATTTGTTGATGCTAACAACAAAAACATGGTATGTAGACCACACAAAGCTTTATATGGTTTAAAGTAAGTGCCAAGAACATGGTATGAGAAACTACATAATTATCAAGTGAAGATTGCATTTGAGAGGACTTATGATAACAACAATTTGTACTTGAAGATAAAGAAAGGAAAAGATTTTTTTTTATTTGAAATTTTTGTTAGTGATATCATATTTGGAGGTCAAGATACTTTACATAAGGCTTTAGAAAATGAAATGAAGCAAGAATTTGAGATGTCTATGTTTAAAGAGATCAAGTTCTTTATGGGTTTGCAAGTACATCAGATGAAATATGGTATATACATCACTTAGTCAAAGAATGTAAAGGAGATACTGAATTTTTTTGGATTGAAAGATTCCAAGCTAGTAAGTACACTTGTGGTGACATGATATAAATTATCAAATAATGATGATTTAGCTGAGGTGAATCAAACATTATACATGTCTATGATTAACAAATTATAATATGTAGTACATAGCAGACCTTATATTACATTATCTATAGGGATAGTTGCGAGATTCTCTACTAATACCAAGGAGAATCACTTGATGGAAATAAAGATAATAATGAGATATCTAAAAGGAATAGAGAACTATGGTCTATACTACAAGAAAAATGAGCAATCTAAATTGAGAGCCTATACTGATGTTGATTGGTTTGGAAATATTGATGATAGAAAGAGCACCATTAGAGGAGCATTTTTCTTAGGCAAAAGGTTGGTTATATGGACTAGCAAGAAATAAAATTGCATTTTACAATCTACTATTGAAGTTGAATTTGTTACAACTATAATAAATTGTACAAACATTTTATGGATCAAATGGCTACTCAAAGGTATGAAGTTGGAAATCACTGAACCTATGATACTTTATTGTGATAATAAAAGTTCTATAAATATATCAAAGAATCTTGTGATGCATACAAAGACTAAGCACATTGCAATCAAGTATCATTACCTGAGAGAATTGGTTCAATATAAAGAGGTGAAGATGGAATATGTTAAGAAAAAAGAGCAAATAGATGATATCTTCACAAAAGCATTACCTAAGGATGCACATGAGTATCTAAGAGGTAAACTAGGGGTGATACCCTATTAAAGGTGATCTAAAATAGCATGAGGAGTTCCCTACATCAAATAAGTTGATTGACATATGTTACACATTGATGCAGTGGATCTTACTTTAGGAGCTACCTGAAGTAATTAAAGAGCTAGAGCTATAAATCAATCACAAGCAAGGTGGTAGAGGGAGAAACTAAAAAATATTTAGATCTACATATGAAGATGACACATCTTTGGCATTGTTGTCAAAGATGGAGAAATTATTGTCAAGAAAAGTGTACTAAGCACAAGAAATCATAGAGGGAGAAATTCATATATAGAACTATGGAATATCTACTCAGAGAGAGAAATTGTACAAGTGTACCTGCTAATTACATCTACCTAGTAAGAGGGAGATAATGTTAAGGAAGATATAAGAAGTGATCAAAAGGAAGTTATAAAGATGAGTTGATTGATTGTCTATTGATTATAACAAAAATTGGTAACCTATTCAAAAGATGGAAGTTGTTGATAGAGGGAGAGATTTCAATACAAAGAATTATTTTTGTTTTGGTATTTTGTTGGTCCTATTGATTAAGTCTAGTAAGTTTGGTTTGCCATCAATTCCAAAGAGTGAGATTGTTGAAAATAGATTAATATAAGTATGATAAATGTATTTCAATCATTGTTTTATCACTGATGTCAAACTTGCTACATGTTGGTAAGACAATTGCTATATGATTTAAGTACTATTATTTATTGATTGATGAAGATGATTTGATCAAATGAGGTAACAATAGTACCTAGAGGAAAGATTGAGTTATGATATGAAAATGAGTACAAGAATCAATTAAGATAGTGATATTATAGTGCATTGGAAATCTACTTTAGGTTTCAAAGGTTGGTTATATTGAGTAAGTCCAAAAAAATAAGTTAAATGAAATTTGTCTACCAAGCTTGACCACATGGATAGTAGGTGCTGGAAAAAGTTAGTGCAATCCAAGCAAAGTCAATTTCAGTGTAAGCCAAGTAAAGTTTAGTTGATGTTGAGCACTAGCAAACTTTAGTTCATGCCAAGTATTTTGATAGTGGATGTCGACCAATGTAGTATGTGTTGAGCATCAGAAGCTAGTTAATGTCAAGTGTCAACACTATGAGAAAGATTGAGAATTCAATGAATCTAAGCCAACAAGTTTGATTTCTTGGATTATGTGAACCGTGTGGAAGATAAGGTTGATGAGCTAGTGGCATAGAATTCATGGTGAACAATTTTTAGGGTGAATTCAAGGACAATTGAAGGAGAATTTTCTATAAGGGAGTGAAATGAAATGAGGGGTATATTCATTGAATCATATCTAATTTGACCAAATCCTAAAATGGACAATGGAGGATGAATGGAAAAAGATCTTAATTCTGTATTTATAGAAATAGCTGGTTAGAAGCAAGGGGTTTTCATGTGCAATAACCTAAGGAAGACAAGGAGTGTAGGGTATTTCTTCATTTAGTGACCTAAGAGAAGAGACTACATTGGAAAGAAAAGAAAGAAAGCTTAAGGGTATGGATGCTTGAAGGGTGAACAAGCTATTAGAGGTAAAGAGTGTGAAATCTAGGTAGATTGGAGGACTGAAACAAAGATCTATAATCTACAAATGGAGTTGTAAGTTTTTTATTAGATAAACAGGTTTTATAGGGATCCTAAAACCCTTACTATTACTCTTTTATAGGTTGTTATTAGATCAAGCCTTACTATTACTATCTAATCACTGTATCAGTCTAAGGTAAATCCTTTAATCGAGTGGCATTCCAAGTGAATGATCTAAAGTCGTCTAACAAGGCTCACTCCTAATATGGTGACTGAAGTCCTTTACCCAGGTCACATTTAACAGTGTGTATTGTAACCTTTAATAGGGTTGGCCTTTCATAGGGCATCACTTTAGAAGAGTGAGAAAGAGTAGCATGTTACTAGTGGTTTTTCTCAAATTGGGTTCTCATGTTAAATCATTGTGTCAAATATGTTATTGAATCTATTATGTTTTATATTTATATTTTTGCAAATTGATTTGACAATAACCTACAAGTTTGAGTGATTACATAATCTAATGGATGCATACATGATGACATCATTTTATTGATATGGGTTCACTAAGCCGTGAAAATTTTTATTTGTACATTTGGGCCTTGGATAACTAATTCACCCTCCTCTTAGTTATTCTAAAGAATTCCAACAAAACCTACCAATGAATTTAGTCAATTTTTCCTTAGTATTTTGTTTGCAATGCATTAAATTGGTTAAAGACACTTGCAGACTAATGTTATTTTGAAATTTTGGATAAAGGCATTAGCAAGTTTTACAAAAGAGTCAATAGAATAAGGAAGTGAGAAAAAAAACCATTGGAAGGCCTTATCATGAAAATTTTGAGCAAACAACTTGGCTAACATCCTATGGTTGTGAGTTTAGTCACTACAAAGGATTTGAAATGTTTTAACATGAGTAACATGGTCTCCTTTTCTGTTGTAATTCTAGGCATATCAACTTGCTGAGGAACAAGAGTACAAATGATGTCTAAGGATAGAGGACATCCTATGTCACATGTAGGAATGTTAAACTTGTTTTGATTTAAAGAAGCAAGTTGTTGTAAAGATGACACAATTTGAGCCAAACTAATAATTGTTGAATCATTAGAAGTAATAGTAGGCACAACAATGTTAGAAACACTAGTTAAAGTGTAAGAAATGATAGGAATGGAAGACACAACAAGAGGAATACTTAGAACCATAGTTGGAAGGGATTGGAATAGGTAAAAGGAACATTATGGTAATAATTTTATGATGTATGGAGGGATACAACAGGAACACTCATAGAAAGAGAGGGAACCATTTTTTTCACCAAAAGAGGGGTATACGAAGGAAAAATAGGTAAAGGAATTGAAAAAGGTTTGACACTAGTAACCAAAGGAATAAATCCTAAATATTGAGCTTATTTAGCTAAAGGTTTAACATTTTAATCCATGAGGTGAGTGATACCACATAGGAGATTAACGCCTTGATCATTATCATGAAGGACTTTCTTAAGAGCATCTATAGCTTGAATAGAAACTTGATTATGGTTTTCTTGAATATGCCAATTACTCATTTTATCAAATAGAGTTAAAATATTTTGGACTTGTTAAGGAGAAACTCTTGAAGCATCATCCTCATCATGAGATAAGTGAGAAGAGTTTTGCTCCATAATAGGGTTGGAATCATGAATAATCAAATTGTCATCTAGGATCCTAAGGAAAGGAGAGAAAGACTCAAGATCAAAGGCACCCATAAGTCTATGACTTCTTCTAACAAGAATATTATAAGTAGAACTAAAGGTAGTAAAGTTCATATACCAATGCAATGCAAATGAACTAAACTAAGAAAACACAAAGCTTGAAGAAATGAATATTTTTGTATTTTTACTTTATATGAGATGAAATGTATATGAGCAATGTTAGTATGCTAATAGAAACCAAATTTAAATAAAGCTTCTACAAACTAAACAAAATTCATAAACTTCAAGATAGACTAAGATGAGCTCTCAATTGAGAATATGAGCCATTAATGGACTCTCTCAATAAGAAGCTCTTTTGTTGAGTAGTTTTGTCTAAATAGATAGGATGTATGCACAAGCTTTATGCTTCAAAAAGGGCTTCAAATGGAGTTGGAATTTGGGTGTGAGTGTATGATTTTGATGTAAAATGGCTTCTTAAAATGGCATTATGACTTTACTTCATGGATTGTGTTATTTTGCAAAGGGGAAGGATCCAATTTATAGGCAAGAGGCTTGAGGGATTGAGGGCTAAGATGCAAGTATGGGAAAAAGCTCATGGAGGGCTCAGATTGCATGAGAGGAGAGCACATGGATTGTGCTTCCTTATAGCCAATCAAGGAGTGACACATGTCACATGGTGAGAGGATGGAGGAAAGGAGAAGGATGAGTCAACAAAGGAGGCTCAAGGGATAAAATCTTCATAAAGACCCTCATAATGGCTTGTAAGAGCAATAAAAGGGCTTGGAAGAGTCATTTATGGCCTAGTGGGCTTCATAAAGTTTTATGGTTGAGATATTTTGAAGGAGATGAGAGGAATTTTGACTTGGGCTTGATTAGGAAAGTTCTAAGCTTGCTTAGGATTGTGCAAATGATTAGAGGATGGATTAGGATGGTTTAGGATTAGCTTAGGGATAGGCAAGTGGATGGCATTTAATGAGGGCGGGTGAAGGAGGAGATATTTGTTAACTTTGGCTTGGGTTAGTAAGTTTTAACCCATATTTAGAGAATGTGACAAGGTTAGAAGGGGATTAGAATTAGGCTTAAAGACATCTTCTAGAAGAGTCTAGACTTTGGATGAGGATAAAGACTTTCTAGAATAGTCTAGAATTTCCTAGGATGAGGATGAAGACTTTCTAGAAGAGTCTAGAACTTCTTAGAATGAGGATAAATTAGATTTTTAGGAAATAAATAAAGTTTTATTTATTTCAAGGGTTTTGGTTGAGGAGATATTTATTAAAACTTTTTTAATAAACATGAGGATTAATATTTAATCTTAATTAAATATTTTGAGTTGGGATTAGGGGGTAGGAAATGATGGGATTAGCCTTTAATCAAAATTAAAGAAGGATTAGAAGATTTTGGAAGAGGTTAGTGGTCTTAAGGAAATTGGCCAAGTTTTGGGCAAAAATTTTTTTTTAAATTTATTTTGGGTTTTTTGGTCAATTTATTAATTAAATAATTAATAAATAAGGAAATAATGTTTAAATAAGATTTAAACATTTTTGGGAGGGATTCCTTAATTAAATATTTTTAATTAAGATAAAGGGATTTAATGGCATAAAAATAAATTAATTAATAAATGATGATGTCATCAGGAATTTTTCAGAAAATAAAAATACTTTATTTTCTAAAGGTTTTTAGGTGTCTACAGAAAACACATAAAATAAATCTAATACGTGCAAGATCTAACATCATATTTAAAGAAAGAGTTATCTATCATGGGTTCACCAAAATGTAAGATGAACAATGAGTGTTCATCTAAATGTATAAAGGGATCAAAGGGATATAAGATCTACCTTTTAATCCAAATTCCCAAAGGAGAGATCCAAATTGATTAACCAAAAAAGCTAATGCACAAAAGAGTCAATCTATGGAGAATATGAATAGAGAAGAAAACCTTATATCTTGTTATAAAAAGTATGCATTGAAATCTTAATTGAATTGAAAATAAATACTAACCTTAAAGTAGAGTGACTCTCAAAAATTTTGTTTTCTGATATATGTATACAATTTTGGGAAATTTTGCAACTAGGTCTAGACAAGAAATGCAGAAAAAGAGAAAACCTAGAAACATTTTAGCTTTCTAAAAAGGCCGATGTTGACCCAAGGCTGGGGTAGGATCTTACCCCCTTATTTTTGACCTTGGCTAGAACTACTCTAATGGAAATTTTATTTGTAGATCTTGAAAGTTTTTTGAAAAGGGTACTCAAATTTTTAGTGATATTCATTGACTTACACTTGCTCCTACAAGAAATATGGTTTTTTTGTTGGATGAGGGGTTTTCCTTGGTCAAACCCCAGTTTGGAATTAACTTTTAAAAATGGAATTAAAATTGAAATATAGATCAACAAAGTAAATAGAACTATTCACCTTGCATATGTTGAAATCCTTATGGAGGATTTGAATCCTTGAATCCACAAGTATGGATGATCCAAATAAATATAGAATTGAATGTAGGATGTCTCAAATAAATTGCATTAAATCTTCAACACCAATCTTGAATGGATCTTCAAATAGAAAGAGGCTTGAAATGAATGTGGATGTTAGAATCTTCAACAAGAGGGCTCCAAAGAGATTGAATCCTTCAACAGCTATCAATGGATCTCCTTGATGAATTTGAATGCTCGAATGGTTAAATACTTGAATTCTTTCCTTCTCCTTGCTTTCTTTATCACTTGATTTCACTTATGCTCAAATACCATGGAAGGCGGATGCTTGATCATGAAAAAATGGATTCATGCAAATGAGAGAAAAAGGATTCCTTTTATACTAATCTAGGACACAAACTTCTAGTGAGGTCAACATAGGAGAATTAAATTCCAATTAAGCCTTAACCCCTAGAAATGGACCTAAATTAAATAGAATTTATGAGTTTACCATTTTGAAGCCCAAAATGGCTGACCCAAAAGTGGGAAATGAAACTTTTTGAAGCTCGATACCCTGAAGCCTCCAGAACTTGAAATTTGGACCTAGGGTTAGGGTCAAGGTCAATTCTGACCTAGGTCAAGGTTGAGGTCATCCTTGACCTAGGTCAAAGTTGAGGTCAACCTTGACCCAGAAGGTCAAAGATCTCAGATCTTCAGAAAAGGTTCCCAAAAAAGTGCTAAAAATAGGATAGATAGAAGCAAAATAGTGGGAAAATCCTAAATCCAGTCAAATACCCACTCAAGGCACTTGACATGACCCCAAACCACCTACTCAAAGGGCTAAACTAGTCCTAAATGGAAGTGCTTCCATTTTCTGATGATATAGTTTTTTTCCTAAATTTATAGTAAATGTTAAACATATGTTTACATTCATTCAAAACAAATATTCTTAATATTTAGTTTTGTATTCTTTAAGAGTATTTGTTCCTTATTCTAATTTACAACCATGTTTTTTCAATGATTGAAATTAGTGATGCTCAAATTTTAGATAAAATCTAAAAAACATTTTTAAAAAAAAATTAAATACAAAAAGAAAGAAATAATATGATATGATATATAATATAATATAATATTTTATACTAGATGTTAGTTTAAATACTTTATAATATGATCACATTTAATATGCTATAGTCTAGTACAACCTATTTAAGGAAAATCACAACTATTGTACAATAAGTATGTTGAGATACTTAGCATTGGAAGACAAAAAAGGAAAATAATTGACATTACCTAACTTTTTCCCAAATTGGAAAGGTGTTTGATTATTAGATGGTTTTCATTGATACAAGACCCTCAATGTCCTTAATAAACTTAATCCAACTAACCTCAAACTTTTTTACTTGTTCTTGAACTCAAGGCTCAATCTCGAAAGACCAAAACTACTCTTACTAGGTGTAATTCGATTAGCCCTTGAAATTGGCTTGTTGGTATGATTTTTTACATTTGCAGAAGTTATGAAAATTTTCTAGAAATTCTAGTGAAAAATCATTTAGGTCTTTTTTTAAAGCAGATTAGGATTTTCACTCCTCATATTTTTGAAAGTTTTAAGGTTGCCCTAGTTGTGTCTTGCTTCATGTGATGGTAGATCCTATTAACTTTTGAAGGTTGGTTTCTTAACCCAGCCATGAGAATGCCCTAAATCTAAAAACCCTAGGTTCCCCTTTGAATTTTTGAAGAGGAGTTATAAAATGCTTTAAGTTCATCCTTTACGATCTTACGGTGTAAGGTTTCACACAAGAGCGGAATGACTTTCACTTTTGTTTCCGTGGTCGCATTTTATAGTGTAGTGAAGAGGCGTAAAGGATTGCATGTTCTACAGGGATACGCTCTTATTTTTCATAGTAGTGAAATTGCTTGGCCAGAGGCTTCCCAATCATATGAATGGTTTTGTAAGTGAAGAAGCATAAAGGTTTATTGCGCTTTGATTGATCTTGTTACAGGGCTACGAGTAAGTAGTTTGAGCGAAGGGGCAGAGAGGTATTGATTTGTGATCTGCGCATATACGTTTCAATGAATAGCATAAAGGCGTAATACCTTGGCATGGCGTAAAGCTTTATTTGAAAGGTGCATGAAATTTTATTACGGTTCTACGAGTAAAAGGGTAAATGTAAGAGCAAAAGTAAGGTTCAAATGTGATTACGTGCATATGTTCTTGAGTTTACGGACAATTGTAAAGCCTTGTTCTAGAAGTAAAGGTGTTGAGTGGGACCTGTTGAAGTGTCAGAAGGGCCCAGTTGTAGCAAATCAGATGAAGGCATGACATTTATGTTAGATGGGCCCAGCCTCCATGGCATATGACTTAAAGTATGAATTTTGCATGTGCACAAAATCAACGACGATGTTATTTTTAAAATTTTCTAAGATCAAATCTAGGTCATTGATATTTGAGAGGGACAATTTTTGTCATTACACCCTTACACTTGCCAGGAAAGCGTATGAACGAAGGGCTATTTTATCTTCTCTCCGTACTCACGAGTTCAGTCTCAGCATATAGGCATAAAATGTTAAGTGTGGGAGATAAAAGAGAAGTCTTTATGTTTTTATGATAAAAGGTAAACGTAAGAGTAGGATGTCAGTTTGGAAGGCTCTCCAAGCATACGAGATAAATGGATTTCATAGAGGCATAAAGGATTGTTCAAAGAGAGCCATAAGGTATTTTGATGCTACGGGAAATGCTAAATTGTAAGAATGGAAGGTAAGTTTTGAAGTCTTACGGTGTCCTGGGAAATGAAGTAAGCAGAGCGACATAGAAGAGATTTTCAAGTTTTTCACTAATATGAGGATGTGTGATTGTAAAAAGGAAAAAAGGAAAGAAGAGGTAAGAGCTTTACGCTCATATGAAGAATTGTTGAATTGTGAGATCGAAGATGATAGTCAAAGGGATTCCAATCCTGCGGTGTGAAGGGCTGCGTATAAGCGTAAAAGGTGAAGAAGGACTAAGATAATGGTTTTATGCTTATATGAAGAAGGTCTAAGTCATAAACATGGAAGAATGCAATGAACAGGTTTGAGATCCTCTGGGGTAAAAGGCGTCGTAAGAACGTAAAAGGGATTTTTAGAAAAGTGCCAAGGTGTCAGTACATTCTTACGATTAGGGCATACTAAAGTGTCTCTGAGTGAACGTAGAGATCCATCAAGGGCACTTTCGACATTACGAAGATTCAAGGTTTGACTCAGCGTAAGAACGGAAGACAGTCATTTAAAGAGAAAATAGCTTATGTGTCATGACAAGTAAGCAAAAAAGACAAAATTATTGTAGCCAAGTAAAATAAAGCTTTGAAAAGTACATCAAAATCAAATGTTGCAGCTAATATACCCTGATGGCAACTTGCGTTCATAGTTTTAAAGCTCATGCATGCTGAATTTATTGAAAAGGTTGATAGATGTATGATTAAAACATTGAAGATTGATTAACTGTCAACATATTTACTACTGTGAAGTAGATTGTTTTCTATCCCATTCTGGAATTTGAAAGTTTTAGAGCTCTATGTATTCTATGCTACTGTCAAAGAATCCAAAATATAGTTTGAAGGCAAACATGGCTGAAAAAGAAGTTGAAGAGATACATGAAGAAGAAGTTGAAATTGAAGACGAGGGTGATGATGTTGTAGAAGTCACACCAAAAGGAAAAGGAAAGAAATTTGTTGTTAAGACATAAAAGAGGACAAGGGTCAGAAAACTGAACAAGCATGCAGAAGACTGGCTAAAACTCCTTCCAGGGTTGTCAAACGCAATTTTTTCAAATGATCATATATTCAGAGACCCTTATGTTTTTGTTCGAGATGCTGAATGCCCTAGAATGACTGGTTACGATCTTTTTATGTACTTCTATCAGAATAGAATAGAAAATGTACCAGTGTGTAACCCTTGGAACAAAAATATGGCAAAATTGATTTTTCCAGTAGTATTCATTGATGTTGATTTGATAAAAGCCCTAATAAACTCCTACAATCTAGTAACCAAGACTTTCCATAGGCATAATGGGAGTGTATTATGTACATTTGACAAAACTTCTTTTGTTGAGGCTTTTGGATTGATGGGACAAATGGATTTACCTATTGATATTGTGGATTTAGAAGGAAAATTCGCTAGGAATAAAACCTATTTTGTAAACAATGTCATGTTGCCACATATTCCTTATAGAGTTAAGAAGGCAGGGTTAATTCCAAGAAAGGTGGGAGACTTTTTACCTTTGAGTAGGTTCAAGAATTATTTCAAAAATACAGTGTATGGGTTGCATAAAGTGTTAGGAAGTGATGGTGCAGAGGATTGTGTATATGGTTCTCTTTTTCTAATGGCATGTGATATACAGGATCCTTTTCATCATAAGGAGTATGATTAGGTGGCCGTTATCATTAACAGTATGCACATGCAAATTTGTGATGCTAAGAAAGGAGAGATGAAAGACTTCAAGTTCCACCATTATTCATTATTGATTCACCTTATCCTATATAGCAACATTGGGTACATTAGTGGAGACTTCATTGATCAAACTTCTGATGAATTTAGTGAGTTACCTGTGCAACTTTGGACTTGTATTTGGCATAAGAATTTATTTTATTCAAATGCCCTAGTGTTTTTAAATTTGTTCAGTTCTGTTATCATGAGGCAACTAGATCATACTTTCTTTAGGGCACCTAATGTTTTGAAGATTCTACTTAGGCCCTCTTTCTTAGATGAAAAAAAAATTTAGATCATAGCTGGGGGAGTATATTTTTGTGTAAATAATGTACATTAATCAGAGTATTTTCATGCCCACAGCCTCCTCATCTACTGCCAAAATATTTACCCCCCAAACTGGCTATTATTGAATTCTTTTGGCAATTCTTATTGATGAATAGAGAAATGATCCCTCCCTCTTTGCATAAGCCTACTTTTGTGTGTAGAACTTTTAAAGTAGGAGATTTTGAAATAGGAAAAAATGCCTTTGAGGAATTAAGTGAGTTTTTAGGTCAATACAAATTTTCTACTAGGCCTATAGGATGTATGACCCTGATAGTTATATTGCAAATGAGGTTAAGGCCATTAGGGTTTTTATTCTACCTCCAAGCAAGCCAATCCCTATAGAGGACCTAATTTCCAACATAGTAGCAACAGGAGAGGTAGATGAGTTATTAAGGAAATATGAGGAAATAAGGAGAGTGGAGAATGCTTTGAAGAGGACCAAACCTAATTTTAAGGGTTTCTATACAGAATTTCCATATCCTAATAATTTGAGAAAGATGGTTGAAAATTTTGACCATATTATGTCACAAATGCCTCATGAGCCAGAGGGAGAGGAAGCCACTATAAATAGAGAATCCCCTAAGCCAGATACACAATTGGAAATTGAGTTAGAAGAGGAGCAACCATCAACTTCAGCCTGGGTACACAAGGAAATAAGAGACAAAAGACAATGCACATCCCTAAAAAGGTGGTAAGCAGAGCTATACAAGTCATGTCTGGAAATAGTGAGTATTTTGCTAATATTAGGCAAAATTATTTTCACCAAAGGGCTACTGAAGCAAGGAAGGCTTCTACTAATTGACAAATTGCAGCATCAAGATTGGATGACAGGCTCATTCAATCTGAAAAGTTCATGGAAGATGATGATTTCATTAAATCATTAGAGTTTAAAAGTTTTCTCTATAAGATCAAACAAAATGAACTCACATTGAGTCTCATGCCAGGAGAAGATCTAGAGAAAAATAAGGAGTTAGTTGAAAAATTATTGGCTTATGATCATGAGAGTGAAACAATGACTATTGCAGAAGCTAGAGAATTGGTACATAGGAGTGGTATGATTCTAATACCACATTGGGATATTGAGAAGGACTTTGTGTTGGATCAAATGAGAAGACAAGACAAGGGCACCAGTTATGAAGCCACTAGCAGTGAAGGCTTTAAAAGAGGATCAAGTTTTAATGTGGACACAAAAACCTTAGCAGTATGGAGTGTGGCCTCTAACACTAAGAAGCCCAAGATGATGGATATAGAAGAAATTGGTCAGGACAATATGATTGTGTGGACATTGGAGAGCACTACTAGGAAGGAGATCTCCAGCTTGGTCAAACATTTTTCTCTCATGAATGAAGAAAAGGTTGATGAAATTGAGGATAAGTTAGATGCAATGTGCAATGAATGCCTTGATATTAGAAGAACATATGAAGAAGAGCTCAAAATGAGCCATGTATAGAAATAAAGAATATAAGAGTTGAAGGAAAAAATTAAAATTCTTGAAACAGAAACAAAATCCCTCAAAGAATAACTCAAGGTAGCAACAGAGGCAAAACATGCACCAAGGCAAGAGGAAGAAAGAAGGCACATGGTAGAAGTAGAGGCCCAAACAGAAGAAATGCCTATAGGGGTAATAGTGCCAGTGCCTGTGATTAGTGTGGAAACAAAAGTGTCCCAATTTGATAGTGACACCAAGAAAAATGCCTTGATGAATGTATTAAATCATAGAATAAGCATTCTAAAAAGAATATCTCAAGATGCTTATAATACATTCATCAATCTTCAATCTGCAGAATAGGTATGCAAGGATACAATTAGATGGCTTGAGCCTATTTTTCAACAATGGGTGCCATATATGCAATTCTTTGACAGGTTGATACCCTTGTTAGCTAAAAAGCCAAATCTCCTAGATAAAGTTATTACTATGAAGGAAGGCATGGATAAAGTGAAAGACTTATTACAAACCTTCACAGGGAAGTTGGCAGTAATTCAAAGCAAGTTGAAAGTGCTAACAAATGGTTTCTATTCTTTAATTCTTTCTGTTATTAATTCTGATGGTAGGCTAAAAGATTTTAATGATTGGTCTAGTTCTTTTTATCACATTATAGACTTGCCACAAGTGGTATCTATTTTCCAAGATGGTATTGATGAATGTCTCTTCAATAAACTAATTGATACCCTTTTCAAGATTTAAACTGAAATGAATAGGTTTACCATAGAAGGAAGGGTGATTACTGATGCCAGGTGGCAGAAAATTGTTGATGAACTAACGACGGTTAAGGAATGTGAATGGTCCACCAAAAGAGAAGTATTTTTTTGGGAAGCAATCGCATAGATTAAAGCATTACCAATAGGGAGCAGTTAGAGAAAAAGACAAGATTGAAGATTTTATGCTCCAACTGTCATCTGCTACTGTTTTATTTGTTCCTTTTTGAGTTAAGGTGTTCGGTTTCTTTTGAAAAGGAGAATGTACCCAATTTTGTAAAAGGACACCTGTCTTTTTCTTTTAGCCTAAAGCCTATTGCATCTCACACTATTTAAGTGAGATTCCAAGGCTAAAGAATGGTCCAAATTCTAATTTTCTAAGTGATATACTTAGTCTATCTTTCGTCCAATTTAAAAAAATAAAGTTTATGATGTATTTTCTCTGTCAATTCTCTGAGAATACATGAATATGGAATGAGCTATGTTTCTTTCTAAAGGTCATTCTGAGTCTATTGTAAATGACATACCATTTTCAAAGAAAATGAATACAAATTGTGAACTATCCCCATATCAGCTCTTTCTGAATCTTGTCTCCTTTTAATTACTTGGTTGTCTTGATATTATATAAGTAAAGGCTTGTGCAATTGAATGCAATCTAGTTAGGTAGTATATCTATTTATCACTGTTGTTAATTCAATGGATTAAATAAAAGCTTTGATGAATGTGATAAGGTTTCTTTAGTAATGGAAAGGGTTTTGAATGATAAATTCTGATAAGAATTGCTGATAGAATTTGTTGTAAGGAAAAAAGTTAGATATAAGAATTTGCTACAGACTCTGAATCCAATGGATTAGGCACTGATCAAATTGATTCAGCTGAAGGAGAAATATATCATAAATGATTATCAAAATGCAACATCAAATCAAATTTTACTTTTATTTCCTGTAGATCTTCAAAGCTGGCCAACACTTGTCTGCATGGAATATTTTAGCTTCAATTAGCCACTATTGTTAAGAACATCCACAGATCTATAGAAGAATTCTTGGCCATATCTGTTTTATGGGATGTGTTTATCAAGTTAGTAAGAATTATGTATATGTTTGAGGATTTTGAAATGAGAATCAGAATGAAACTAAGAATAATCCTCATACAGCTGTTCCAGTTTTGAATCATCCCTGGGTATACCCACCCTAGTTTTGCAGAGCCAAAAGAGTAGAAAACCACCTTTGGTTTTGTAGAAGTTGGATCCAAATGTTTTACACATGCAATTGTTAACAAGAATTGGCTGACCTTTAGATTGTATGAGTATTATCATCTTGGTATTAAGCATTTTTTTGCTTAGTAGTTTTAGTCCTTTTTAAAACTCCAACAAAATGGCAACTCTGCCAGGGACTTGTCCAACACATCTGTGAAAAGTACTGTAGTCTCTTTGGTCCTTCTGTGTATGTGTGTATCATGTTATCTAAGTTTTTCCTATGGTTATAAGGGAATCTTTTAGTGACAAACCTTGAGAATTTAAAGAAGATAAAGCCCAAGTACCGTAGTTACACACTAACGTATCCAGCTTATCCAAGTGTCTTAGCTAACAAACAAGAGTTGCAGTCTTATGACATCAGTGATTGGTCTGTCTGTACCAGATATTTTTGTTTCTGCTTGTGTATTGTTTTTTTTGGAGTCAGCAATAAGTGTCATTACATATTTTCCCAAAATAGGGTGGCGACTCAGTCAAGGTTTTGAAGCTAGTGCTTATTGTAACAAAAGGTGAATATGGCTGACAAGAGAAAGAACACAAGAGCTTACATAAGAGCCAATCTCAATGTATCAATGTATACTAATCTACCCCAAGGTGGTAGGAAGAACCAAAATAAGAAGAAGACAGATCCAAATCCCACTTGGAAACCCAGAGGTAATGCATCTATTAATTCCCATTATCAACCAGTAGTAGGAAGAAAGTCTTCTTCGCTTAGTTCTGAATCTGAAACTACAAGACTCTTAGGAGGCATTTTCAGTACCCCATTACCAAATGAGAGAGTCTTTCAAGACAAAGACGTATCTACAATAGGATTTGCTTCATCAAGGCCAGATCCTATAGCAGATATGAACTATAGGCTAGGATTTAGGAGTTCATTTGATAATCCTTTTAATCCCAGAGCAGCCCCATATGTAGAGCCAAATCTTATAGATCTGAATGACCCTGCTGATTCAGAGGAAACTTCTGCAGATCCTAAAGAAGTGCACTCTGAAATAGGATTTTTGAAGAAATGGATTGCTAAGGAAGAAGCTAAATGCATTCATCTTGAAAAAGAAAAGGAGCAAGCCACTTTGGATGCCATAATAGAAAGGGATGCTTTGCTAAGAAGGATGGCTGTTTTGAAGGAGTAGAATAAAAAGTTAGAAGAAAATACCACAACTCTCCATACTGATGTATTTGGAGATGTAGACAATCTGAGAGCTAAATTTCAAGAACAAGAGAAATGCCTAAATCAAAGGCAAGAACCAGTTATTGCTCAAGTCCAAGCCTATAAACCTGGTCAAGTGGATCCTATAGAGCCCACTGCAAAAACTCCAGATAAAGGGAAAGACAAGGCTATAAGAATCCAAATAAATGAGCCTCAAGCTATACCTGTAGACACCTAAAAACCTTTAGAAAATAAAGTATTTTTATTTTCTGAAAAAGTCCTGATGACATCATCATTTATTAATTAATTAATTATTTAATTAATTAATTAATTTTTATGCCATTAAATCCCTTTATCTTAATTAAAAATATTTAATTAAGGAATCCCTCCCAAAAATGTTTAAATCTTATTTAAACATTATTTCCTTATTTATTAATTATTTAATTAATAAATTGACCAAAAATCCTAAAATAAATAAAAAATTTATTTTTTTCCCAAAAGTTGGCCAATTTCCTTACGACCAATAACCTCTTCCAAAATCTTCTAATCCTTCTTTAATTTCGATTAAAGGCTAATCCCATCATTTCCTACCCCTAATCCCAACTCAAAATATTTAATTAAAATTAAATATTAATCCTCATGTTTATTAAAAAAGTTTTAATAAATATCTCCTCAACCCAAACCCTTGAAATAAATAAAACTTTATTTATTTCCTAAAAATCTAATTTATCCTCATCCTAAGAAGTTCTAGACTCTTCTAGAAAGTCTCCATCCTCATCCTAGGAAATTCTAGACTATTCTAGAAAGTCTTTATCCTCCTCCAAAATCTAGACTCTTCTAGAAGATGTCTTTAAACCTAATCCTAATCCCCTCCTAACCTTGTCACATTCCCTAAACATGGGTTAAAACTTACTAACCCAAGCCAAAGTTAACAAATATCTCTTCCTTCACCCACCCTCATTAAATGCCATCCACTTGCCTATCCTTAAGCTAATCCTAAACCATCCTAATCCATCCTCTAATCATTTGCACAAGCCTAAGCAAGCTTAAAACCTTCCTAATCAAGTCCAAGTCGAATTTGCTCTCATCACCCTCAAAATATCTCAACCATAAAACTTTATGAAGTCCACTAGGTCATAAATGACTCTTACAAGCCCTTTTATTGCTCTTACAAGTCATTATGAGGGTCTTTATGAAGATTTTATCCCTTGAGCCTCCTTTGTTGACTCATCCTTCCCCTTTCCTCCATCCTCTCACCATTTGACATGTGTCACTCCTTGATTGGCTATAAGGAAGCACAATCCATGTGCTCTCCTCTCATGCAATCTAAGCCTTCCATAAGCTTTTTCCCATCCTTGCATCTTAGCCCTCAATCCCTCAAGCCTCTTGCCTATAAATTGGATCCTTCCCCTTTGCAAAATAACACAATCCATGAAGTAAAGTTATAATGCTATTTTGAGAGCCAAATCCATACTAAAGCCATCTATCCACACCAAAAATCCACAATCATCCATTGAAGCTCTTTTTGAAGCATAAATCTTGAGCATACATCCTATCTATTTAGACAAAGCTACTCAACAAGAGAGCTTCTCATTGAGAGAGCCCATTAATGGCTCATATTCTCAATTGAGAGCTCATCTTAGTCTATCTTGAAGTTTATGAATTTTGTTTAGTTTGTAGAAGCTTTATTTAAATTTGGTTTCTATTAGCATACTAACATTGCTCATATACATTTTGGCACGCCCGGTGGGACCCCGCATGGGTCATCTTCATTAGCTTTTTTAGTCAAGTTTTGTATGTCATTTGCTAATTTTGGCTAATTTTGCTTGTTTTTGTGATTGGTAGGATTGTATAAATTGGTTTTGTAGGTCCACATGAGCATGAAGAAGACAAAGGAACTCATAGTCTATCTCATAGTATTTGCAGATTTTTCAAGCTTATAGGTGGACAAAGCACTTGGAATTCTTCTTCCTCTTCTTGTCTATATTCTTCTTATTCCATCTACTTCTTCTTCTTCTTCTTGTGGGAAATCTTGGCCATTTTTTTTTTTTTTTTAAGGAAGCAAAATCATACACACTTCTTTTTAGTGCTTAAAATGAACCCCTAAATCATAGTTAAATCCATTAAAAACTAAAAATTTGCAAAAAAAAAAAAGCCTTTTAACAAGTGAAACTAAACCAATCCAATCATTTGCATCCTTGCAACATCAAGGTTTTAGATGCATTCATGCAAAGTTAGGAACACTTTATTTTTGGGAATTTAAAAAGAACTTCAAGTTTCCATTTCAAAAGGTTCAAAATCAACACTAAGTGCACACTAAAGTTCTTTAAAAAAATCTCATGAAAACTAAGAGTCCTAAATGGTTGCCAAAAATTGTCCTAAAAACTTTGTTATTTGTTCCAAACAAATGTCTTGTTGCAAAATCTTGAATGTTTTTTAGGTTTTTCATGCATCAAAACAATCTAGGAATATCATTTTTGGGCTTAAAATATGCAAACTAGAACACAAAATCTTGAATGAAAACCAAAGTCCAAAGAGTCATTTTCACTTTTGAGTCCAAAACAATCTTGAATGATCTAAGGTTAAAACAATGCACTTCAAAGTTTTTAAAACAAACACACAAAATCTCAATCTTGAATGCTCAAAGGAAAAAAACTTGAATGTTTAATCACTTGTCTTTGAATGCATGTTGCTAAACACAATCTTGAATGCCTAACAATCAATGAACATTGCATGGTTTTGATGCATTTTAATGATGCTCGCATTTCTTATGCTGACGAATTCTTGATTTTCATTATGTTGACGATGCTGTCAAGTTGGAATGAACATTGTATGTCCTAATCACGAGTGTCTTCAATCATAGCTTACAAAATCTAAATCATCAATTGGAAAAGAACAAGCATTTTTTTTAGCCCAAGATCATCCAAGTCTTCTCTCCCCTTGTCGTCTTTCGAGGCCATCTTGGGTGCATAAGATTAGGATCCAAAATCTTGTCTTAGCTTTTTAGGAGGCCTGCTTGGGGATTTCATCACCCCTTGGGATGACCTCAACTCCAGCGTTCCGGCAGAGTATAAAGATCGGGAGGTGAATCCAAAGACACTTCTCTTGAGATCAAAATTTTGTCACTCGGGCTAAGCCTCAAGGAACTTTATACCCTTGAGAAGTGAAAGAGGAGAAGTGGGTTACCGCTCCTCTCGGCTGTGTGACATCTTTTTGGTTTCATCTATGGATTTGGGCCTCACGTACCTTGCGTATATCGAGGACTCCCTAGCTAAACCAAATTTCATCCTTGTAGAAAGCTTCCTAAGATGTTGGTGTGTTTGACGTGGTTGCTGAAAACTTTTGTCTGCTTGTTTGTTCATAGATTTTGAATGAATGTTTGCCAACTTTGGTCAAAATCCCAAAAAAGAAGAAATCTCCCAACTCAAGGCATACTTAGCGTAGTCACTGCCTTATCAGAAAATCATCCAAGCTCCCCCGATGCAACCGAATCTATCTAGTTCTTTTCCTTAGAAAAATCCCAAATCCAAAGTCCATCCAAATCATCCCCCCAGCCAGCTAGCAACCCAATCCAAAATCACCCAAGCCTTTAAAGAGTTGTTGTCACTTTGCTAGATTTTGCTATCCAATCAATCCTACCAATCAACCAATCTCACCAAGGTTATCCCTTTGACAGAGCATTGTCTAGGGTAATCTAGCTTTGTCACTTGTATCCCTCATCACCTTGAGCTAAAGGTTGGGATCCACAAGTGGTCAATCTCGTGTCATGCCATAGGATCACTAGTCTATCCTTAAGTTGACACAATCACCATGAATCCTGCACATAGGAAAGCAAAACTCTCACTTTTTGATAGCATACCCTTGAAGTCTTCCACCCATAAGAAAGCCAAAAATCTCGAGCCAATCCTCCTTAGGTCTGTCATATAGCTTTGACTCTCCCTAGGAAATCCTTCATCAGCCAATCCAAAATCTGTGCTTAATCCAAATCCAACCATGAGCTTCCGTGTTCATCCATATGCAAGACCCCATCCCCATCAAACTCACCATCAAAGCATGAAGTACCAATCCTATCATGATGTGTTTGGTCACATTGTCCTTTCTCCTGCCACCTCCTATTCCAATGATGATGAAAATCTTGTTGACTATGACAGGTATATTGAAAGCCTTAGAAACATTCCCCCAAGCATCCCCCAAAATCCAAGAGTTATTCCAAACTATCTAGTCATGCCATCCGATATTCTAGCTTCCCCTCCATCACCCCATCAACCAAGCTTCCAATCTTCCACCCCCATCACACTAGCTATTCCTATCAGTCCACCTCCACCTTCGACACACGAGTCTCCAAGGAATCTCCTAGAGGAAATACAAGAAAAGTCGCCTCCAACAGTCGATAAGCCATGTCATCTAATCCAACCATGTGAAGTAGTCAGTGATGAAGCTTCCCCATCTATAATATCACCTCCATCTCCCATAGCTATCATCCCCATACCATCCATCAAATTGCTTAAAATCCTTCCACTTCCCGCAAGCATCAAAATCCCACCACCTCTCAAATCCCTCCAAATCCTATCCACATCGCCTCCAAGCATTTCCCAAATCTCTCGTAATGACCCTTATGCATCCATCTTCTACTCACCCATCTCCACTACTGAATCTCCCATCTATCCATCCGCTGCCTTTGAAGAATCCATCCCTTCACCTCCTATCGCACCATCCACTCCAAACCAATCCTATCAAGATCCTGCCCAAAAGCATGTTGACATCCCCCAAAGCATAAATGAAGATATAATCATACCATGTCTTCCATCCATAGTGCAGTCACCATCTCCTCCATCTCCAAAACCTCAAGCCATATCTCCTCCACTACAAGATATCTTGTCATCCCACCAGCTACATCAAGATCCTATCCTTCCATCTCCCCCGCTCCATGCTTCCATCTTACCACCCATCCAAGCTATTCCACCATCTATAATCTACCCTCTTGGTTCACTTACATTCATCCACGGTGGCCCTCTCTCAGCAGAAGAATTAAGAACAGTATCTCCCCATTGCAATACACCTAATAAATCACTTCTACCATTTTCTGCAAGCAAAAAGTTTCCTCAGCTTGTTCAAATGCTCAATCGATGGCATTATCAAGGTCAAGGTTTAGGACCACAAGAGCAAGGAATCAAAGAGCCTATTATTGCACAAAAAAATCTAGGATTTCATGGTCTTGGATATGTATCCAAAGGCTCACCATCTAAAGGTGTTGGTACACCACACCCCCAAACCAAGCCTATCTCCAAGCCCACCATGCCAGCCTCCCATCACTCCTTCAAGAAATCTTATGTCATCCCCCCTCCACCATCTTTGAAACCCAAAACAACCTACCATATCCCCCCTTCATCCGCTAAATCCATTTTGGGTCCCTATGTCCCAAAATCTACCATCCTCCATCCTCCTATCAGCCATCATAAAAATCCTATTCCATCCATTTCTATGCAAGATCAACAAAGGCACATATCAGGGCACATCATCCATCATCATCCCCCTACATGCTCTTTCATATCCTCTCCATCTCACAAAGCTTCTCCTAACCATCTTCCCAAAGCTTACCACAACAATGTGAATGCCAACTTCAAAATGCATAAAGCTAAAAATCCACATCCTAGGCAATCATATGTCTATTCTAAAAGACATACTCCAAAAAGGCAAAATCCAATCAAAGAATGCAAAACAATGCAAAAGCCTATGAAAAGAAAATCCAAAACCATGTGGATCCCCAAGAAAAAAGTTGAAACCCAATGCATAATGGCATCCACCATTGCTAATCCCCCATCTAGTGACTCATGTCCCCCATCTCCTAACTCCATCTTGGGTGCCTATATCCCCAAGCACACTTCCACAAATCCTCCATCACGCCCACATCTACCATCTATCCCCCATATGCTCTTTTCACACCCGTTCCAACATGTGCCAATGTTGATCTTGCAAGCATCCCCATCTCATGCTCCTTTCCAGCATTTTCATCCCTCCATCTCCTACCATCAATCCCATCTAATCCGATCTATTGCATAAATCACACATCCGGTGTACCAACAGCTAGCAACAAAATTGAACATTCCAATAGCCAGTGAAAAATCCCAAAAAAGCCAAAAATAGCTGAAGAAAGACAAAATCATTCCAGCTAAGTCCAAAGTCAAAAAGTCAAAAAAGAAAAAGAAAAATAAAGTGTCCACTGGTGAAAACTTGGCAATTCAAGCGCCTTGGACAAGTACCATGATGAAAACTTGGCAAACAGGCGTCATGCGTAATCCCGCCATCCCCAGCTTAGCCTATCACCCTCATGCTTTTGGTCATCTCTTGACATCCAACTCCATCTTCCAATCTATCCACCTATCCTCCATTTTCCAGCTTCCATCTCACACCATCCACTAATCTTATGCAGCTTCAGCCAATCATCTCAGCTATCATCCATCTCCCTAGCCCCTTCAGCTTTTTCGATCCTAGCTTCAATCCTATCACATCCATCATAAGACCTCCTTCCGCATGTTATCTTCTGATTGGGGGCACTATATTCCTTGGATATCTTGTCTTGTCCATCCTCCCTTGTCATTGGTATCTAGCTCTAGGCTATCCTCATGCAAACCCAATGTCATCTCTTTATATCCATCTTAATCCTAGCTATCTACCATCCTATCCAGCCATCTCATCCTGCTCCTCTAGCTATCCTTGGTCAAAAAATCTCTCATCATCATTGGATGCATCCTGCCAAATCCATATCTTTCACTATCATCCCACCCTTAGCTTTCGCATCTTGCACAACATCGAACCATCCTGCTATCCTATCATCTTGAGCTTTTGCCTGCTTGTAACTATCTTGGTCTGTTAGCTTATACCATATCTTGATTAGCTCACTTGTAAATATCTTGGTCTGTCAGCTTGTACATCCTCTTTAGCTTAGTACCATTGTATCTATCCAGCGTTTGTGTCAGTTTGTCCTTGGTCAACATCTTGCACACATCGTACACTTTGGTTAGATATTCCAATGCATCCTTTAGCTAGATTTCCTGTCACCAAAGTGTTATCTTTCTTAGTTCAGCTTGCCAGATGCATCACTCATCCAAATCCACCAGCTTCGGTGCTCTCCGATAGGTCCTTGCAGGATATAGCTTTCCTCACGTCTGATCTTGGTCCGTTAGTACCTTGTCCTACTCATCTCGTTGGCAAATGGCTCTCTTTTGGATTTTCACTTTCTTTTGATTTGGGATCTTCCCTTTTGGGTCTTGAAGTATCTTTTCCAAGCAATCTCCTTGTTCCCTCCTCAAGGTTGCCACGATCTTCCATATCATGGTATGCTACGAATGGGGCAATTAGAGCGTAAGGTCTTGATCAGGTCTTTCGTTTGTTTTTCTTTTCTGCTTGTGGGTTCTCCAGTGTCGTTTCCACGCTGCTTCCTCTAGGATTCATGTGTGATGCTGGGGCAATCCTTGTGTGTTTGTTTTGAGTTAGTTTGTCAGTCCTTTGGACGGTTGGTGAAAAGGCCTTGATGTTCTTGGTAACCTTGGCAATTAACCAATAGTCCTATAGCAAATCTAGTGCTCAACTACATGGTGGTACTTCTCTTTGAAGTATCCCCCCGCTCAAAAAGCTTCAATGGTTTTCCTTCATCTCCATTATCCCCCATCCATATCTAGCATCCGTCTCTCCTACCCCAGCTTATGCATCAGTATCTCTTTGAATCACTCATCACTCTTAGCTTTAGGGATCCACAATCCTAGTCTTAGGGATCCACCAATCCAAATCAGTCCACCAAGCCTCATCTTTCGAGATCCACAATCCTAGTCCTAGGGATCTCCAAAACCCATCTTCCACCAATCTGACTCTTTGAAATCCTATTGCATCAGCTTTATAATCCCCTCATCCATCTCCCTATCCTGGATTCCTTTTTATAGCGCTCTGTTCCTTCATCCTCCACCTTCCCTAAAGTCTTAAGCTTGCTTCCTCTTGTGCATCTGATTCTCCTATATCATTCTCCCATAGTGAGAGTTTGAGCTAATTTAGCCCCTTCTCTTTGCCAATTTGAGTCTCCTTGCTCATCCCAGATTCTTGTATTTTTCAAGAAGCCACCAAGCCTCGCTTTCTCTCCCCGCTGCCTTCTTGAGGGGGCATCTCACAGTCCATTCTCTCCTCTTCTGCTCTAGCTTTGGGCATCTTATTTTCTTATCTTTGATGCCATGCCACTTGCGGCATCACATCAAAGAGGGGCAAAATGTAGACACCTAAAAACCTTTAGAAAATAAAGTATTTTTATTTTCTGAAAAAGTCCTGATGACATCATCATTTATTAATTAATTAATTATTTAATTAATTAATTAATTTTTATGCCATTAAATCCCTTTATCTTAATTAAAAATATTTAATTAAGGAATCCCTCCCAAAAATGTTTAAATCTTATTTAAACATTATTTCCTTATTTATTAATTATTTAATTAATAAATTGACCAAAAATCCTAAAATAAATAAAAAATTTATTTTTTTCCCAAAAGTTGGCCAATTTCCTTACGACCAATAACCTCTTCCAAAATCTTCTAATCCTTCTTTAATTTCGATTAAAGGCTAATCCCATCATTTCCTACCCCTAATCCCAACTCAAAATATTTAATTAAAATTAAATATTAATCCTCATGTTTATTAAAAAAGTTTTAATAAATATCTCCTCAACCCAAACCCTTGAAATAAATAAAAATTTATTTATTTCCTAAAAATCTAATTTATCCTCATCCTAAGAAGTTCTAGACTCTTCTAGAAAGTCTCCATCCTCATCCTAGGAAATTCTAGACTATTCTAGAAAGTCTTTATCCTCCTCCAAAATCTAGACTCTTCTAGAAGATGTCTTTAAACCTAATCCTAATCCCCTCCTAACCTTGTCACATTCCCTAAACATGGGTTAAAACTTACTAACCCAAGCCAAAGTTAACAAATATCTCTTCCTTCACCCACCCTCATTAAATGCTATCCACTTGCCTATCCTTAAGCTAATCCTAAACCATCCTAATCCATCCTCTAATCATTTGCACAAGCCTAAGCAAGCTTAAAACCTTCCTAATCAAGTCCAAGTCGAATTTGCTCTCATCACCCTCAAAATATCTCAACCATAAAACTTTATGAAGTCCACTAGGTCATAAATGACTCTTACAAGCCCTTTTATTGCTCTTACAAGTCATTATGAGGGTCTTTATGAAGATTTTATCCCTTGAGCCTCCTTTGTTGACTCATCCTTCCCCTTTCCCCCATCCTCTCACCATTTGACATGTGTCACTCCTTGATTGGCTATAAGGAAGCACAATCCATGTGCTCTCCTCTCATGCAATCTAAGCCTTCCATAAGCTTTTTCCCATCCTTGCATCTTAGCCCTCAATCCCTCAAGCCTCTTGCCTATAAATTGGATCCTTCCCCTTTGCAAAATAACACAATCCATGAAGTAAAGTTATAATGCTATTTTGAGAGCCAAATCCATACTAAAGCCATCTATCCACACCAAAAATCCACAATCATCCATTGAAGCTCTTTTTGAAGCATAAATCTTGAGCATACATCCTATCTATTTAGACAAAGCTACTCAACAAGAGAGCTTCTCATTGAGAGAGCCCATTAATGGCTCATATTCTCAATTGAGAGCTCATCTTAGTCTATCTTGAAGTTTATGAATTTTGTTTAGTTTGTAGAAGCTTTATTTAAATTTGGTTTCTATTAGCATACTAACATTGCTCATATACAATACCAAGAAAACCCATACAACCCTCCATGTCAAAATTAGATCTAGATCTGGAGAGGGCTCGAAAAGAGAGGGAAGATCTTGCAAAAGAACTTGAGAAGGTTGAGAATGAAGCTCAAGTTGCAGAAACTAGGAGAAAAATCCAATTCATAAAATCTAATTTTGCATTAGCTTCAAGGCCCAATTTGTCTATCCCACATACAATTCCTGCACTAGCTAGTGGTCCAATAATCTCAACTCAGGGAGTACCCCAATCTGCTCCTACCTCATCTTCCACTATTGGCACCCAAGTCCCATTTATCCCACCTCAACAATCCCAAGCTGCTCCTCTGAATCAAGCTATTATAGCTAGTACCTCAAATGTTCCTAGTTTCTAGAAAAAACCTGTATACCTAGAAAAGTATAGACAAATATCGTTTGCTGGTATTCCTGGTGCCCCACATCCCATATCGTTTGATTTAAGAGATAAAGTGGTTAAGTTCTCTAGGAATAATGATGTTACTGGTGAAGAACATTTGAGAATTTTCATTGATATGTTGAATGATTATGAAGTTGAACATGAAGATATGGTAATGAAATTGTTTGTGCATTCACTAATTGAGGATGCAAGGGATTGGTTTAGGAGGTTGCCTGATGATAGTATTACCTCATGGAATGATTTAGAGAAATTTTTCAAAGAGCAATATGGAGACAACACTAATGTAGGATTCATGTTGAATGAGTTCAACAACATGAAGAAGAATCCAAATGAGTCCACATTTGATTTCAATGTAAGATTCCAGAAAGGTATGTACAGACTATTTCAAGTTATGAGGTTGAATGAAGATGTCTGTCTCACAACATATTTCAATGCTTTTGATAGCAAAATGGATTATCAATTGAGGGATAAGGATAATATAGGGATTTGGACACCCACTTTCAATTTATCCAACATATCTCAAAATCAAGTATTTTTTTTAGAAAAACATATAGAACCCCCAGGCTAACCTACTATGATTAGGCCTAATTAGGCCACTTTTACAAAAAACTATGTGAAATACATCTCTCCAAGACTTAAAAACCTATGTATTTCTTGATTTTTCATTTTGATCAATATATTTTCAAACCCTTTCAAGTTTTCATGCCCATTTGATTAGTCAAATAACAAACCCCCCCTTCTGTGGGCCTAAAATAGGGCTTTCTCAATCTATGGCTTTTGATCATTTTAGGGATAAAAAAAGGTTACTAAACACCATGTACTCAACATACCTTAACACATTCCATTACAAAATACTACCCTCATTTAGATTAATACTCCTAACCAATACATGGCACCATATGCCCATACCCCCAATAACAGACTTTTGCCCCAATAGGTGGTCTCCAACCTTTCAAACTATCTTCCCTATATTCATCATGTTAGAAATCAAGGAAATACATTGGATCAGGCCCATTATACAAATTATGATAGAGACATAAAGTAGAATGGGCCAGGTTAACTTATATGACCCTCAAAACAATGAGATGTGATCAACAACTCAACATGAACAAACAAATGTATAAAGGATCAATGCATATGGATTGAAAATACTGGAACATGAAAAGAAATATATTCAAAATTTCATTATAAAGTATAATAATATGATGTAATACAAAAGGTAAAATACATAATGATTTAGAGTAAGTGTATATTCTAACTTTGAATAAAAAATGCAGGGAATTTGTGAGTTTCTATCACCAAACTAATGATTGCATTCCATCATCCATCTCTTAACAATAACTTATAAGTGTTTGCATATTTATTTTACCTTCATCTACATGTATAAAACTTTAATAAGACATTAATTTTTTTATTCAATCAAATTCAATGAAATAATACAATGCAATTAACTACTAAAGAGCATCCTATTGCTTCCTATCTAGAGAGAGTGTAATTAGGATTGAAATTTCTCTCAGATTGTATAGATCCTAACAAGTGCATTAAAAGCATAGAATGGAAGATCCAAAGCTCCTAAGTTTTTCATTAGGAAATTATGAATGAAGATGTAAACCTAAAAAATAATTCAAGTATAACACATTTACTATGAAATCAAGCTAAGTGAGTGTAGTTAAGTTAAGCAAGTGATGAATTCTACAACATGTAATTAGAAAAATGAGATTATGGATCATTTGAGCTTAGAAATGATTTCTTTAATAGAAATTTAGATTAACCCCATGGTTTTTCTTCATTCAAGATGGATAATTATGATTCATTCTAACTTGATCCATGTGAGCAATCCATATGATTAGCTCTAATACCTATTTAATTTCAGCTTAATTGTCCTTTTGTGGTGACTTGTTATTTAATATCTTTTATTTAAATTTTTTAAATTAATTACCTTATCCATGTATTGAATGGGGTTGAATTAATTAATTAATCCAAGGGTAAATATTAGGGGATTTGATCAATTTAATGATGTTAATTGATGGATTAAGCTAATTTGATGATTTTCATGAATTATCCAAGTAATCAAATAATAAGACTAACATATTTAAGAGGTTTTTTTTGAACTAGGGAAAATATAGTCTTTGATTAAATAGCCTATTTTAGGGTGATTATATCTTCCCCTCTTTGAATCAATATGTGAGAAACACATTGAATCAAAGAATGGATGATTTTTACTTGGAGAATAGTTTGATATGGATCGATGAAACTATTCCTATTTTGATGATTGAGAGTTCTGAGATTGATAAAATAAAATTTAATTGACTATGTGAAGTTATCAATTCAAAACTTGATTAAAAATGAATTGATCATGCCAACTCTGATCTTAATTAAGCAAAGATCAATAAGAGATAACAATCATATTAAGTCTGATGTGAAATGATAAAACTAAACATCTAGAATATGATTTGATTAGACATATTTAATGAACTTGGTATAGATCTTGATGAAATCAATTATTCAATAATTCCAACTTTCTCAAAGGAATCTTAGATTCTCCTCATTGATTGAGAAGATTGGAAGTAATTTGATATGGATTTTGATGAAATTGCTCTTTCTAAGAGTGATAAGAGAGCCTCAACCTAATATGGTTCTAGATGAATTTGATGCCTCTAGTGTTGAAACTTGATCCAATTTACTAATTTGATTTGATTTGGTGATAGATAGGAAAAACCTTATTTGAATCCCTAACTAGATTTGTTGAAAATTTGATTCATTTAAGTATGATCATGCTCCCTAGTGGCAAGATTGAAATAAAAATAGATGTAATCTTGATTTCTAGCATTGATATGTATGTGAAGATAATATCATATCACTTCAAATCATTAAGATTTTGTATTTAGGGTTGATTAGAGTGTTATTCATATTGATTATGTTCATAAGAACATAAGTTGACCAAGTTTGACTACTTAAAAGTGAGGTTTGACAAAATTTGAATGATATTGACCAAGATTTTGATGTGTTGACTTGATTTTGTTATTTGAAAATAGTTTTTAGCCCCTTCTAATAAACTTTTGTAGTTCATTTCACCAATTTTCACTAGTTTTGAACACTATTTAACCATAGTTTGACCAAAATACTACCTTGGTTGACTTTTTTGAGTTTTGGGAATCATTCAAAAAATAGTTTGGAAGTAGTCTACATCATTTCTTCACTTTTTTGGAATCATTTTATTCCTAGTTAACTATAATTTTAGTAAGGTTGACTTTTCCCTACAAGGGTTAAATTTTGTTAAAAAAATACTCTATTGACTATTTTGGTTTCTCTAGTTTTTATTGTGGTCCCAACATGTAAATATGGCACTAACTCTACATTACTTCTCTATTCAATTGAATAAGGTCATTAATAACCCTAAGGGGTTAAAATAGAACCAATTAGGTCAAGTTACTCTTTCATTTTCACTTTTGCACTTGGTAATGTCTAAGCGTCTTAGAGGAGATAGTGGTCTCTATGGAGAAGAATCGATTTGAGCTCAGTTGTCAAAATCATGGACCAACATGCTATCCTCCTCTGGTGAGTACCTTATATCCTTCTTATAATGCATCTTTCTTTTAATTTAAGCACATGTTGATTAAAATAGAATTATTTGAATCTTTAGTCATTCTTGGGGTCCTGAGTTTCATCTAGGAAATCCCAAGTCACTTTTTGTTTAACTAGATTCTTAGAGTCACACCCCTTAAGTATATTGTCACATCTAGGTTGACTATGAAGTTATAGTCTAACAAGTTGTCCAAATTGGTCTAGAAGCTCAAAAATTCATGCCTAGTGAGACTGTGACCACATCTAGATAGATTGTTGCATTTGATAAATATTAGATTGCTTCTTGTTAAATAGTCATGTTTAGGATGTCTTATATCGTTTCTAGGAAACCTGCTAGTTTTTATTAGACTTGAGTTTTCCACTTTTGTCTTTGTCAAAAACTAATTTTTATTTGATTTCCTATTGTAGAATGAGTTAGGAGTTTTATCCTTCAGATATATTAGATTAACTAATGATCTCATCTTATCATATTAGTTTATTGAAGATGAGAGGTGCATTGTGGATTACCCTTGGTCTAGCAAGCTTGATAGATTTACCCGACACTAGGGTAAATCTTTATTGATCTTATTGAGAGATTACATTCAAAGCATGAAACATTCCAATTTCCCACAAGTGAGATGATTATGACTCTAGAAGATGTCTAGAGGATTTAGCATGTCCCAATTATAAGTGTTTGTGTGTATTTCAAGTCTCAACCAATTGTGACCATTGTAAATGCCCAATGATTATTTTAAGATCATACTATTATGCATCATTATTTGACATGGGATTCAATGTAGCCCCATTACAAGAAACTATTAACGTGAATTTTAATAGTATTCCTTTGGGGGAGTATCATAAGCATTGATAGAAAAGTTAAGGTGGTCAACATGTTGCAATCATGACTATATTTTTCATTGATGTCTACATAGTATTGTTTTTGTAATGACTAACAGAGTAAGAGATATAGAACGCAATCCTATAG
Organism: Cupressus sempervirens; assembly: GCA_028749045.1. Taxonomy (NCBI): domain Eukaryota; kingdom Viridiplantae; phylum Streptophyta; class Pinopsida; order Cupressales; family Cupressaceae; genus Cupressus; species Cupressus sempervirens. The sequence continues at coordinate 796,371,547 of CM053790.1, forward strand.
ACTATGTATTGATGATGAGGTCAAGAACAATTGAGGAAATGTTATAAAGTATGTCTTGATGATGTGGACAAGTGCATGTATAGAAAGTTGAAGATATGTGGAAGTTATTCATGGTTTACAAAGGATAATGTGTAGATAAAGTACCTAAGAAGTTATTTCTATTGTTTAGATTGTATCACTAATAGGGATAGAATCATGATGAGTGAAGTTAGATAGTGACAATAGACAATCTAATGATGATATTAGCGAGTGCACAACATCTAAGGTTGCATGTGTGAAAAAATTTAATTACAATGAGTTGATAGTATTTTGTAATTGTGAAAAGATGTAATGAATTGTAATATCTTAATGAGGTCCTATTATAATTAATTAGGAAAGCCTCAAGGCCAACTCAGTGAATTATTTTGAGCTAAGGTATAAAGGAAGGTTATTTTCCTTCTGAATAAGTGTGTGTGTGCAATGTGTGTAAGTGTGAATTGTATAAGTGATATATGAAGTTGGTAAATGTGTGTAAGTGATCAAAGGGATCAATGTGATGCAAATTTAAAGATTAGGTATTGAGATCTAAGAAGTATTTGGTGTGGTACTAAATTATAACAAGACAAAGAAAGAGTTCTAGTTGTGAAAATCAATTTCAATTCTATTATTCTGAAAGGAATAATATAGAGGCCCGTTTGATAGTCAATTCAATGTTCTTTCCCATCAAGCAATTTGGATAGTGGGTCCATCTACGTTCTACAACTCCAAACAGGGTTGGAATCTCCTAACAAGGATACAAAGTCTCCTAATGTGGACTAATATGTATTGAATTTAATTCATTGGCTAATAAAAAATTCCATCCTCTTACAAGGAACATTTATATTTGTATATCATTTTTTGGGTACCATCCCCATTGGGGTTTTCCCTCAGATCAAGGGTTTCCCTAGTTAACATATATGGTGTTATTGTGTATTTGTATCTTCTTATGGTTGTTGATTATATTGTTAACATGTTTAAAGTTTAATAAGATTGATAAAATTTATATTGATTTGATAATTGATTCAACCCCACCCCCATCCCCCCTCTCAGTTATCTTGATGGACTTTACTTTCTAACAATTATTTTCAAAGCATTAGATCCTTTAAGGAAAAGCTTAACAACTTTAAGAGATTAGTGGAGGGCTATTTTAGAAAATAAAGTCCTAAGTTTGATGGATTTAACTATGAAAACTAGAAAGAGAAGATGTAGACACATCTTCTATGCATTGGTCTAGGATATTGGCCAATGCCACAGAATGGAAAGAAGATTGTGGAAGAAAGAAAACTTGAAGAATGCAGTGAAGCTAAAAGAGATCTATTAATGTGTAACATTCTTTCTAGAGAAGTAATTTTTTAGCTCTTCCTAAAAATGAATACCATCAAGTAAAATCCTTAGATTCATCTCATGAAATTTGGAAATCTTTGGAGTCTACTTTTGAAGGTGATAAGCATGCTAAGAGAATTATATTACAAAATTGGATTTGTTAAGAAGTGCAAGCACTAGTGTAGATTATGCTAGTAGAAAAAAATTTGGATCTGAGGAAGATAGAAGGATTGAAAAAGGAATTAACTTGCTTATAAGGAGGAGAACTAGATAGTATGAAAATCTTTAAATGTTGGACTTGTGATGAATTCGGTCATTATGCTTCTAACTATCCTAAAAGAGTGAAAAAGTATAAAAATAATTTTAAGTCTGGAAGGCCTAGAGATTTTTTTTATGCAAATGAAGATGATTAGTCTGATGAGAGATTTTAGAGTGAAAGTGATGATGAGTTAGGATTTGTATTTATAAAAGAAGAAAATCATGAAATAGAAGTCAAAGAAGAGAAATCTCTAGTTTTGCAATTTGAAAAGAAAGTTGATTAGATCATAGATAGTGGTTGTACACATAATATGATGGGTGACATGAATAAGTTTGTTAAGTTTAATAGTCATGATGAAAATATTGTTAGAGTTAGTAACAATGCAACTTGTCATATCATGGGAATAGGATCTATTACTCTTCATGGGAAAACTAACATAGTTGATGTTTACTTTGTTGATGGATTAAAGCATAACCTATTGAGTGTTGGATAGTTGGTTGATAAGGGATATCAGTTACAATTCATAGAAACATATGCATTACTAAGGACAAATATGGTAAGTTGATTGGCATTGGTACAAGATCTAGAGGTAATGTTTTTCAACTGAACCAGACAAAAATGACATGTTTGGTTACAAAGTTGATAAATTTTGGTTGTGGAATAGAAGTTTTTCCATATAAACTTTTATAATATTGTGAAGGCAAGTAGTACATTTCATGTTAGATATTTAATGAAAATTGCAAAGCCTAATAATGTTGTGTGCAAGGAATGTGTTATGGCTAAGAAGAAGAAAAGCTTCTTTTCTAGTAAGAAGTTTACTACAATAGTGATATTGGAGATTGTTAATACATATCTAAGTGGTCACACTAAGACAAGAGGATTCTATGGTGAAAGGTATGTCATGATTATTGTTGATGAATTTACTAGAATGATGTAAGTAGTGTTCTTTAAAGAAAAGTATGAAGCATTTTAGAAGTTTAAATTATTTAAGAATAGAGTTGAGAATAATTTTGGATTGAAGATTAAATGTTTAAGATCTGATAGAGGTAGATAATTTACCTTGAATGAGTTTAAAACTTTTTGTGAAGTAAATGGCATTAAGAGATAGCTATCAACACCTAACACTCATACGTAGAATGGAATTCTTGAGAGATGAAATAAGTATTTTACAAAACCAGCTAGAGCTATGATGTTTGAGAATGATGTACCAAAGACATTTTGGAGAGAAGCAGTCAATACAACAAAATATATAATGAATAGAGTGTAGATCAAAAAAGGTATGAACACGACATCTTATGAACTATGGTTCGGACATGCACCATAAGTGAAATATTTCATAATTTTTAAAAGTAAATGCTATATCAAGAGAGATGATGACATTGGTAAGTTTGATTCAAGAAGTGCAAATATGAAAGTGGATGAGAAGTTTGGAGTCATAGAAAGAATGCTTGATTATAATTCTTATGATGAAGAAGCTAATCTTAAGCCTATTCAAGAAAATGTTGAAACTTTCTTTGAGACTAACAATGATTTCCAAAATGACATTTAAATTATGGAACAAATGGAAGAACCAAGATCTGAACCTAGAGAAAAAGTAAGAATTGAGTCAATGACACCTACACCAAATAGAGATTTGAAAAATAATCACCCTACTAATTAGATTATCGGAAGCAAACAAAAAGGACTTATGACAAGAAATAGAGTACATGAAGAATTATGTTTGATTTCTCAAGTTGAACCAAAAAGTGTAGATGAAACATGCAAGGATGATCATTGGATTCAAGCAATGAAGGGAGAACTAGGACAAATTGTAAAGAATGAAACATGGGAATTGGTCCCTAGACATAAACATAAGAATTTTATAGGAACTAAATGGGTTTTTAGAAATAATGAATATTTTTGGCTTATGTAGCAAGTGAGAAGTTTAAAGTGTATGATATGGATGTGAAGTCAATATTTCTAAATGGAGAAGTTGAAGAAGAAGTCTACATTGAGTTGCCTGAAGGATTTCCCTTGACAAAAGAAGAAGACATGGTATGTAAGCTAAAGAAAGCATTGTATGGACTAAATCAAGAACCTAGAACTTAGTATGCAAGGTTGGACAAGTATTTGGAAAAGTTGGGATTTGCTAAAGGTACTACAAATAGTAACTTATATTTGAAATAAATAGAGAATGACTTGTTTATTATTGTGATATTTGTGGACGACATAATTTTTGGAGTTAGTGATGAAGCAACTGATAATTTTTCTAATGAAATGAAGAATTAATTTGAGGTGTTTATGATTGGTGAGATAAAATATTTCTTAGGTTTACATATTATGTAGAACAGTGATGGTATCTTCTTATCAAAAAGTGTTTGAAAGACTTGTCAAAGATATTTGGCTTGGAAATTTGTAATCCTATTGGTACACCTATGATAACTGGTCACAATTTATCTAGCAAAGATGAGACATCTACAATTGAGCAAAAGAAGTAAAAATCCATGATTAGAGGTTTGCAATATCCAACTCACACAAGACCAAATATAGAAAATGTAGTTAGTATAGTAGAAAGATTTCAAGAAGACCCTATGGAATCATATTATGTAGTAGTAAAAATAACGTTGAGATATTTGAAGGGTGCACCTAATTTTGGCTTGTGGTATGACAAATCAAATGACTTTAGTCTATGTGCGTATATTGATATGGATTGGGCAAGAAATATAGATGATAGAAAGACTACAAGTGCTGGAGTACTTTTCCTTGGAGGAAGAATTATTTCTTGGTTGAGCAAGAATCAAGAGTTTGTGACACAAAGTAAAATAGAAGGAGAGTATATAGTCATAGTAGGAAATTACAATTAGATTATTTGAATGAAATAGATGTTGAAGGCTATTGCATGAAAAACATCTCCTATGAATGAGGGAGAGTGTGAGATAGGGGAGAAATGTACTAGAGGAAGATGATCACATTGAATTATATCAATGGGGGAGAAGTGTGAACAATTGATGCCATCCATTTAAGAATGAGGAAGCACAGATGGCAAGTTTTTCTTATGAGTTTTAGATTTGATTGATGGAGAGGATTTGAAAAAATGAGAATAGTAGCAGTTGCAGAGTTGAATTTGGTATTCTTGGAACTTATATGTTTTTCATCTATGTTACCATCAATGCAAAAGGGGGAGATTTTTATCATGAATGTTGATGGTATTATCTTGGGGGAGTATCCTAAGAATTTACAGAATAGTTGGGGAGATTGACATGTTGCATTCATGATTCTGTGTCATTGATGTCAACATAGTATTGTTTCTCTAAAGACTGATAGAGTAACAAACAAAGAACAAGGTCATACAAACTATGTACTAATGATGAGATGAAATACACTTGAGGAAATGTTTTATAGTATATCTTGATGACATGGAAAAGTACATGTACATAAATTCAAAAACATGTGAAACTTATTCATGATTTACAAAGGATGGTGTACAGACACAATACTTGAGAAGATTTTTTTGTTTTTGGATTGTATCTCCTAATAGGGATAGAATCATGATGAATGAAGTTAGAAAATGATTGTAGATAGTCTAATGATGATATCAAATTACACAAAATCTGAGGTTGCATTTAAAAAAAAATTTAATTACTACGAATCAATAGTATTTTGTAATTGTAGAAAGATGTAATGAATTATAATATCTTAATGAGGTCCTATTATATTTTATTGGGAAATCCTCAAGGCCAACTCACTAAAATATTTTGAGGATAAGGCATGAAGGAAGCTTATTTTCCTTTTGAATAAGTATGTTTACAATGTGTGCAAGTGTGAATTGTGTAAGTGATATAAAAAGTTGGTAAATGTGTATAAACAATCAAATGGATTATTGTGATGAAAATTTGAATATTTAGTATTCAGATCTGAGAAGTATTTGGTATGGTAAAGGGAAAGAGAATGATTTCAAGTTGTGAAGATCAATTTCATTTCTATTATTTTGAAAGGAATAATATAGAGGCTAGTCAGACAGTGATTTTAGTGGTCTTTCCCATGAAGTTTTTTGGATAGTGGGTCCATTTGCCTTCTACAACTTCTAACAGGGTTGGCACAATTCCTAACAAGGTTGGAAAAACTCCTAACAGGGTTGGCACAAGTCCTAATAGGGTTGGCCCAATTTCTTGCAAGGTTGACACAACTCCTAATAGAGTTGTAATCTCCTAACAGGGATTCAAAGTCTCCTAATTGGGATTGCTATGTAGTGAGTGTATTTTATTGACTCATTAACAAGTCCATCCTCTTACAAGGAACATTTATATTAGTACATCATTTTTTGGGTACCATCCCCACCAAGGTTTTCCATCTTGTCAAGGGTTTCCCTAGTTAACATATATGGTGTTATTATGTATGTGTATCTTATTATGCTTGCTAATTATATTGTTCACATGTTTAAGTTCTAATAAGCTTGATAAAAGTTATATTAATTTTATAATTGATTCCCCTACCTCCTCAATTATCTTGGTGGACTTTACTTTCTACTAGAAACTTCCAATTTTCCTTTCTGATTTGATTTATAGTATGTTGATTTTGGATTGGGGATAATATGGGTTCTTGTATGGATGGGCCTGAGTCTTAGGAGATATCATGTTTGTAGCCCATCAATTTTCATCACGTAGTTGTATTATTTCCCACATGTAAAAATAGTTAAATGAGATTATCTATTAATTTTTAAGAAGCACAAAAGTTGACATTCTCATACTTCAAATTTGGGTTTACGAGCACATCCAGGTCACTCAACTAGTGTTGGATAGATAGCAGGAGCTATATCATGCATATGTGTACATGTACTTCCATTATGTCCAATAGCCTCATTTAAGTAAGTTGGAGTATTAGATAAAGCTTCTAGATGATGTTACTAAGGTTGACTAGTGACCTTATCTTGATTATGAAGAGAGAATTTGAGAGGAGATAGATGTCATACTTTTTTCTAGAGAAGATATATTTTTTGTTGTACATGCTATGTGGTGGAGAGACTTTTTGGTTACACATATAGTGACATAGTCCAACAAGGTATGGGGTATTCCTCACGATCTTATTATGTATTCTTACATTAGAGATGAGAAGATACAGTGGGGTTCCTAATTGTCATGAGGTTTTTGTCCATGATATCTCACAAATAATTACTATTGCATGGAATCTATTACCAAATATAGATTATGGTGGTATCGTATATTAGTACAAGAAATATCTTGATCTAAACTCTTTTCCATGGTTCACTGCACCAAACAAAATAACTCGAAGGATAGAGGATCCCTTAGACTATCATCTTGCTAATGATGGTCTTATTGGGGGTGAGCTAGAGTATATAGAGGTGGTTAGGGGGACATAGAAAGGTTCTCAAAGGGATCAATAAGGTAGGGCACATCTAGTTGATAGGCTTTGGGATGATGGTTGTTGATAAGGTGAATTTGATGGTGACAGAGGTGGAGATAGGGATGAAATGGAGGATACATTGGAGATTGTGTTAGCTAACTAAGAGGGGGCGTGAATCAGTTATAGGCCTTTTGAAACACTTTAGTACCAATTCAAACTTAATAAACTTTCACAATAATAACTTAGTGATCATATTCAACTTCTCAAATAAAACTTTTAATAATTATCACTAAACAATTACCTTACTATTCCTTAATAAAATCGATTATCATAGATTTTACTTAGATTATACCAAGTTGAAGTAACAAATAATTAGCATGTGTACATGAGGAAATGTATATTTATGAGACTTTGATTTGAAATGCTAGAATGATAGTAAATCTAATGACAAAGTAGATCTAAGAAACAAACTACCAAATTAACCTTTCAAGAGTGTCTCATGTCTCTCTAACTACTACTAAAATTTCTCTTAGATCAGCATCTTAATGATAGGCCTAGAATGGGATTAAACTATTATGAAAATCTATAATGATGCTTTAAAGATTTGAAAAAGCTGGACGAAAGCTATATGAATGAATTATCTAACAAGACATAGATATGAAATACTCTAAATATGATGCTAAATGGCGTATAAATTCTCTAGAATTGCCTATAATTATGATTCTTAATGACTTGATATCTCTTAGCTCTAGAATTCCTATATAATGATGCATAAAACTTGGGTCCCTTTTGCTCTTGAATGGCCTTGTATTTATAGATTTTCCAAAGGGGTTGGGGTAGGGTTTAGGTTGACCATGGTCTTAGTAGGGTAAGGTCAAATGAGCTCCACCAAGGATAAGAAATTCATAAATGGAAATCCATTTTGCATTATCATTTAGGATATGTGAGGATAAATACTCATTTTCCTTTTTTGTTTTATTATTTTTATCATTTGAGATATTTTCCAAAAAGGTGAAGGCAAATATTTCTTTTCTTTTCTTTTTCAAATAAATTTTTCCTTTTTGAATTGATTTTTCCTTTTTTAGAATTTGGATTTTAATATGATCAAGAACTAGGTTATTAATTGATTAAATCAATTACATAATAATTTGGCATTTTGATTAATCCAAATGTCTTTTATTTTCTTCATTTCTTTCATATTGTCATTAACCCTTACTGATTTGGTTAAAATCATGTTTTTGAAGTCCTACCAATTTTAGGGTGTCTACAAATGTACCTCTTTGAGCTAATATACAAAGCATATTAGTTAAAAGAATATCCTATTTTTTCATATTTACAATCCAAATTTGATGATTGAGCACCTGATTGTTGATGACTTAAGGTTTTGATGTTGACATGATGATTTATTGATGGGTAAGTGCACATAGTTGTGGACCAAAAAGATGCCACATTTTTTTTCTCAACTAAGCAATAGTGTGATCACACTATAGTGCGATCGCGTTATGATTTAGGTGGGATGATTCTACAGCTTGTAAAATTGAAAAGGTGCCAACATCTCATTATAAAACCAATGACTAAGGTAGCATGATCACACTATTGAAAATGTTTTATAAAAAATAAAAAATTAAGCCTCATTTCTAATTTCTCTTTATTTTTGCTCCAATAATTTTCCATTTGTCTTCTCTTCCAAGGATCACGAATGTATTATGGCTAGTATGTTTTAGCCTCAATTTGCATGAGAAATTTCTCCACATCATCAGAAATCCCAAACTGGTTAAAAAGGTATGAATTTTAACTCTTATTTTGTTAAATTTTCTCTTTTTTATGGTTCTTTTTAATTTTGATTGGGGTTTGTTTAGTTTTTAAAAATAGTATTTGTTTAATTGTCAAGTAATGTAGAAAATCCACTGCCTAATCCACCTATGAACTATCCACCACAAAATCCACCACCAAACCCTCCACAGGATCAACCTAAAAACCCTCAAAATAAGAATACCCACTTCCACAACCTCCACCAATCAAAAGACCTCCTCTAGGAATCCAAGAAATTTTTTTGAATGGAATTGAAAGAGGGAAATTTGAGTTAGAAATAATAATTAGGAGGCTAAAGATTTCACTTCAAAATGATCCTAGTAGGGAACTATACGAACAATCATTTGAGACCATTGTGGGTCAGGTAAAATCTATTAGTGGTCAACTAAATCTATGGTATAATAAAAGATAAAAAAATATATATATTATATTGATAAATTATTGCATGAAGATGTAAAAAATAAGTAGATTACCAAATATGACATATGTGCTTTATTTAAAAACCCAAGAGAACAAAACAAATTGAGAAATACAATTAAAAGGTTCCCCCTCCATTGGTGCATTCATGAAGGTATTAAAAATAACTTTCAAGACAAATGGTGGATGGTGTTTGATGCCCCTCATTGTAAAAATCTTGAGGTTGCAAAGTATTTCTTGATGAAATTGTATTGTGAGTTTGTCCTTAGGGAGATCCCCAATTATTTTGATATTATTCCTTCTTAGGTTAGAGTTGGGAGATCATAATTTGATAGGATGGAGACACTTCATGACCCTAATATTGTTAGGGCACCTATTGGAAGGATGTAGGTGGAGCATGTTATTATTCCTTCTATTGTGAAGGAATACATAAAGGCTGACACACTAGGAACTATTAGAGCTTTGACTCAGAGCCTCATTCAATGTGCCACTCCTTTTATTATGGATGAGCCTCATTAGACTAGTGGTCACATGTGCATGTCATGTGGATCTCTATGCACATTTGGCACTTCCAAGAGAGAGGATGATGATAGATGACTTCCTCAATGCCACTTTTTGCATTGATACACATGAAAATATAAATAATTACATTTTAAACTATTTTTATCACATCTCATATGTACATGAATGAGTAATAAATTACTATGTCTTGATGTTATTCAAAATTTAGGGCCATAGTGTTGCTGGTGCTAGCTATAATCCCCTAGCCTCATTTCACATCATGTTGATGATTTTATATGTATGTATCAATGTATTAATTTAAATTAATTTTTAAAATATAATTTAATCATATCAAATGTTAACTCAAAAAAATTATCCATGTACATTAGTTTTGTATTGGACCATCAAATTTCACATTGGACTTTGAGCATGGGGATGATACTGCTCATGTAGAGGTATATTTATTTGCATGTCAATTAGATTCAATTTAAAATTTTTATTTAATAAATTAATGAATAAATAACTTATTTAGCTTATTACATGATCACATGTAGAGTCAGAGTGGTCATGATAATGTTGATTTGTGGTCACCTTTCTTTCAGATGAGTTCATTTCCCCAAGAGGTATATACGTGTCCTAATGCATTTTAATTTGTATGTATATAGTACATTATTTTTCACATGAATGTGATGAATTTGATATCAAATAGATTTACATACATGTACAATAGGTAAATATTGTACCTTTGGGATTAGCATTGCACAATAAAGGACACTATGCTACATTCACAAAGGTACCCAAATATTTTATTTGATAATGTGTGTTGGGCCAATATATCAACTTGGAAACTAAAATTTATAGCTTTTGAATTTTGACATTTCAAATAGCAACCAATGAACGTTGGAGTAATTTACTATGTTGACTAGGGACATGGACTTGAAATGATGTTTGTAAAGTATATGCTTTAAACCTTTTAAGATGTCATTGCTAAGATACAAGAATGAGATGTTAAAAATATCACACTGAATTTAAGTAAAAGTAGTTATGCTATTAAAAATGCCATAGTACAAAAATAGACCTACTCTTTTTCTTATGATGTAGGAACAACCACTAGTTCTATTACTCGTGGTTATAGGAGAAATAGATCACTAACTTACTTCTAGCAAATAAGTTCACTAACTCTAAAAAAATAGAACATTCACTCACCAAGTGGGCCCCCTTGGATAAGGGAATGAAAAGACTATACAAAACTCAAATACTAGATAAGAAGAGTATCATACTATTCATATTGAATCCATCAAAGTACAACTAGAAATTTTGAAATCATAAACTTCACTACTTGTTGTTGCAATCCAAAGGATTTCTAGGTCACTCTAGAAAACCAAAGAAACTTCTTATTTATCCATTTGTGGCCTCTTCCTATAGAGATGTAAGATCCTTTAGAGCTGGAATCTCATCTTACTTGGGAATCTTGGAGCTAGGCGATTGTGGATGGGAGTGATTTCCTATGGCTTGGTCTATTTTAGGGCCTCTTGGTGACAATTTGGGTCTTTCCTAGAACATTCTTATTTTTTGACTCTACTACTTATGTTGTAGGAACAATCACTAGTTCTATTACTTGTGGTTATAGGAGAAACATATCACCAACTTCTACCAAATTAGGAAACTAATTCTACCAAAATAGAGCATTCACTCACCAAGTGGGCCCCCTTGGATAAGTGAATGAAAATAATATGAAAAACTTAAATACTGGATAAGAAAAGTATCATGCTCTTCATATTCAATCCATCAAAGTATAATTGGAAATTATGAAATCATAAACTTCACTATATTTGGTTGCATTACAAAGGATTTCCAACTCACTCTGGAAAATCAAAGCAACTTCTTATTTATCCTATCTAATTGAAATCAAACTTCCTATCTCTAAGACTTCCAATGAAGTGGGTTCAACTAAATCTTCAATAAGTTACAACAAATATAGGGAATCTTTAATAATAGGAGAAGTCTTCTTGAGATATAGTTCATCATGCTCCTAGATTTGAGTAGGGACATTGATATTTAAGATGACCTACTCCTTCTTCAACTATTTTCTATAATATCTACAAGATTATGCCACCAAATACTAAATGTCAATCCTTGGTATGGTTGATTTGTTCCTACACAAACTAATACATTATCTAACTTTGAAACATACATCCAAAGCATTAATTCATAGAAAATAATTCAATGTACCAACTAACTATTATTTTCTTGCTACACATGGCCACAGGAACATGCCCCATTATCCTAAAAGAAGGAAATATTATATTCATTTGGCATACACATATTTAATTTCATTAATCAACTAAACTTTCAGATCTCTAATACCATATCCACAAACTATAAAGTATATGAGAGACATAAAAGTTCACAAATCCACATAGTTATATAGTTATCATAGCTTAAAAGTATTTAAATATGAACATAGGAATTAAACTATCAAAAAGATCATGAAATGTATCAAAATAGATGTCATAAAATAGTCCCATCATTTCCCCCAACTTAAGCTCTTTCTTGTCCTCCAACAAGCATATAGTTCTTCACTCTTATCTTCACATGGAAATCAGCATGAATTCTTTCACCAGCTCTACCTTCATTAGAATTTTAATATAATCCTTTGTTCTTTCTATGCTTCTACCAAATATTATTTTCTACAGCTCTGTCGTAGTCATTAGGGTCCTCATTCACACTGAGCAGTGGATGAATAAGAAGAGGTGGTTGAAATTTTAAAGGAAACTAGAAACTCCTCCTTTCATGGCATAAACTAATATATCTAGAAGCCCTCCTCATTGATATGATGATTTTATGTAGTGAGTGAGGTTATCTTACCTTTAAATCATGAGGGATCCTTATCCATATCTTCATAATTGATCTTCTAGCTTCTCTCAATTACCTAGCATCCAACTATTCAAACTTTGTGTAGGTGACTTCCCTTAAAGGATTAATTTTCTATCTTCCTAATTTATTATTGGCTACCATCATCCAATCCATGTAATAGGTCCTAGGATCTTTGGCTTTAGGCCTTAAAAATAGAGGCATAGTTTCCTCTTCCTCCTTATAAGGTCCTTCTTGGATTTCTAAACTTAACTCACTTTGGATCCAAGATATAAGGGTTCCGAGCTAAATGTCCCCTACATACATTCAAGGATTCCACTCCCTATCATTTAGAACTGCTATGTTTTGCAAGTAGTTTTCACAAATAAGATTTGTAAGCACTAGGGGAGATTTTATGAAGGCATATTAGAATTCATTATGTGCGCGTAAGGAGGGACTAAATCCTTGAACTGTTCTAGTCATTTGGAAATTAAACATTTGATCCTTAAGAAAAAATGTATATACCTAAACTAGTTGTTAACACTAGAGAAAATTAAGTATCATGGATGTAACCTGAGTGATCTTGTCTTTCAACACCATAATCTCATCATCCTTGTTCTTTAATTATTTCTATTGATTATGAATAGTTCTTTCCAATCTAAGTTTTTCTTCTCTCCAACTAGCCTTCTCTAATTGGAACTATTGATACAAACTAAGGCCAACTATTAATGGAGTAAAAAAATTGGATGGAGAAACTAGACCTTTTGTTCATGCATCAGTCCATCTGGAGGCTACAAAAACCTTTGGCTAGCTTGATTCTTCTTTGTGCTCTAATGTTCCAGTCCTTATGACAGCTATCCTTTCCTCATTTTCAATTTTCTCTTAATGTGGTTGTTCACATTGTTCCTTTTTAGGGTATCAACTTCACCCTATTGAGGTTTTTCATCCTCAAGTAGTTGTGGTTGTTAAATCTCAATTTTTTCTATAGATTGAAAAAGGATGTCCAACCCTAGACTAGGAATGTTCATATCCATTTGATCACCAGACTATGCATTTACATCAAAATCATCAAAATTGGTATTTTCACTAGTTGTTGTAGGAATGATTTCATGAGGAGCTTAATCATTTCCATCATAGATATCTTTCTTTACTACTTCTATTTTATTAGTATCATTTTGAATATTTTTTGATGAGACATTAACTTCAATCTGTGTTTCTTCATTTTCCTATGACATGGTTGTCCCCTTTTCTTTTCCTAATTTAGGATCAATTATTTCTTGTTTCCTAGTTTTAGAAGAAACAACACTTTCATAGTGATTCTTATCAATGTCAAAATCTCTAGAGAGTCTCCTTCTACTCCTCCTAATAGGTTCTTGTTGCAAGGGTTTATAGGATCTTCTCCTTTTCTTGATAGAAGACCCCCCTTCAACTAAAGTTGTAGGAATTTATTCAATTTGAATGTGCTCCTTCTCTAAGGGCTATTTTTTGGAGGTGCTAAGATCTTGCTCCCTCAATGTTACCATAGAATGATGTTCATCTTGTTGTGCACATTGTTCCTCTTATGTTTCTTTACTCCTTTGAGTAGAAGACCTAGTTGTTACTCTAGGTGGAAGAATGTTAGATTTCTTAGAGGATTAAAGTTTTCCTTTCTTCTTCTTAGAGATAGGGGGTTCTTGGGAAACTATAACCCTTTTCTTCTTATGAGAGCTAGGGTTTTTAGAGGAAGAGGGTTTAAATGCTCTACGATCTTCACTTTACTAGCAGGTTTTCTAATTACCCTTCCTACCCTTGTTCCCCTAGGTCATACAAGTTTAGGAGAGTATTCATCACTTAATCTAAATTCTTACCATGTCACAATTGCATCCTTTTGCAAAGATTTTTCAAATAATAATTTAAGAAAATAATGATGACCAATAGAGTTTGGAATACTTGCTTAAACTACTTCAACCTTTTTCTTGAGGAGATGAACATAAATTTGGGTAGATCCACTGGCCTATTATCATGATGAAGGGAGTTGAGGATTTTTAAATGGATTCTATGAAGCCATTGGTATCTACCATTGTAACTTATATAATACATAATGTATTCAATGCATCGATTGTAGGGTTCTAGCAATGAAATCCTCCCCGTGCCCTACTTCTTATCAATGTTCAATTGTCTATTAGTATGCAAATTTAATTGGGTTCAAGCAATCCTACCATCAAAATTTTACTCATATGGCTCTCCTTATTAGGACAACCTAGAAATGCCTGCAATAATATCATTTTTGCACTCAAGATGGAATCCCTTGACTATAGCTACACCATTATGTAGAGAATTTACAAACTCATACGCTACCATACTCACATATGTTGTTAGTTTGATGAAATAACTCAGTCAACCCCTAGCATTGAATTGTTCTTGAGCAGGCTAATCTTGAAGAACAAGGTTATGGATCTTGAAGAACAAGGTTATGGATAATGGGTTCACAATGAATTATTTCACCTCCCATTTCTATTGTATCAATAATTCAAGAAACTAATATACCCATGTCACTAAATTCACAATGTAGGTTTTTGAAATTCAAACTAACACAACAAGTAGATGAAAGAAAAAAAATTTATTCAAGAAAATAGAAAATAAAAGATGACAATTGACATAATGTAATGTCATAACTAAGGTCATGTAATTCTCCACATTCAATCATTAATGACCTTTTTATCAAACCTATCATAGTTTCTTAAAATGTCATGTCAATCATATTTACTCTTGAAAACGTGTCATGCTATGATTTTATTTAATATGTACATGTTAGAAATAGGGAATACTGAGAGGGGGAGGTGAATTAGTATTGTACAAACTTTTGTTTCCAACTTGATATTATTAATTACTTTGAACCATGCATAAGAAAGTAACCAAGTAATGCTGAATACTAATAATTACCATGCATAAAGAGAACTCATAACACCATATTTTGTTAACTAGGGAAACACTAGCCAAGGGAAAACCCTGGTGGAAATGATGCCCATAAAGATATACCGATATATATGTTCCTTGTTAGAGGATGGACCCTATTTGGAGTCAATAAAAAAATTCAATATGTAGAGTCCTTGTTAGGAGACTTTGAATCCCTGTTAGGAGATTCCAACCCTATTAGGAGTTGTAGTATAATGTATGTAAGAAGAGCTCACTGCTCAATCATGCACTTTCAATTATAGGAAGAGCTCACTACCCAAACAAGTAACTAAATTTAAGTTCCTCAAATACATATGTATAGATGTTGTAACTTCTCCTCGGTTGATCTCTAACCTCATCTCAATCTCAAATCATAAAATTAGGTTCTCAAAAACTTTGCATATATCACTTTGCAAAAAGTTCACATAAATTTTTTTACATTACAATGCCTACTTAATCTCGCAAGATATCCTTTTTATAAATACCATAGCTTTTCACAAATTTTTACTAGGTCAGCTAAGACCACAATATACTTTTCCAACTTAGAGTAAACAGCTGGGTTGTCAGCCCTAATTGGTCAAGTAATTATTTTGTAAACAAAATAATTCCTTTACCTTTAATTCCATTATTTTGTTCACTAGTAAATTGTGAATTATTAGTGAGCTAGTAAACAAAATAATTCCTTTACCTTTAATTCCAATAATCACTAGTAATCTACAAATTTTAATTGCCAACTGGATATTATTAATTACTTTAAACCATTCATAATAAAGAAATAAAGTAATGCTAAATAGTAAAAACGATAATGCACAAGGATACCTTATAACACCATGTTTTGTTAACTAAGGAAACCCTAGCCAAGGGAAAACCTTGGTAGGGATGATACCCACTAGATGATATACTGATATATAAGTTCCTTGTTAAAGGATGGACCTTATTAGGAGTCAATGAGAAAATTCAGTATAAAGAGTCTCTATTAGGAGACTTTGAATCCCTGTTTGGAGATTCTAACCCTGCTAAGAGTTGTGGTACAGTAGATGCAAGATGAGCCCATTGCCCAAACATGCACTTCCAATCACAAGAAGAGCTCACTACTCAAACAAGTAATCAGTTTGGATATAAGTATTGTATCTTCTTCATTGACTGATCTTTGATCTTTAGCTTGATCTCAGATCACCAAATAGCTGACATAGAAATTCTCATGTATCGCTTTCACAATAGTTTGAGTATAATCATAATTACATGATAGCACTTGCAATTAAAACTACACTCTTCTCATCACAAAAGTCCTTTGCATAAATACCATGCCTTTACACAAATTGTGACTGGGTCGACTAGGACCACAATTTACTTTTCCAACTTAGGGTAAACATCTAGGCCCTAATTGGACAAGTAATTGTTGTGTAAACAAAACAATTATTTTCTTCAATTCTATTTTCCTACTTCATCAAAACATGAATATCTATGTTCTATATAGTCTATACATACTTTTGAGGTTATAGATGTTATCACCAACATTTATACTATCTCCATCTAACTTCACTAGTCATAATATGACATGAGCAACAAGTTATAAATAAAATATTATACTATTGTAAACCAAATTCTATACTTAGACAATTTCAGATAGCCAAACACTAAGTATATTTATTTTTGAGATTTCCTATGAGCATGTATATCATGTGTTGCCATAAATGACAATAATTACATATCACTATTAGCCAGTTGTCAACAATCTGCTCCTTTGGCATTGATGGAAACAAAATGGGGAAAATTGGTTAAGTGACAAAAATAAACATACACATCATATAAACATTACATCTATTACAACTTGTTTGACTTTACATATGCTCCCCCTTACAATATACTTTACAATATTATCTTCTCTATATTGTATTTCTCCCCTTTTGACATGTATACAATTTTCACATGTATCTCTCCCCCTTTGACATGAATGATAAAGGTAAAAAATGTTAGCATGTTGGCCAAAAACTATCCAAAATTGATGTTCTTCCTTATGATGATATGATCTACATACAATCATCAAAATTAGCCTTCAGAATGTCCATACCTTTGGTCCATATCTCTTTGGTAGACTTAGTTGAAGTGAAAATTGCACGTAAAGCATTTAATACAATCTCAAGTACATTTAGATCTGAATACAAAATGTTGGAATATGTGTCCTTGGCCTTGAAACATTCCTCTAATGTCTTTTCAACATAAGATAATTTCAAAGAAATGGATTCTCTAAAATTAGATGTCCTCTTCAAAATCTATTCTTTCTGAAGTTCTAGTTTCTTGATGTCACTACGACTACTGTAAACTTGACTTTCAAAGTCATCTATATTGCAAGATGGATGCTAGATCTAGTTGGATAAAGCCTCTAGCTCATTCATCTTTAACTCTATCTAACTATCCATGCATTTAGTCATATTGTATGATAGGGTACACTTAATATACAAATTTTTCCCTTCTTTCTGGCATTTCCAAAATTCTTTTATACAAGTATCAAGATTAACTAAGTCATTCTTGATATTCTGACAGATCGTACTAAACAAGTTAGCATCATGAGAAATTTGTGCCTTCACCTCAAAAACATTCAAAAAATTTGTAAAATCTTCATCAAACGATTTTATCATTGCTTGTGCTCTCTAGTTAGGATCTAATTCTATGTGTTGAACTACCAATGTATTGTGCAGTATGTTTGTCACTTCCACTAATGTTCTCTGTAAACTCTTCACTTTCTTATTTTTTTCAATCAAATTAATTATGAATGAGATTAGATCTATTTGATCATCATCATCAATAGATAAATTGTAAAGAGAGGGTAGAGTAGATGAACTAGATGGTTTAGTCTCATCCTCCCTCTATTTCTTTGCTACTTCTTTTGTTCTTCTCTCTTCTTCTACTTTCTTTTCCTTTTCCTCTCTTTATTTCTTCTCTTCTAATATTTTCTTTTCATCTTCCTAAATTTCCTTTTTCTTCTCTTCTGCAATTCTTCTCTTTTCTTCCTCTCCCTTTCATTTCTTATCTTCTTCAAGCCGTTTCTACTTGGCTTCCTCTATTTTCTTCTTTTCTTCTTCTAGTAGCCTCTTCTCTTCCTTAATTTGTTTTGACTTATCCTCAATATCCTTAGTGTCTAGTTCATTTGGTTCAAAAACACAAAATGGATTGATATCATCAATGTTAAGGGTAGCATTGGTTTGATCAATTTACATGGTGTCACATCTTACTAACACTTATGAGGTTCTAGGAGCTGGAGGAGATGATGCCTATGACTTTGACATCATTTGACTGATTGCTGTTGTAGTCTCACTTCTTAACTTATCCTTTTCACAAACCATGAATAAAAATGGCCTTAATTTATTCCTCAAGTATGGAGCGAGGTTATTCAACAATCCTTTTATTTTATCTTCATCATTAGTCTTGCAAATGGTTCTAAGCATAGACTTTTGAAGTTCAAGTTCTTCTCCCCTTGCAGGAGCCTTCTTCTCAATGAGTCTCTTATAGACTTTTTGGTTAATAATGCTCTCAAGGTCCTTCAATTTAAGATTATTTGATACAATATATCTCATAGTAGATATATCTATTTGATCTTTCTCAAAATTGTTGTACAAATCATAAAACTTGTTCATCTGAACAAAATTACCTTCATTTGCAATAGTTGTATTAATCTTTTCTATCTTTGGCTTCCAAGGTTGCCGAGCTTTTCCTATTGCTTGCTTAAATGGATTCACCTTTTCTGCTTGCTTGGTTTCTTGTTCCTCATCTTCTTCATCACTAGAATCAATTGTCAACAATATTTTCTTCCTTTTTTCGGTGGCCTATTGTTTGACTCTTTTTTTCTTTGCAGACACTACTGCCACCAATCTCTCAAATTTTCTATTCTATTCACTAGGCTGAACATTGGACACTATTGCATATGAAATGCTTTGTTCTAAAGATGTATCAGCAACTAATACTGACATAGATTGTATGTTTAGTATACCTTGCTTCATTGTCTATCTTAGAACCTCAGGTTCACTTTCTGTCATTTTGGCCTTTGATAGTGCCTTCTTCATTAGAGATTCAACTTTCTTATGTGATTCCTTCTCCAAGGTTTCTTGATGAGTTGTCTATGTGATCTCATCATATGTGCCAAATCTATCCTCTACTTTTTCTTTATTTGAATTCAACAACAAATCAATGTAACCAACTACAACATCATCATTCAATTCATAGCTCAAGGGATCGAGAAATGTCTCCCCAGGTTCGACTACTTGAATATATGTATGATCTGTATCAACCAAAATATAGAATTCTTCCTTGAATCCGTCCATGATTGTAGGAGCAATTATAAATCTTTGTTTCATTTCATTTTGAAATGTCCTCATTATTAGATTACCACTGCTTAATATCTTGTCTACAGGATGCCTTCTGCATACCTCTATAATCTTCTCCATTATGCATCTATCACTATTCATTATGTATGTGACTGATAAGTAGGGAAATATTTTTAGTACATGAAAGAATATGTGATTCATCAATGTCTAGAATCTAAACACACCATTCTTTATTCTTTTTATCTTTTCCAAGTTTTCCAAGAGTTGCATTCTCAATATTTTACTAAGATTCAGTTGCTCTATCTCTACACATATCTTATATGCTACATATATGAATCGTACTGAAATTTCATCAATCTTAGTACTTGTGCAAATAGAATAAGGAATAATTCTAATTAGAAATCTCACATCATCCTGCTTGATGGTATTGATCACCATAGCCTTTCTATTATCTACTACTTTAGTATAGCTTTCAACTTTCTTCTTTACCAAATTATCATCTATAGGTACATTGCCTTGTTTACTAAGACCAGTTACCTCTTGAATGAGGTTGGCAAAAATGTCAACTATATTATCTTGCATCCGTAACTTAACATCATGTATCTTGCCCAAAATGATTTGTGTCCATTCATCTGTGTCTAACTAATGGTAGAAGTGATACTTAAACAAGTCTAATTCCCTTAGATGTTCAAATTAGGGCTTTACTATCATGTCATGGATGAAAACCAATTCCATTTCTTTGTTCATGAATTCACTACCAATCAACTCAAAATTTCTATTCAAATAACTTCCTACATCTTCAACATAAACTATGTTGTTTTGAGTGATTGACAATGTTGAGTTAGGGTTTCCTTCATTAGGTTTTATGGAAACAATCTTAAAATTAGGTCTATATTCATTCTCAAAATTGTGTACAACTAATATATCCATGATTCTTATCAAAAATTATCTTTTACCAAAAAAATTTGCAGAGAAAATGATAAAATACCTCTTTTCAAAAATAGGGTTTTCTTCAAAATCGCTCTGACAAGTCACTTTTGAATACTCTTCACTTTGGATGTGTTCATAATGAAGTGAAAAATAAATTATGTACTTCATTTATCCCTTAACTTGAACTTTCATTAATTTCATACTTTTGCAAATATGAAAAAGATTTCAACTTCATTTTGTAATCAGATAACTGCTCAAGATTATCTATCTAATCTTCAAGTGTCACCCAAGGTTTACTATAACCTCCTTCCTTCATGAGAAACATCCTCAAAACTTTCCATCATGAAATCCTCTACAAAAAAATACTTTTCATCTTCTATTGTAGAATTGACCTTTACTACAGTACCAATAAGTTTGAATTCCATCATAACTTGTTTAGGTGAGATCCTAATTACTAATGAGCTTAGATACCATCTGAACATAATTGGATACACCTTTTTCCAACTTCTCTACTTCTAATTCAATTTTTGAATGAAGTTCTCAAATTCACATGCTATGAACAAGCTTAATTCAACTTAATTGAATCAAACTCAACAACTTTCTTCAATCTTCATATCTCATCATCATCTAACTTTTCTTTTTAGATATCTATTTCTTTTATAAATGCTTCATTAATTTCTTCTCAAAGTTCACTCACAATGTTTCTTTGTTCTTCATTCTCTCTACTAGTTTTAGAGTTCCTTTCTTGGTTCCTTCTATCATTTCCAACATTCCTTCCATCATTCATTTTGTTCTTGAAGTTTCTTCCATTGTTTCTTCTATCTCTAAACTTTTTGTCCATTCTATAGTACTTTGTTGTATCTCTGAAGTTTTTGCATAACTGGCATACAAGTGATTTGTTTCTAGGATTTTGCTGATGATCAGGTGCATGACAATTCTAGGAAATGTGTCCTAAGTTGTTACACTTATAACACACAATCTATCTTATGTCTTCATTAGATCTTCCTACTCTTGATGTCCTTTCATTAGATCTTCTCCTATCTATAGGTTTAGTATTACTATACATTCTACTATTTCTTCTATCATTATCATACTTATGTTTCCTACAATAAATTGCATTATGACCCATACCATGACAATTATGACAATAAAAGTCCTTAACATGATTAAATGACTTATTAGTACAATCTCTTTTCATATGACCTATTTCATTACATAAAAAGAACTTACCTTTAAACTCATACCTAGTTGCCTTAGGAGTTTCCACTTTCTTTGGTTCATTAAATATTTCAACTTCCTTGTTTTTCTCAACTTCTTCAGGTTTATTAGAAGATTTACTAGATTCAATCTTATTATCAAAGTTATCTTTTTCTTTCGGATATGATCTAATCTTAGGTTTCTTTGCAGACATATTAATTAGGTAACCAAGACTAGTCTTATCATAAGTAGGTCTCTATATTGACATTGAATCATCAATCTTTTCTCTGCTAGAATAAAGTTTCTCAATCTATTACTTGCATCGTGTTAATTCACCTTTCACAATAATATTATACTTATGGAGTTCTTCATGATCTTTTTTCAATGTTTTAAACTCAAATGTTTTCTTTGGTAGACTTTCTCTTAGATCTACATTTTTAGTCTTCAAATTAGATTCAACTTTGCTAGGATCATTTCTCAAAGTTAACTTTAGATTTGTAATTTTCAATTCATGGTTCAAGATCTTGTACTCTATCTTTAGCTTTGAATAATCATCATCACTAGTTCTAGATTCAATAGATTCAGGCTTTGATTTTAGATGTTCAATCTTTTCCTTCAATTGACCAATGTATACTTTGGAGTCTTCATATCTATCCTTCAGCTTATCTCTTTCTTCAATAAGGAGATCAATTTGTTCAAGAGCTTCTTCAAGGTTCTTCATCAATTGTTACATATTCATAGGGATCTTACCTAAGCTTTTAAGCCTCTTCAAAGTAACTAAGCTTTGATACCAATTTTTAGAAATAGGGATTACTAAGAGGGGGGGTGAATCAGTAATCTACAAACTTTAATGGCCAATAAGTTATTATTACTTACTTTAAACCATGTATAAAAAAGAAATAAAGTAATTCTAAATAGTAATAGTAATAATGTACAAAGATAACTCATAACACCATGTTTTGTAAACTAGGGAAACCCTAGCCAAGGGAAAACCCCAATGGGGATGATACCATCTAGATGATATACTGATATATAAGTTCCTTCTTCCTCAACTGATCTTTAATCTTCAGCTCGATCTCGGATCACTAAATAGCTCACATAAAACTTCACATATATCACTTTCACAATAGTTTCCATATAATCACAATTACAAGATAGCACTTGCAATTACAACTACACTCTTCTCATCACAAAAGTCCTCTTCATAAATACCATGCCTTTACACAAATTTTTGTTGGGTTGGATAGGACTAAAATTCACTTTTCTAACTTAGGTTAAACATCTATGATGTTGGCCCTAATTGGACATGTAATTGTTTTGTAAATGAAACTATTCTTTCCTTCAATTCTGTTGTTGTGCTTCATCAAAACAAAAATATCTATGTTTTGTATAGTTTGTACAAACTTCCAAGTATATAAACATCATCATCAACATGTATACTATCTCCATCTAACTTTTCTAGCCATATTATGATGTTAGCAATAAGTTATAAACAAAACAATAGACTAATGTAAACCGAATTCTATACTTAGACAATTTTCTGATTGTCAAACATGAAGTATCTTTATTTCTGAGGTTTCCTAAAAACATTTACATCATGTATTTCCATAAATGATAACAATTACTTATGACTATTATCCAATTGTCAACAATAACATCATATAAATAGTTATACAACAAAACAATACACTATTGCAAACTAATTTCATACTTAGACAATTTTCTGAGTACCAAAAGCTAAGTATCTTTATCACTGAGGTTTTCTACAACATGTACATCATGTGTTTCCATTAATGAAAATAAATAAATCACTACATATAGCCAATTTTCAAAAATCTCCCCCTTTGGTATTAATGGCAATAGAGTAAGGAAAATTGGCTAAGTGACAAAACTTTATCAAAAGTTACAATACTTATCATCTATTACATTACATATACTTCATATTACAAATTCTCCCCCTGTCAATATGATTACTACATACATAATTTACTACAAAATTTTCTTCTACAAATTTTGCCCCCTTAACATCAATGACAAAGGTTAGAAAGTCAAAAAATGTCAAAAAGTGTTGTCTGTCTGTTGTCAAGAAAACTTTCAAACACTATCAAAATTTCTATCTTTCTACCTCGAGTTGCTATTATCTTCATAAAATCATCAAAAATTTCCTTCAAACTATTCATACCTTTCTCCCATGTGTCCTTTGTTGCTTTAGTAGTGGTGAGAATTTCACAAAAGGCATATGATGCAATCTCAACTACATTAAGGTTGGAGTAGGTGAAATTGGCATAAGTGTCCTTTGCTTTGATACATTCTTCCAGCTATATCTTAATGGTTGATATCTTCAGAGCAATAGATTCTTTGAATTCTTATAGTCTTCTCAAAATTTTCTCTTTTTCAAGTTGTAGTTTCCTAATATCTATGTGAACACTGACAACTTGTCCTTTAACCTCATGAACTTTGCAAGAGGATTGTTATATCTGACTAGTTAGAGTTTCTAGCTCACTTAGCTTCCCTTGAATCTTACTATCCAAATATTTGGTCTACTTATGAGATCAATTACATTTGATGTACAGTACCTTGCCAGCTTGTTGACATCTTCAAGGTTCCTTGATACAAGTATCAAGACTCAACAACTCATTCTGAATGTTTTGACAAATGGTACTAAAAAGATTAGCATCGTGTGAAATTTGAGCCTTAGACTCAGCAATCTTTAACAAATTTGTAAACTCATCACCAAATGATTTTATAACTATTTGAGCTCTATATCTGGTATCTACTTCTATATGTTTGGCTATGAGGGTGTTGTGAAATCTGTCAGTCACCTCCATTAATGCTCTTTGTAGACTCTTGACATTTCTATTCTTCTCAATCAATTTTTTCAAGGATGAGATCAAGTTAGATTGATCGTCATCTTCACCTGCAAGGTTAGCAAGAGATATAGGAGTGGATGAGCTAGATGCTTTCACCTCATCTTCCTCTTATTTCTTCTCTATTGCCTTCTTTGATTTTCTCTCTTCTTCTTCCTCCTCTCTTTATTTTCTTTCTTTTCTTTTTCTTTCTTCTTCTCTTTTTCTTCTCCTCACGTCTTTTATTCTTCTTTTTGCTTCTACTCCTCTTCAAGCAATTTCAACTTGGCTTCTTCAATATTCTTATTTTCTTCTATTAACTATCTTTTCTCTTCTTCAATCAATCTCAACTAATCCTAAATATATTTTGAATGGGCCAGCTTAGGCTGATTAGAACTTGTGAAAGGATTCTCATCAATGTTAACCATAACACTTGTTTGATAAATTTGCATAGTATCACCACTTATTGATACTTACAAATTTTTATCTATAGTAGTAGGAGTTGCCTCTACCTCAATCATCATTTTATTGATAGCTACAATAGTTTCACATCTTCTTATATTCATATCACTACCCATGAATAGAATTGGCCTCATTTTGTTCCGTAGATAGGGCGCTAGTTTACCCATCAATTTCTGTACTTCTTCTTCATCTTCGGTCTTGCACATAGTTCTTATCATTAATTTTTGAAGCTCCATATCTTCTTCCCAAACTGGTGCCTTCTTTGCTATAAGTCTATCATAGACTTTCTGATTGACAAAACCTTTAATGTCTTCAAGTTTTAAGTTATTAAGAATCATATATCTCATAGTAGAGATATGAATCTATTCATTCTCAATATCACTATACAAATCTTAAAACCTATTCATCTACACAAATTTCCCTTCATTAACAATTGTTTTGTTAATCTTCTCTATCTTTGGTGTCCAAGGTTACCTTGTTTTTCCTATTTTCTACTTAGAAACAATAACCTTCTCTAGTTGTTTGCCTTCTTGTTTCTCTATTTCTTCTTCATCACTAGAGTCTTCAATTGTCAATAATGTCTTCTTTATTTTCTCTAGTCCAGTAGCTTTCTTCTTAACTCTTTTTGACTGTCTTTTAGATCCACTTGGTTGCTTGGCTGATATAGTAGCATATGGGATGCTTTGTTCTATAGGATTTTTTCCAATGGATACACTAGATTCTTGGCCAACTAACAAAGGTGTCACATATATTATACCTTGTTCACCAGTTTGTTTTAGTCTAGAGATTATTTGTCTAACTGTGTGTGATTCTTCTTCTTATATACTGGCCTCAAACAATGCTTTCTTCATTATAGTTGCAATCTTCTTATGAGATGCTTTCTCTAATGATGCCTGGTAAGGTAACTAAGTTATCTCATCATATATTCTAAATCATTTTTTGAAGTAGTTTTTAGCACAAAATCACTTTTTCAATTCACTTCTAGGGACTCTAAGCTTTTGAGATAATCACAATGTAGAAATAATCAATTTCATACTCTAATTATTCAACTTGAACTTGCATTAATTATGTACTTTTCTAACTTGGAAAAGATGTTTATTTCACTCTAAAATCAAATATCTACTCAAGATCTTCGATTTGATCTTCAAATGCTATCTAAGGTTCACCATAGCTTCCTTTCATCGTGACAATCCTCCACAAAACTTTGCTCCATAATTTTTTTTGTAGAAACAGAGATTTCATCTTTTGTTATAGGATAAACTTTCTCTACTCTAACAATAACTCTTATTTCCTTTGTAAGTTGTTCCAATAAGCTCCAAATTGCAAGAGCTCTTAGCTACAATCCAAACTCATTGAGATATGAGTTTTCTCAACCTTGCTACTCATAGCTCAATCTCTAAATTAATTTTCTAGTTTTAGTGTTGCAAACAAGCTGAATTCAACTTGGTTGAATCAAACTCGATTGCTAACTTCAATTTTCTTGTCTCAACATCATCTAAATTTTCCTCTAAAACATTTGAACCCTTTACAAATGCCTCATCAAGTTCTTCTCAAGGTTCACTAACTACATTTGTTTGTTCTTCATTGACTTTATTAGTTCTAGAGTTACTTTCATTATTCCTTCTATCATTTCCAAAGTTTCTCCCATTGTTGCTTCTATTTCTAAAGTTTCTTTCATGATTCCTTCTATCATTTCTGAAGTTCCTTCCATTGTTTCTTCTATCCATTCTATAGTACTTTGTTGTATGTTCAAAGTTGTTGCATAACTAACATACTAGGGTTCTGCTTCTAGAATTTTGCTAATCAATAGGTGCTTGACAATTTTGGGCTATGTGTCCAAAGTTGTTACACTTATAACACATGATCTACTTTATTTCTTCATAAGGTCTACTTTTTTTTTATGTCATCTCATTAGATCTTCTTCTATCTGCAGGGTTATGTTAGTATTTCTGAACATTCTACCATTTCTTCTATCATTATCATAATTAGGTTTCCTACAATCAATTGCATTATGACCAATACCATGACAATTATGACAGTAAAATCTTGTAACATGTTTAAATGACTTATTTGTAAAATCTCTTTTCATATGACCAATTTCATGACATGAAAAATACTTACCTCAAAATTCATAGTCAATTTCCTTAGGAGATTCCACTTTCTTAGGTCCATCCAGTTTCTCAGTTTCCTTCTCTTGTCCAACTACTTTGGACTTATCATAAGATTGACTAGATTCAATCTTATCATCAAATTGGATCCACTTTCAAGTTTCTTTGCAGGCATGTTAAATAGGTAATCAAGACTAGTCTTATCATAGGTAGGTATTTGTATTGACATTGATTCATCAAGCTTTTCTCTGCTAGTATAAAGCTTTTCAAGTTATCACTTACACTGAGTTATTTCACCTTTCACAATAGTGTTTTACTTATGAAGTTCTTCATGATCTTCTTTTGATGTTTCAAATTCAAATGTCTTCTTTGCTAGATTCATTCTAAGATCTAAATTTTTAGTCTTCAAATTAGATTCAACTTTTCTAGGATCATTCTTCAAACTCAACTTTAGATTGGTACTCTTCAATTCATGCTTCAAGATCTTGTACTCTATTTTCAATTTTGAATATTCATCATGACCAATTTCATATTCAACAGACTTAGGCTTGGACTTGAGATGTTCAATCTTGTCCTTCAATTGTCCAA
Source organism: Cupressus sempervirens (assembly GCA_028749045.1). Classification (NCBI taxonomy): domain Eukaryota; kingdom Viridiplantae; phylum Streptophyta; class Pinopsida; order Cupressales; family Cupressaceae; genus Cupressus; species Cupressus sempervirens. The sequence goes on from CM053790.1 coordinate 796,399,457, forward strand.
TGTATACTTTGGAGTCTTCATATCTATCTTTTAGCTTATCTCTTTCTTTAGTAAGGAGATCAATTTGTTCAAATGCCTCTTCAAGGTTCTTCATCAAATATTCCATATCCATAGGGATCTTACTCAAGCTATTAAACCTCATTTGAGTAATTGTGCTTTGATACCAATTGTTAGAAATAGGGAATACTCGGGGGGGTGGGGTGGTGAATCAGTGTTCTACAAACTTTTGTCACTAATTGTATATTATTTATTACTTTCAACCATGCATAAGAAAGTAAACAAGTAATTTTGAACAATGATAATAACCATGCATAAAGAGAACTCATAACACCATATTTTGTTAACTAGGGAAACCCTAGCCAAGGGAAAACCCCAGTGGGAATGATGCCCACAAAGATATATTGATATACATGTTCCTTGATAGAAGATGGACTCTATTGGGAGTCAATAAGGAAATTTAGTATCTAGATTCCCTATTACGAGATTTCAACCCTGTTAGGAGTTGTAGTATAATGTATGTAAGAAGAGCTCACTGCCCAAACAAGTAACTAAACTTTAAGTTCCTCAAATACATATGTATAGATGTTCTAACTTCTTCTTGGCTAATCTCTAACCTTAGCTTGATCTTAGATCACAAAATTAGGTTTTCAAAAACTTCACATATATCACTTCACAAAAAGTTTGCATATCACTTTTCACATCACAATGCACACTTAATCTCACAAGTTATCCTTTGTATAAATTCATGCCTTTTCACAAATTACTACTAGGTCAGCTAAGACGACAATATACTTTTTCCAACTTAGAAAAAACATCTATGATGTCAACCCTAATTAGTCAAGTGATTATTTTGTAAAAAAAAATTCCTTTATCTTTAATTATGTTGTTCTATTCATTGGTAAATCATGAATATCTCTTTTTCTATATTGTTCGTACTGATGTCTGAGATTATACACTGTTGGCGCTAAAAATAGCATGGTCAATTTTGAGCCCTGTTGAGAAAAATTAGCCCTATAAATGCTTTTAAATGAGATTGTACCCGGCTGTCCAGTTGAGACCCCTAAGGTGTTTAACGCTTCTGGCACCTTCCATTCAGCATGCCTAAGAATTTTGTAAAGTTAGATTGACTTTCTGAGTCTTTTGGCAAAGTCCTGTTTCAAGCATTTGTCAAATTTGCAATTCTGCACTAGTGTCAAACAGCAACAGGAGGCTGTGTTTGAACACGAATATCTTTTGTCCAAAATTGTATCATAACTCGCCATTTTGAGAGTACCTAATATCCATATCCAAAAACCTATGTTTCAGATTTCGAGTCATTTCGAGTCCGTTTGACTAAGTTTTGAATCCCTCAAAGTTGGTCAGTTACTGTTTTCATGCTGATGCACTTTACACATAATTATGGGAAGCCCTGTTTGACATGTTGTAACTTTTGACCAGTTGACCCAAATGTTGAAATTCCTTTTGCGTTGCATTTTAGATGTCAGAGACTTGTCATGTTTCAAGTTTCAACCCTTGACGAATCCATTTGATCAGTTTTCAAACGCGATTCCAAATGGAATTTCTAACTTTTACTGGTGTCAGCATTTGCAGATTGATCGGAACCCCTGTTCGTGACATCATAACTCTTAATCCGTGATTGGTGAGATCGAATGGATTGTACCACTGTGTTGTCCTCCAAAAATACTCCAAGTGTGTCCGTTTGCAAGCCATGACGAATCCATTTGCACACTTTTCCAAATCAATTCCATTCGCAAAAATGCTTTCTGTCAGCATGTCCAGTTTGCAAGTTTCTGAGTAGCCCACTTTGACTGATCGCCTTTTGCACCTAGTTATTCGTCATGAGCCCAAATCACATATTCATACTCACCTCATGACATAGTTTTAACGCCCCAGTTTTCATCTCCCCATGTGCTCATTTACCCAGTTTTCCAAGCCAAATCCAAACCCAATTTGTTGTTTTCTGACTTGTTTGTTTGCAGATAAATCTGAGAAGGTGACTTTGATGGTCAATATCTTTTGACCCCAATGTCGTCATGTGATGAGATCTAATAGGGATGTTGAGCGTGTCAGAGAGATGATATATCTTGAGTTTCAGGGTTATGTCAGATGTTTGAATTAGTTTTTAAGACCAGCCTACAGGCCCTATCATCAGAAAGTCACAGTTCTCAAAGAGCAGAATAAATGTGCTTTCAACGATCATTTTGTGATCAAGTTTGATTCCAGTCAATTCGAGAGGGTCCGTAGATCAGTTGTCCGTAAATGAATTTTTTTAGTCAGACCCACTTTGGGGCCCGATTGTTTCCATCAGAAGAGTATGAGTTTAGAGGATTTTTTAAAGGTGTCTAAATGTTCAAAACTTTATTGATTTATAAAGAGGTAATCATCAGTATAAGTAAATGGATTTGACTGCCCTTGAATTTTTTTGGGTGGCAGTATGATCGGGAAGTTTTATAAGGAATCCTCTAAATAAATGAGTCATTGGTCAGAAGGTGTTATGCCTGGCAAGTTATTTTATGGAAGCTTTTGTGTATGCCATGTAGATAAAGTGAATATAGATTGGCAGGGATATATGAACCGAAGTCTCCCACAGAGTCCAAAATATGTGGTGGCACAATCAAAGAGCATGAAAATTAGAGATCGTGCTGAGTTTCAAAGAGCTTAGATATATTGCAAAAAGCATGGGCAAACCCCAGCCTTCCCTATCTACGTATGAATACAAACAGAGTCTCTAAGCCCAAGTATGAGAGAAACCATGGCAAGGAATGGGGAGGCATCTTGTGACTGAAAAGCAACCCACGATTTACAGGGGAAGTCCATGTTAGAAGTTACTGGCTGTCAGAGCACATAAAAGACAGTAGAAAAAGAAAAGAAGGCTCAGTCTTATGCCTAGCATAGAGAGCAAAAGTCAATGCAAACATAAGAAGCCAGAACCCAGGCGTGAGCATAAAAACAACATGGAATTTGTAGTCAAGCCACATTAGAAGAGCCCATGCCTTTTAACAGGCAGCCCACATAAATCCAAAGGAGCTTCACAAGAAATGACCTGTGGCAAATCAGAGGCACCTTCAAAGGTCTAGACGCCAGTCCAGCAAGGAGAATCTGCATCCACATTTTAAACAAAAAGCTCCACCTGCAGACAAGGAGAAGAAGCCATCCGATGAAGATAAAGCCAATAAAAAGAAAGACTGTTGCTTAGACAGGGAGCTCATGTTAATACAAAGCCTCTGCAATTTGATGAAGCCGCTGCAAACAAAATGAACAGAGCCACCCAAGGAAAGAAGCCCCCTCCACATTTTTAACAGAGTGCTCACATTTTAAGTGAGGAAAAATGCCAGCAAAGGAACCTCACACGAGCCAGGACGAATTCTAAGAGAATCAAAAATAAAAGGAAACAGAAGCAAATGTTTTAAAACAGCTCACATTGGGTAGTACACTAGTGAGAATGAAGAAAAGATACCTACGTTTTATAAAGCAGAGGCAGAACATGAAAATAGAGTAAATATGTTTTAATGGGCAACATCTTAAAATAGAATCCGTGGCTTTAACACAAAGTATTTGCACTGATATAATGGAGAGATGCCCACGCTTCAAATCAAGACATGTGCGTAGAGAAGGAAAAAGCCACAGCCTTCTTGCAAAGGGAGCAGAGAAAAATCGTTTATCCCACATTGTATATGTGGTGATGTTACAAATGTTTAAATACAAACCATCACAATATGTATGATGAGTTGAAGCGTGAGCCTCTTAGAATGCAATATTGTTTGCACGTGGGTCCTAGCCAGTTGCACAATGACGTCAGCAGGGTAAAAAGCATAATTTTGAACCAACTCACATATCAAAGTGGTGACGTCAGCAAAGCCAAGCGCCAGAAAAGTAAGAAATCCGGCTAGTCGCTACCTCGCTAGCCAAAAATTTCTCAAAAATCCGGCTAGCGAGGTAGCAAGTCGTCGGAAAATTTCAAAAAATTGGGCGAGGGGTCAGTATGCAATGTGGGTCCCACGTGCAATTCCATCAGCGAATCAGATGGTGACAAGTGGCGGTAACAGAGTAAATGGACAGTGATGTGGCGGGCAAATGGCAGGAGCGCACCAGATTGCGCCATGTGGCAGATTTGACGGTTCACGTTACCTCGCTAACCGAAGTTGCTCACCAGTTAAGCATGGCGAAGTAGCGAGGAGATGACACGTGGAAAATGATGCAGATCAGGTGTCCAATTAGAATGCGCCACGTGGCATTGGTCAAACCTAGGGTTGACTCGAATTTGGAAGGGCTAGGAAAGATAAAATGATTTTAAAATTTTAATTTTAAAAATTATTTTACCAGAAAACTGATGTAGGGTCTTTTAAATTAAAATTTTTATTTCCTAAAGTTTAAACTTTATGAAATTATTTGAAATATAGACCTGTACAATCTTAACCAAAGGAGTGTTTTTTAAATCAAGATTCTGGGCATTTCTGGAAGGCAAAGTATGCCTTATCATATATCGCTGGAATCGGGAGAAGACAAACTTTCCGTTTTTGGAGTCGGTTTTTGCACAGGTATCAGTCAGTTTGAGCTACACGAGGTTTTCTATCTGGTACCTAAAGTGTAACCATATTCATACCAGGAAGTTCAGATTTGTTTTTTGTCAAGATAATGACCTGAATATCAGTAGAAGGCAATGGAAATGCAATTAGGGTTGAATTTGTTCTGATTTACTCAGTAAAAACTCATTTTCACTGGCTTTTTCATGGGGAAATCAGATATTTTGGCAAGTAAAGGGTTTTCATCATTAGGCAAGGATATTTTGCAAGTTTGTTACAGATTAATGATGAAACAAAATCAGATTAGAATGGGAGATGGAAGGAAGAAGTTATTCAATTACAGAGGATTGAATTTCAAGTGGACACTTGTCATCTTCAGAAGAGACCCGGGAATTCTTTCTCTTCTATATCTTTCTTTCTTGCTTCCATTGAAGGGGTTCCAGTTTTTGCACTGAGAAACCATTCTTCAGCATTTCTTCTTGTATTGAACAGCATTTTAAGTTTTATGCAGATAGTTCTTTTCTGTTAGGTGATCTATGAGTTTTTTTTCTGTACATTTCATGTATTTGATTTCAAGGAAAACAAATAAAGTGCAGCAAAAGTTTGAAGTTCAGTTTGAATCTTGTCTCCTGATTATGGCTCTGTTATTTCTTCTAATTTGTGATCAAAGAACATGAATTAGGTTGCATTACATTTTGAAATGTATGTGGTTAAAATGTCTTGCTTATGGAACAAAGAACCATGTAATTGCTTGATATTTGTCACAGGGTTTGCAGATTTCATGATAGGATTTTCTGAGTATGAGATTCATTCTGTAGCAGATGTCTATTCACAAGGTGAAAGATAGATCAGGGATCTTGATGTAGAGATACGTCTGAGGATCCCAGGAGATGTATGGTTATGATTCATTTAATTGCCCAATAGATAAGGCACTGGTTAAAGATAGGATCATTAAGTTCTGTTGCTCATACTTGGGTCTTGCTGATATCAACATATTAAATCAATTTTCCCTTTTATGTTGAAAGCTATTCAATGTTAACCCTCACTTAGCTTGCCAGTTTCATGAGTTATGTTCTTAGCTATTTCATGTTTGTGATTCCTGGTTGAGTGTAGAAGATTTAGGGGTTTTTTATCTGCTTCATAATAGATTCAGTGTATGCTTTGACAGCTAGTACCATATAAAGAATCTATAGGTCTACCCGCCTAGGTTTTGCAGAGCCTGAAGAAGAAGAAGGGTCATGCCTTATAGTTGGCCTGGTGTCTGAATGGATGTGTTGATAATGGGAGTTAGCTGCCCCTAGATGCATCTTGTTCTCATCAGGGTAATTGGAAATGGGTAACATTTTCAAACACCAACAAAATGGCGACTCTGCTAGGGAAAGCTGTGAAGTAATTCACTGTTAAAAGGACAAGAATCTCTGGTGTATAATTTGAAAATTTCAGTCCTACTCTCAGTTGGGTTTTGCCCATCCGAGTCACCAACAAAATGGCGACTCTGCTGGGGACTCTATGAAGAAATTCATTGTTGGAACTACTAGAATTTCTGGTATAAATAGCAAGGTCATGAAGTGTTTTCCATTTCTTTGCTGAAGATTCATGTCCCCCAGTGTTCTTATTCATTGACAATAGAAGTTTAATTGAATTGAATGATTTGCAATATCAAAGTCACTTGAATTTTTGATAAGTTGCTGTCAAATTTTAGAGTTAATGTCACGTTCTTTTAGTATGTCAAGAATGTGAAGTTCCCCTGTTGTTAAATACAGTTTGCAAATACCAGTTGTAAGTTCTGGACCATCTTGTTTTGTTTTGCAAGATTGGTTAATCTTTTCTCACTGAGTGGCGACTCTAAGTATATCTCTGCACCAGTGCTTCAAAATGTGAAGGTATTTTGAAGGAAACAACAGTGGGAAGGCAGGTTTGAAGAATTCATTTCAAGTTCTTGACATTGGGTAAAAGAATGAAACAAGATGCAGTGCAAGTGTTAATAAATCTGGTTCAGATTTGAATCTGCTGGTATTTGCAGCATTGAAGTAGTTGCAGGCATCCATATTAAAAGGTATTTTCCACTTTCATGTGTTCTCATTTACATGAAAGTAAGATTTCAAAAGTTTTCTCCATCAAATGGTTTATAGCATTAAATAGGAGATTGGTTCAGTATAGTTCAACATGCTTTGTGGAAAGTAGATTCAGCAAAAGTGTTTTATATGCCAAAGTATGTTTGAAGTTTTGAATTGGTAGAAAGAACTCTAGATCTGCTGCAATTAATAAATTCTGGAAGTGTTTAATGGTGAATGAGTCTTGACTTTGAAGAATGTTAAAGTTTTATCTCATCTAATATGCAGCCTGTTAGTGAAAGTTTTAAATATGTTTCTACCAGGAGGTATATGCCATTGAATTTTAATGGTATTCATGGTTTCCCAAATACTATGCCTTGTAACCTCAAACAGTATTTGCCTAAGTTTGGTGGAAACCACGAAAATTCAGCCGGTTATCATGTTCAGCTTTTTAGTGACTTGGTTGGTGATTTTGAAATTGCCCATGAAGACGTTCAGATGAAGTTGTTTGTTCAGACTTTAGAGGATGATGCTAGGGACTGGTTTTCATTTTTACCAGCATGTTCAATTTCATCCTGGGATGAATTACTGGCAGCCTTCATGATGCAGTTCGGGGAAAGAATAAGCATCTCTGATTATTTTGATAAGTTTTTGAAAATTGAAATCAGGAATGGTGAGCTAGTTCCTGAATTTAATATCAGATTTGCAAAGATTTTGAGTGAATTTCCTGAAAGTTACAAGCCGGATGATCAAATGTGTTTAGTGGTTTATCTCGGTGCTTTTGATAAAAAGATGAACTATCTGTTGAGAGATAAGGAACCTAGAACTTTACATCATGCATTCATGACATCTATAGAGATTGAGAATAACATAAAATATGGCTTAACCCGTAGTCACTTCTCTAGAAATATTGGCTGGCAATATGAGGTGCAAAGCACAAGCCAATGTCATAAGGAGTGTTTGATTTCAGATCAACAAATAAGCACTCCTGCTGTTGTAAATAGTTTTGTTGAAGCCTCAGAAATAAAAACATGTGAACATGAAATTTCTCTGTTGGAAAAAAGAAATGATTCCATTCATGATGAAGTGAATGCACATGTTTATGGTATTACAACAGCAAATGATAGAATTGATTCACTTGATGAGTCATCCATGCAAGATATAAATCTGGCCATTCATTTTCCCATTGATAATTTGCATTATGTTGAAAACATAATGAATCAAGAAGAGGAAAGGTATTCATCTCAGTATGAGTGGAAAGAAACCAGAAGTTATCTATCAAGTGATAAAGGTGAAATTGCTGATCCGACATGTCATGGCAAGATGACACAAGATAAAGAATGTAAATCATATGTATCTCAGTCACAGTTAGAAGTACTGAGCTCATATGTTGATAATATTTCAGCAGTAGAGATGCATTCTCTTGACCAACAGGATAGGCAAGAAATGAATTATCTCATTGAGAGATTGCATCATGTTGAGAACGTTATTAAATCTGAAGTTGAAAGACAATCATATCAATGTGAGTATGATAAAGCTGAGAGTCATTTTCCAAGTGATAATTATGTTGCTAATCCAATATATTATCAAGAGGTGTCATATGAAGCTGATGATGAGAGTTATCACTCAAGTCAAGAAGAGGATAGTGCTAGTGTGTGTCCGTCTTCATGTGAATTAGATGCTGATTGGGAAGAAGAGAGCAATGATGGAAGTGAGTGTTCTCTTACTAGTAAAGGTATGAATTCTTTTCATAAATCTGAAAGTGAGTGTCCAGTTCAGAATTGTGTAAATCAGTTTGAGATTGAAAGTTATGAAGAAAATGTGTCTACACAATATGAAGACAAAGAGGTTATCCATAAAGACATATTACCTAATTGTGTAGAAGAGTGTCTTGAGGATGAGTGTAATGATGATCAGTACGTGATTGACTCTGAGATTAATGCATCAGCACCTATTGGTAAGATAAATGATGATTTTCTTGCAAGACATTTGAATCACCTATATGGAGACAATGAAAATAACTTTGATCTAAATTCTACATGCTTCGTTGACGGAGTGGATGTTGAGTCTTCATATGATTCTGATTTTTCTTCTTCATATGCTGAAAGTGTCCATGACAGTGATTTTAGAAATGATTTTAAAGTTTTCACTAATCCATTATATGGTGAGGACTTTGATGTTGATCAGCACATTACTTGTCCTAATGTCTACAAAGGCGCTTTGCATGGAGTTATCAATCCTCTTTTTGAAGAACACATGGAAGTTTCAGTTTTAGCAGAGAATAAGTTTGATGATGATACTTTATCTTACTGCTATAAGAGATTAGAATGTTCTTTCGAGTTTGATAGTGAAACTAATGATTATGTTGCATCTGAGGAGGTAAATGACAAGGTGTTTAATGAGACGGTTATTGAAAATCTACCTATACCTTATTATGATTTTCATGATGAACTCTCTGATGTGAAGACTAATTTGTTTGCTGATTGTGAAGAACCATTTGAAGGTTATGGATTAGCTTCAGATTCTGACATTGATGATATATGTGAGTACAAGTCAGAATGTTCGTTTGAATATCGTCCGGTTATGTATAAGGAAACACATTTTCAAGGTATGAGTGATCCCTTTCCCCAAGTTGAATATGAAGCCTTCATATTCGAAAATGATAGCATGCATGAGTCATTTGTTAGAGAAGGTTTTCAGTTTCAGTCTGATATTTTTGAGCATGCTGATCAGAACTTTCATAATGAGCTAACAGTAGAGAATGAAGTAAGTTTTTATATGCATTATGGAAGTAAGAGTGCTGATTTTGTTTTGCCAAGTGATTTTTTATATGATGATAATATGATTGGTGAAACTAATAGGAGAAGAAAATTCAGTTTACCTCATGAAAGTTCAGATGAGAACCATGTTTATGACAAAGGTAAACAATTTTGTTGAAGTTCGGTGGCCCGGGGCCATCGTGTGTACATAGTCTTGGTAGTTGTAGTTGTTTCCTTGCTTTCAATAAGCTGTTCAAGAAGAGTTTTGAAGTTTTCGAGAATGGTCTGCTTCCTCCAGAGATCTGAATCCTTGCCATGCCCGCAAGGGACATGCATCCCCAGACAGAGCCACTGTTGGCGCTAAAAATAGCATGGTCAATTTTGAGCCCTGTTGAGAAAAATTAGCCCTATAAATGCTTTTAAATGAGATTGTACCTGGCTGTCCAGTGGAGACCCCTAAGCTGTTTAACGCTTCTGGCACCTTCCATTCAGCATGCCTAAGAATTTTGTAAAGTTAGAGTGACTCACTGAGTCTTTTGGCAAAGTCCTGTTTCAAGCATTTGTCAAATTTGCAATTCTGCCCGTGTCAAACAGCAACAGGAGGCTGTGTTTGAAACCGAATATCTTTTGTCCAAAATTGTATCATAACTCGCCATTTTGAGAGTACCTAATATCCATATCCAAAAACCTATGTTTTAGATTTCAAGTCATTTCGAGTCCGTTTGACTAAGTTTTGAATCCCTCAAAGTTGGTCAGTTACTATTTTCATGCTGATGCACTTTACACATAATTCTGGGAAGCCCTGTTTGACATGTTGTAACTTTTGACCAGTTGACCCAAATGTTGAAATTCCTTTTGTGTTGCATTGTAGATGTCAGAGACTTGTCATGTTTCAAGTTTCAGCCCTTGACGAATCCATTTGATCAGTTTTCAAACGCGATTCCAAATGGAATTTCTAACTTTTATTGGTGTCAGCATTTGCAGATTGATCGGAACCCTTGTTCGTGACATCATAACTCTTAATCCGTGATTGGTGAGATCGAATGGATTGTACCACTATGCTGTCCTCCAAAAATACTCCAAGTGTGTCCGTTTGCAAGCCATGACGAATCCATTTGCACACTTTTCCAAATCAATTCCATTCACAAAAATGCTTTCTGTCAGCATGTCCAGTTTGCAAGTTTCTGAGTAGCCAACTTTGACTGATCACCTTTTGCGCCCAGTTATTCGTCATGAGCCCAAATCACATATTCATACTCACCTCATGACAGAGTTTTAACGCCCCAATTTTCATCTCCCCATGTGCTCATTTACCCAGTTTTCCAAGCCAAATCCAAACCCAATTTGTTGTTTTCTGACTTGTTTGTTTGCAGATAAATCTGAGAAGGTGACTTTGATGGTCAATATCTTTTGACCCCGATGTCGTCATGTGATGAGATCTAACAGGGATGTTGAGAGTGTCAGAGAGATGATATATCTTGAGTTTCAGGGTTATGTCAGATGTTTGAATTAGTTTTTAAGACCAGCCTACAGGCCCTATCATCAGAAAGTCACAGTTTTCAAAGAGCAGAATAAATGTGCTTTCAACGATCATTTTGTGATCAAGTTTGATTCCAGTCAATTCGAGAGGGTCCGTAGATCAGTCTACAGATCAGTTGTCCGTAAACGAATTTTTTTAGTCAGACCCACTTTGGGGCCCGATTGTTTCCATCAGAAGAGTATGAGTTTAGAGGATTTTTTAAAGGTGTCTAAATGTTCAAAACTTTCTTGATTTATAAAGAGGTAATCATCAGTATAAGTAAATGGATTTGACTGCCCTTGAATTTTTTGGGTGGCAATATGATCGAGAAGTTTTATAAGGAATCCTCTAAATAAATGAGTCATTGGTCAGAAGGTGTTATGCCTGGCAAGTTATTTTATGGAAGCTTTTGTGTACGCCATGTAGATAAAGTGAATATAGATTGGCAGGGATATATGAACCGAAGTCTCCCACGGAGTCTAAAATATGTGGTGGCGCAATCAAAGAGCATGAAAATTAGAGATCGTGCTGAGTTTCAAAGAGCTTAGATATATTGCAAAAAGCATGGGCAAACCCCAGCCTTCCCTATCTACGTATGAATACAAACAGAGTCTCTAAGCCCAAGTATGAGAGAAACCATGGCAAGGAATGGGGAGGCATCTTGTGACTGAAAGGTAACCCACGATTTGCAGGGGAAGTCCATGTTAGAAGCTGTCGGCTGTCAGAGCACATAAAAGACAGTAGAAAAAGAAAAGAAGGCTCAGTCTTATGCCTAGCATAGAGAGCAAAATTCAATGCAAACATAAGAAGCCAAAACCCAGGCGTGAGCATAAAAACAACATGGAATTTGTAGTCAAGCCACATTAGAAGAGCCCACGCCTTTTAACAGGCAGCCCACATAAATCCAAAGGAGCTTCACAAGAAATGACCTATGGCAGATCAGAGGCACCTTCAAAGGTCTAGACGCCAGTCTAGCAAGGAGAATCTGCATCCACGTTTTAAACAAAAAGCTCCACCTGCAGATAAGGAGAAGAAGCCATCCGATGAAGATAAAGCCAATAAAAAGAAAGACTGTTGCTTAGACAGGGAGCTCATGTTAATACAAAGCCTCTGCAATTTGATGAAGCCGCTGCAAACAAAATGAACAGAGCCACCCAAGGAAAGAAGCCCCCTCCACGTTTTTAACAGAGTGCTCACATTTTAAGTGAGGAAAAATGCCAACAAAGGAACCTCACATGAGCCAGGACGAATTCTAAGAGAGTCGAAAATAAAAGGAAATAGAAGCAAATGTTTTAAAACAGCTCACGTTGGGTAGTAGACCAGTGAGAATGAAGAAAAGATACCTACGTTTTATAAAGCAGAGGCAGAACATGCAAATAGAGCAAATATGTTTTAATGGGCAACATCTTAAAATAGAATCCGTGGCTTTAACACAAAGTATTTGCACTGATATAATGGAGAGATGCCCACGCTTCAAATCAAGACATGTGCGTAGAGAAGGAAAAAGCCGCAGCCTTCTTGCAAAGGGAGCAGAGAAAAATCGTTTATCCCACATTGTATATGTGGTGATGTTACAAATGTTTAAATACAAACCATCACAATATGTATGATGAGTTGAAGCGTGAGCCTCTTAGAATGCAATATTGTTTGCACGCGGGTCCTAGCCAGATGCACGATGATGTCAGCAGGGTAGAAAGCATAATTTTGAACCAACTCACATATCAAAGTGGTGACGTCAGCAAAGCCAAGCACCAGAAAAGTAAGAAATCCAGCTAGTCGCTACCTCGCTAGCCGAAAATTTCTCAAAAATCTGGCTAGCGAGGTAGCGAGTCGTCGGAAAATTTCAAAAAATTCGGCGAGGGGTCAGTATGCAATGTGGGTCCCACGTGCAATTCCATCAGCGAATCAGATGGTGACAAGTGGCGATAACAGAGTAAATGGACAGTGATGTGGTAGGCAAATGGCAGGAGCGCACTAGATTGCGCCATGTGGCAGATTTGACGGTTCACGTTACCTCGCTAACCGAAGTTGCTCACCAGTTAAGCATGGTGAAGTAGCGAGGAGATGACATGTGGCGGATGATGCAGATCAGGTGTCCAATTAGAATGCGCCACGTGGCATTGGTCAAACCTAGGGTTGACTCGAATTTGGAAGGGCTAGGAAAGATAAAATGATTTTAAAATTTTAATTTTAAAAATTATTTTACTAGCAAACTGATGTAGGGTCTTTTAAATTAAAATTTTTATTTCCTAAAGTTTAAACTTTATGAAATTATTTGAAATATAGACCTGTACAATCTTAACCAGAGGAGTGTTTTTTAAATCAAGATTCTGGGCATTTCTGGAAGGCAAAGTATGCCTTATCATATATCGCCGGAATCGGGAGAAGACGAAATTTCCGTTTCTGGAGTCGGTTTTTGCACAAGTATCAGTTAGTTTGAGCTACACGAGATTTTCTATCTGGTACCTTAAGTGTAACCATATTCATACCAGGAAGTTCAGATTTGTTTTTAGTCAAGATAATGACCTGAATATCAGTAGAAGGCAATGGAAATGCAATTAGGGTTGAATTTGTTCTGATTTACTCAGTAAAAACTCATTTTCACTGGCTTTTTCATGGGGAAATCAGATATTTTGGCAAGTAAAGGGTTTTCATCATTAGGCAAGGATATTTTGCAAGTTTGTTACAGATTAATGATGAAACAAAATCAGATCAGAATGGGAGATGGAAGGAAGAAGTTATTCAATTACAGAGGATTAAATTTCAAGTGGACACTTGTCATCTTCAGAAGAGACACGGGAATTCTTTCTCTTCTATATCTTTCTTTCTTGCTTCCATTGAAGGGGTTCCAGTTTTTGCACTGAGAAACCATTCTTCAGCATTTCTTCTTGTATTGAACAGCATTTTAAGTTTTATGCAGATAATTCTTTTCTGTTAGGTGATCTATGAGTTTTTTTCTATACATTTCATGTATTTGATTTCAAGGAAAACAAATAAAGTGCAGCAAAAGTTTGAAGTTCAGTTTGAATCTTGTCTCCTGATTATGGCTCTGTTATTTCTTCTAATTTGTGATCAAAGAACATGAATTAGGTTGCATTACATTTTGAAATGTATGTGGTTAAAATGTCTTGCTTATGGAACAAAGAACCATGTAATTGCTTGATATTTGTCACAGGGTTTGCAGATTTCATGATAGGATTTTCTGAGTATGAGATTCATTCTGTAGCAGATGTCTATTCACAAGGTGAAAGATAGATCAGGGATCTTGATGTAGAGATACATCTGAGGATCCCAGGAGATGTATGGTTATGATTCATTTAATTGCCCAATAGATAAGGCACTGGTCAAAGATAGGATCATTAAGTTCTGTTGCTCATACTTGGGTCTTGCTGATATCAACATATTAAATCAATTTTCCCTTTTATGTTGAAAGCTATTCAATGTTAACCCTCACTGAGCTTGCCAGTTTCATGAGTTATGTTCTTAGCTATTTCATGTTTGTGATTCCTGGTTGAGTGTAGAAGATTTAGGGGTTTTTTATCTGCTTCATAATAGATTCAGTGTATGCTTTGACAGCTGGTACCATATAAAGAATCTATAGGTCTACCCACCTAGGTTTTGCAGAGCCTGAAGAAGAAGAAGGGTCATGCCTTATAGTTGGCCTGGTGTCTGAATGGATGTGTTGATAATGGGAGTTAGCTGCCCCTAGATGCATCTTGTTCTCATCAGGGTAATTGGAAATGAGTAACATTTTCAAACACCAAAAATACACATCATCATCAATATGTATATTGTTTCCATCTAACCTCTCTCACTCAGATAACATCATATAAACAAGTTATACAGCAAAACAATACACTATTGTAAACTAGTTTTAAAATTAGACAATTTTCTGAGTACTAAAAGCTAAGTATCTTTATCACTGAGGTTTTCTACAACATGTACATCATGTGTTGCTATTAATGAGAATAGTTACATCACTAGATATAGATAATTGTCAATAGAACATCATATGTAAAATAAAATGCAATTAGACAATATAGTTCAAAATATGAGGTATTCCCTCCCCTAACTTAAAATGAGGCATGGGTCCCACCATGCCATGTGTGCAAGCCTAGATAGTTAAGTATCTACAAAATTTAAATCTAAAAATGTAATGAATAAAATGTATGTACAAGAACATCATACTTACTTGTCCAACTTGCAAGTAGGATTTCTTGGCATCATGGGTTGAGAACGGTGAGGTGAATGGGGTGATAGATAGGAGATGATATGTATAGTTATGATGAAAAATATGGCTTCCACAAGTGAATTTTTTTACTGTGGAGTTTTGAAGTGAGTTCAAAGAGATTATTGAATTAGAGTTGGAAAGCTCAACTCCGTTGTTGCATGAGTATTGGAAGTTTCTTGAAATCAAAATTGATGCAAGATGATGCAAGAGCATCCTAGGTGTAAGAGTAATCTTGCATCACCCAAAAATATTTTTATTTTCATCCTTTTCTATTTTAATAAGGACTAGTAGATAGGGAGGTGACTATTTCTAGGAACTTACTATTTTTAGTAAGTTTTTCATACGAGATTGTAATGTTCTAATTTTCTACATGAAGGTTCATTTTGGAATTATACTTGTGAATTAGCATACTATACTTGTAAATTTTGGAATCCCACATTTGCAGCAATAATATGAAGTCCATATATTATTCTTGCATTTGATGTTGTTTCTTTGTTTTTGTTATGTATTTATGGTATTAAGGGGAGCACCCTTAATCAAGTGGTATCAGAGTTAGATTTATTGAGTGTGTGGACATATCACCGACTATGAGGTAGTTCACACTAGGACTATGATTTGATCTAAGTGTGTAGATAGATCACCAATTGTGAGACAATTTGCACTAGGGTTTCAGTGAAAGTGTGAAAAATGCCTCCACAAAGAGAGTGTGGTGAAAGAGATGTAGGCATTACAACTGAGGGTTTTAGAGCCCTCCAAAGAAAAATACAAGCATTGGAGGAAAAAATGCGTAAAGGAATAAATATTTTTGTAAGATATGAAAGCAAGTATGAGGATGAAGAAGAAGAAAATGTTGAAGTAGAGGCAGTTCTAAACCCAAAGGAAGAGAGGTTTTTTAAGGCCATCTCTAAGATTGGAGAAAGAACTAAGGTTGAGGCTCCCACATTTTTGGGAAATCTTAACCCAGAGGAGTTAATCAATTGGGTCAATGAACTAGAGGAGTACTTTGAGTATCAAGATATTGAGGATCTTGATAGGGTCAAGTTTTTGAAGGTGAAACTGAAGGGACATGCAAAGATCTTGTGGCAGGAGATTTATTGGTGTGAAATAGAAGTGGAAAGGAAAAAATTAGTAGATGGGATCTAATGATACCTTAAATAACAAAAAAATTCATTCCTTTGGATTATGAGCTTGCTATGTTGAAGAAAATGCAAGGGTTGAAGCAAGCAGGAAAATCTGTTCAAGAGTATAATAAAGAGTTCTACCAAATTCTCATTAGAATAGACCATGTAGAAGCTGATAAGGAGAAAGTGGCTCATTATCTTAATGGGTTAAGGTCAAGTATTCAGGATGAGTTGAGTCTTGTTTGAATGAATAGTATTGAGGAGGCATACTAGTTTGCCCTAAGAGTTGAAGAGAAATTGAGCAAGAATTTTGACAACAAGAATACTAGAAGAGGTCATGGTGAAAGATCTAGTGGATTATCTTATGGAGGCTGTAATAATGATTAGGAGAACAAGGATGAGGCTAGAAGTAGTAGTTAGAACTAGAGAGGAAACAATTCCAATCATTTTCATTATCTAAACAATAGAGATCGAAGAGGAAGAGGTAGAGGTCAAGGATATAGAAGAGGAGGCTTTCATGGGAAATGTTTTCACTGTGGAGAAGAAGAACATAGAGCATCTAAATGTTCCCAATGCCAAGGAAGGATGGATCAAAGAATAGAAGGCTAGGCTAGAGTTGCACATGTTGATGAAGAATCCAGATCAACACATTCTGAAGATGCTCAAAGAGGAGAAGTCCTAGTTAATAGAAGAGTCTTATTAAGTGGTGAGAATGAACCTAATCAAAGAAGGAGCTTGATTCACACAAGGTGTAGATGTGAAGATAATGTTTTTGATGTGATCATTGATGGTGGAAGTGTTGAAAATCCGGTGTTAAAAATTATGGTCACAAAGTTGAAGCTTAAGAAATAAAAGCACCTGCATCCATACCATATTGCTTGGGTGCAAGATGACCATAAGGTCATGGTCGATGAATGATGCTTAGTAAAGTTCAAGATTGGAAGCTACTAGGATGAGGTACTTTGTGATATCATACCTATGAACATGTCATATGTTGCTAGGTAGGCCATGGTAGTTTGATAGGCATGTTGTACACGATGGGTGAGCAAAACCTACACTTTGACCAAGGATGGAGTGAAGCATAAGTTGAAGCCATTCAAGGAGAAAGAAGAAAAGGTATGTAGTGTTGCTAAAATATGTTTTTTTGATGGAAAAGAGTTTCTCAAAGGTATGAAGTGTAAGAATATGTGTTTTTCTATGATTCCAAAAGACAATAAAGAAGAAGTAGAGAAGTTACATGCAGAAGTTGTAGATATGTTGGGAGAGTTTTATGATCTATTGTATTAGATAATTTACTTGATGGATTGCCCCCAATGAGGAAGATTAGTCACCAGATGGATTTTGTTCTAGGAGCCAATTTTCTAAACAAGGAAACACATTGAATGACACAAGAAAAAAGTGAAGAGTTGAACAATTAATTTCATGAGTTGTATAAGGGGTTGATTCAAGAGAATCTAAGTCCATGTGTTGTACTAGCCATATTAGAACCAAAGAAGAATGGAGGATGGAGAATGTCCACAGATCCTCACACTATCAATAAGATCACAATCAAGTATAGATTTCCATTGCTAAGGATAGATGAAATTATGAACTATTTGAAGTGGAGTTGAGTATTTCACAAGGATGGATCTGAAGAGTGACTACCATCAGATTCATATCAGAGAAGGTGATAAGTGGAAGACTACTTTCAAGACAATGGAAGGACTGTACAAGTGGTTAGTCATGCCTTTTGGGATAAGTAATGCATCGAGAACTTTCATGCAGCTCATGAATGAGGTATTGAAGGAGTTTCTGGGTAAGTTTTTCATTATTTAACTAGATGATATTTTGATCTATATTTGCAAGGTGTCTAATAAGTTGATGGAAGAAAATTTGTTGATAAACTTGAAGAAGTGTAGTTTTATAAAGGAGTTGGTGTACTTGGGATTTGCAATCTCAGTAGAAGGTCTGAAAATGGACCTAGAGAAAGTGAAAGCTATCCTTGAATGGCCTACTACAAAGAGTGCAAAAAAGGTAAGATCTTTTCATGGACTGGCTAGTTTTTATAAAAGTGTGTAAGAGGTTTTAGCAGTATTTGTGTACCCCTAACTGAAATAATGAGAAGGGATAGGAAATAATTTAAGTGGATTGTAGGAGAAGATAAGAGTTTTAATCTATTGAAAAAGAAAGTTACTAAAATACCTATTTTTGCACTTCTTGATTTTAACAAGGTGTTTCAAGTAGATTGTGATGCTAGTGGTACTCCAATATGAGTTGTTTTGAGCCAAGAAGCTAGACTTGTTGTTTATTTTAGTGAGAAGTTGAATGATGCAAAAAGAAAATATTATTTTTATGATCAATAATTTTATGCTATAGTTCAAGCATTGAAGAAGTGGAGACACTATCTTCTTCCTAAGGATTTTTTTTTTTGTATACTAATCATCAAGCTTTGCAATATTTGAATAGTCAAGGAAAATCGAATCAAAGGCATTTGAAGTGGGTTGAGTTTTTATAGAGTTATACATTTGTTTTGAAACACAGGATTGGGAAGTCTAACAAAGTTGTAGATCCTCTTATTAGAAGACAATTGTTGCGAACAAAAATGAAGATAGAGGTGGTTAGGTTCAATGAACTTAGTACTTTGCATCCAAATGATCCTAATTTTGGTGAAGTGTGGAAGGCTTGTACAGAACCTGTTACACTTGACAGGACAAAGTGGTTGGATTTCATGATCAAAGATAGTATGTTATTCAAAGGAAGCCAATTGTGCATTCCCAAAAGTTCAATGAGAGAAAATCTCATCAAGGAGTAGCATAGTGTAGGATTGGCTAAACATTTTGGTAGACCCAAAACCATAGCTTTGGTTGCTAAGGATGATTACTAGCTACAATTATAGTAAGATGTGAAGAAGTTTATATAGAGCTGCAGAATATGTTAGATGGTGAAAGGACTAAAGTAGAATATAGGGTTGTATTAGTCATTACTTGTACTAGAGAAGCCATGGGAGGATGTCAACATGGATATTGTTATTGGATTACTGAGGACGCAACATGGGCATGATTCTATTTTTGTAGTGGTTGAAAGGTTTTAAAAGATGACACATTTCATTCCTTTCAAGAAGAATAGTGATGTTGTTCATGTGGTAGAGTTGTTTTTTAAGGAAGAGGTGAGACTACATGGTTTGCCAAAGAGTATAGTTTTAGATCAAGATACCAATTTTTTTGGGTATTTATGGCATATGTTATGGAAGAAGTTGAAGACAGATTTGAAGTTTAGTTCATTGAATCATCCACAGACTGATGAAAAAATAAAAGTGGTGAATAGGGGTTTGGAAATTTTTTTGAGATGTTTGGTTGGAGACAAACCAAAAGGATGGGATCTGATTTTACCATAGGCAGAATTTGCATATAATAATTTTGTCAATAGGAGTACTGGTAAATCACCATTCTAGATAGTATGTGGGAGTAGTCCTAGAAATACTTATGAATTGTGCTAGTTGGATAAAGGAGAGATAAGTAGTGCTAAAGTAGAAGAATTTTCTAAACATTTGAAAAATGTCCATGAGGAGGTAAGGAAGCACATCATAAAGATGAATACATAATACAAGGCTAAGGCAGATGTGAAAAGTAGGTATAAGGAATTTTAGATTGGAGATGAAGTCATGGTTCATTTGAGAAAGGAGCATTTTCTAGTGGGTATATATAATAAGCTGAAGATGAAGAAGTTTGGACCATGTAAGATAGTGAAAAGGAATGATTATAGAAATGCTTATGAAGTAGAGTTGCCTACTCAATTGAATATTTCACTAGTATTTAATATTTTAGATTTGATAGAGTATAATGAAGGAGGTGATGGAGATGAAGTTATAGAAGTGCAGTGGAGTATTCTAGTAGCTAGTTTGGCTACAAAGGAGATTGAGGAGATATTGGATAGTTGTGTTGGAAAAAGTACATGGAATAGAACTTAAGAGGAATATCTGGTCAAATGGAAAGGGAGGCTAGTAGAGGATTCATCATGACTAGTAAGGGAGGAGGTTCACCATCTTGGTTTTCCTCTAAACACCTAAAACATGACAGAATCACTTCTCAAATTACCCCGAGTGTCTCACATAGGAGCATCCTAAATGTAAAAGCAATCTTGCATCACCCAAAAAATATTTTTCTTTTTAGCCTTTTCTATTTTTATAAAGAGTAGTAGACAAGGGGGTGACTATTTTTGGGAACTTTTGTTTTTAGTAAGTTTGTCATACAAGCTCAGAATATTCTAATTTTCTACATGAAGGTTCATTTTAGAATTATAAGCCTACCATAAAAATCTCATTGCTCCAGTTTAAGTATCAGAGAAGTTATTATGGATTTTTGGTGGAAAATTTTGGAGAAAAATCTTTGAACTTAGTTTTGAAGGCCTTAGAGGCCCCAGATGAGGTTCAAAAACTTGACTGAAGGGCTCTTGCAATGTTTCAAGCCTATAGATCATGAGATAGCATTTTTGAAAAGTGGTTATAATAGCAAATTAGAACAATGGTTTGAGTTATGGCATTCCAAAATTGGGCTACCTAAAATCTCTAAAATAAATTTCAAAGACGTATTTTGTTGACTCTATATGTATTGCTAGGGACTGTTAGCCCTAGGTATTAAGTTTGAATGTCTAGAACAACTCTGGGTGATAGTTCATAGCTTAGTCTTGCAGATTACTATAATGAAGGCACCCATGTGGGTTAGCATATTGTACTTGTGAATTCTATAATTTTACATTTGTGGTGATAATAAGAAGTCCATATATTGTTCTTGCATTTTCTATTGTTTCTTTGTTTCTATTATGTGTTTATGTTATTAAGGGGAGCACCCTTCATAACAAGAACTCTTCCTTACTCTATGGTTTGGTTTATAGTTTGAGTATGTGACCATTGACTAGGAATTTGAACTGCACAAGATCAATAGCTTGAACATTGCCTAGAATAGCTCTAGGTGGTAGTTCACAACTTAGTTGTGCAAATTACTATAATGAAGGCACCCATGTGTGTTAGCATATTGTACTTGTGAATTCTATAATTCTGCATTTGCGGTGATAATAAGAAGTCCATATATTGTTCTCACATTTTCTATTGTTTTTTTGTTTCTATTATGTGTTTATGGTATTAAGGGAACACCCTTCATCACAAGAACTCTTCTTTACTCTATGGTTTGGTTTATAGTTTGAGTATGTGACCATTGACCAAGAGTTTGAACTACATAGGATTAATAGCTTGAACATTGTCTAGAATAGCTCTAGGTGGTAGTTCATAGCTTAGTCTTGTAGATTACTATAATGAAGGCACCCATGTGGGTTAGCTTATTGTATTTGTGAATTCTATAATTCCACATTTGCAGCAATAATAAGAAGTCCATTTATTGTTCTCACATTTGCTATTGTTTGGTTTATAGTTTGAGTATGTGACCATTGACCAAGAGTTTAAACTGCATAGGATCAATAGTGTAGATTTTCATAGCACCATTGTCATATCCTACTTTGATTTCAGATGGTCCTAACCATCTAGTTTGAAATTGACTAGGATTGTATTGGTATCTTGAATCATAGAGGAGGACCTAGTCACCAACAGTAAACTAATTTTCATGTATAAACTTGCCATGTCAGTTCTTTCACTACTTCTAAATCATTTTTGTATTATGCAAAGAAGATTTCATGTATTCATCAAGTCCATTGAACTACAAGATGTGTTCCTTTTGTACCTTGTTAAAATTCATATTCAACTCTAATGTAGTCCAGAGTATTTTTTGTTCAAAATCAACTGGCATGATTGTTGCTTTCCCATAGACTAATTAAAAAGGGGTACACCCATAGTGCTTCTTGAATTCTAGATACCCAGTCTTTTTTATGGATTTTCACTATTTTGGTCAGAATTGCCTCAATCTCTTGATTGGTTATCTTAGCTAGTCTATTGGATTGAGGGTGGTAAGTCTTAAAAATTGGCTAATGAAGCTATGTTATTATTTTCATTTATGACAACACATGATGTACATGCTTGTAGGAGACCTTAGAAATAAAGATACTTAGGTTTTGGTACTTAGAAAATTGTCTAAGTATGAATTTGGTATATGTTGCCCCACTTTTCATCATGTACCCATTTTGCAAATTGGAAAA
The DNA here is from genome assembly GCA_028749045.1 of Cupressus sempervirens. Lineage (NCBI taxonomy): Eukaryota > Viridiplantae > Streptophyta > Pinopsida > Cupressales > Cupressaceae > Cupressus > Cupressus sempervirens. Next base: position 796,421,784 of record CM053790.1, read on the forward strand.
TGATCTCAAGCCTTAGTTTAGTCTAGTTAGGTCCAATTCTAGTTCTTTCCCCTCAACTAAAAGGTTTCTCCATTGGGTTCTTCATCTTTTCACTTCCCTCGCATCACATAATCGGGTGGGTTTTCCTTATTGTCATGAGTTTTTGGGTAGTCTAGGACCTTATTCGATGGAGATTCTTGGTAATTATTTTCACAAATTTATTTCTAAGGATAAACTTGCTCATGGCTCATTATAGTTTTCACACAAAGAAAATAAAGTTTTTGAAAAACCCAGCATTGCCTTCTCCTTGGCGGGTTTTCAACCTGTGAAGGCAATTTTTTGTAGAGGTCAACAAATGAGGTTTACAAGCTAAAGCAAGGAAGAAATGAGTTGTTTTTAGATAGATATTCCTTAAATTATAGCACTCCACCTTGGGAGTCACTCAAAATTCATCATAGTGCTTAGAATCACAGCTAGCAGAAAACTCTAAAGTAACTTCTCCATGGCAAGCTTTCGACCCATGAAGTCAGTTTTCTAACAAAGGCATTTGTGAGAAAGAAAAGCAAGTAAGTGGGTTCTTTTTTCACTTTTCCAGGCCTTTTTAGACTTTTGAAGCTTAGAGATATATTGACTTAAAGGGTAAAGTGAAAATAAAGGCAAGGGTGGAAAAACATAAGTTGCTTTCTCTTTGGCAAGTTTTCAACCCTGGAAGGCAATTTTCTGCATCTATTGAAAAATTACTTCTGCAAGCATGTTGGGCTCATAGATCAATCATAAGATGTTTAAAAATGGTATTGGAAGCAAGTTAATCACATTTGGGAAGGTATCTTAAGAACAGCAGATTTTACCTTATGAAGTACTCCATTCTTAATTAACTAGAACTTGGTGAAAAATGGGAAAGTAAATCTGTAATAAAAGAAAGTTACTGTTGCACCAACTGAAATAATGAAAAGACATGGAAAAATCATTTAGAAACCCTTGCATTTACTAACCTAATGGATTTATCCTTTAATTTACTTGTGTGGCACGAATCTTGAAGATTAATGAGTGAATTAGGATTTCTATATACAGATGAACATAACGGATTTTAAAACTACCATTTTCTTTATTGAACTATTATGTTGTTGAATTTCATAGTGATTTCAAAGCTCTCATAGTTTCCAAGTTCTACTCTCTACACTACTTTCAATTTTAAGATTTCAATTCATCTGTATCTCAGATTAAAGAGCAACTAGATTTGCTAGTTTCAATAGGTTGAATGGAATTAAGACAACATTGTAAACTATTACAACACCTCACTCCATTTCTTAAACATGTAAGATTTCCAAAGGAGGTTAAGGATATGTTAGCATAAAGTTATTTTCCATTAGTGACAACACTCATTATACAGTTCAAACCGAGCGTCGAAGACACAGTTCAAACCGAGTAAAGTTGCACTTAGTGTTAACCAAGTAAAGATAGAAGTAGTGTTAACCGAGTAAAGATGGATGCAGTGTTAACCGAGTGAAGATGTACTTAGTGTTAACCGAGTAAAGATGGACTCAGTATTGACGGAGTGAAGAAGGACTCAGTGTTAATCGAGCTCAGTCGGTTAACAAAGAAATTAGTTTTTACCGAGTGACACTATATCTACCAAGTCACCAATAGTTACCGAGTTCCAGGCAATGTTGTATGACTAGTATGAACCGAGCCCCTACCTCTATCGAGTGCATGATAATGCTGTGTAACGTAGTGGATGCCATGTATCAGAAGGTCATCAAGTCTGTCTGAAGAACCCGAGTTTTACTATTTGGCCGACTCAGTTATATTTTGTTTACTTGTGTTCAGCCGACCTTGCATCTATAATTACTGAAATGGTATATATATGTGTATAATACAGAGTTGTAATTGTTGTAATGGATAAGTGACATGTATGAATATGTACATATTGTGATACAAGAGACAGATGCGAATTCAGTAGCAGAGCAGTATATTAGCAAGGTTCACAAGGCGCAGTAAAGATTTCATCAATCACAAGAGGTGATTATTGCAAAGGATTTAATCAAGGTATATGTAGATCTGATTGATTCATCCTAACAGGTGAATCATCTAAAAATCCTCTAACAAGGTAGACTTAACAGTCTTTGTATAAATCTCCTAATAGAGTGCATACTTGTAAAGTATGTTTTAAATCCTTTAACAAGGTGGATCTAGCAATCCTCTTTGCTCCTAATAGGGCAGATCACCAGAAGTGATCATTGTATACCTTAACCAACTAACTTCCTACTGCAGAAAAGAAGCTTTGTGGGTTTCATCCCCACCCCAGTTTTACTTTCTATTTTGGAAGGTTTCTGGGTCACCAAAATCTCTGTGCATATGTGTTATGAATATTTATTTATCTCTTGCATGCATCAGATTAGGTGAATGAATGATTTTCTAGTTTATGTTGAATTAACTTAAAATTTGTATTGTTACTGATTCACCCCTCCCCTCTCAGTAACTTGTTATATCTTGAATATTTCCAACAATTGGTATCAGAGCTATTTGGTTCTTAGGACAAAGCTTGACAGCTTGAGAAAAGAACAAAGTCAATGGAGATATTCAGACTGGAGGAAGTTATAGAAAATGAAAAGTTAGATCTAGAAATGGCCATGGTTCAACTCAAAGAAGCAAAGGAACATCTTTCTCAATCCCTAAAAAGAAGAAAGGAACTTGCGAGACAAATGAATGACCATCTTTATGTTGAAGAAAGGATTGAAGATTTGTTACCATCAAGTAATTCAGAAGAAGCTGACAAAGCAATCAAAGAACTTCTAGAAAAGAATGGATCTCTGCAAGAAGAGGTAAGAAAGCTTAAAAGAGAGCAAGAAATACAATCAATCAGGCTATGTGAAGTTTTGGAACAAAGAAACAAAGCACAAGAAGAATTGGAAGATAGAAGTCATGAAATTCATAATCAATCCCATCAGCATGAAGATCTTATAGACCAACTCTCTAATGCAAATGAAGAAATCAGGATTCTCAGAGCACAAAATGAAAGAATAAGGAATGATTTAAACACTAAAAAGAAAATCAATGAAAGTCTACAGAGTGACTTAAGAACTGAGAGACAAATCAATGAAAGCTTGGAAAATGACCTAATCTCTAAAAGGAAAGTCAATGAAAGAATGATGAAATCCCAAATAGATATAAATCAATTAAATCAACAAAATGAGGAAAACCTTCATAGACAAAAGGGTAAAGATGGTCTTGGATACAAGGAAGAAGGTGAATCCTCCAAACAAGGTGAACAAAGGAATAAAAGACCCACTTGTAATCACTGTGGTAGGTTAGGACATACATCAAACAAATGCTGGAGCAATGGGAAAGAAAAATTCAGTGGCAAATGCTTCAATTGCAATCAGCATGGTCATAAGGCAAATGAGTGTAAAGAAAAACCAAAATTTGAGGGCAACTATCACAAATGAAAAAAGCATGCTCACAAAGCATTCCAATGCAAAACCAAATCATTCAATCCAGCTAAATAGATTGTCAAAGCCATATTTGGATGGGACTACAACACCTGGTGCAAATGTCACTATTGTGGAGAATATGGACATTCTGGCATAAATTGTGCTAGACATCACCTAAGGAAAAAGGACACTACAATAAGATGCTATACATGTACAAAACTTGGTCATATAGCTAAAAATTGCATGAATATCAAAAGAATTGAAGATGAGAAGAAAATCAAAGCAGACAACATTCGGAAGCAAATGAAGCAAAAGTGGATTCCAAAATCTACTAAGCAAAATAAATCAAGTAATGGAAATGTCACTCAAGTAATGGGTGATTCCACCATTTCCAATTAATATTCATAACAGAAAGATTGGAACTACATCCTCCAAGATTTATCCTAAGCAGCTCCAAAGGAAGAATGATGATCAAATCAGTATTTCAGATACACTTTGACTTTAGGACGGTTCAAGACTTTACCAAGTTCGGTCGGGTGTAACAAAGATTCATTAACCGAGTAGCAGCTACCGAGTTAGGTTGGTAAGAGGCTTTACCGAGTTCAGTCAGGCGCAACAAAGCTTCATTGACCGAGTTGTGTCAACCGAGCAAGGTCGGTTTGTGACCTAACCGAGTTAGGTCGGTACTTCAATGTTTTCATTTGATCGCCAAGTTGATAATATCTACCGAGCTAATGGATGACAACATATCATTTCATCTACCATTGTACCAAAACATTTATGGAGAATTTGTTGTCAAAAGGGGTAAAATTTGATCTCATTTTTCACTGTGAACACAGAGCTAAGTTATCTTCTACAATTCTAGAGCGAGCTTAAAGCATTTTCGAGTGAATTTTTTCAAAAGGGCAAAGAATCTATTCAAAAAATTTCTACACCTACCGAGTAGCAATGGCATCTGGAAGTGGCAGCTCCAAGACAAAGAAAGGTTCAGAAATGCTGGTTGGAGGAGAGGAATGGAAGACCCCGAACTTCAAATTGGCACTGGCAATTGCAGAATCATTGGACCCTAACGGTGCTCGGTCACAAATCCCTCCAAAGGTACTTCTTATTAATGACATTTGCTCTCATTTCAAGTGTTCCATTCAAGAACTTGGAAACCTTGAAATTGGCAATGCCCTAGGTGAAATGAGCGTAGATGGAACCTTGAAACCCGAACATAAAAATCTTGAAACAAATGGGTTAACCCATATTTTGCATTTTCCAAGGAAATTTCAAGTAAAATGGGTTAGGTATGTACTCAGTCAGGTTCACAATGGCCAATTGTGGTTAGAGCAACCAATACCTATCACTAAGAAAATGATTAGCAAAATTACTAGACTCCCCATGTTGAGCAAAGCCAAGACTACCAAAACCCTAGGTCGGGAAGAATTGCAGAGACTAACCCAAGCAGAATGGGATGGCAGAGGAGTTAAACTCAGTACAATAACTAACGTTGAATTGAGATTTGGCATTCATGTCATTGCTCATAAAATCTATAGTTCAAGCCAACCAAATAGTGTGTCCTATGAAGCTGTGGATTTGGCATATAAAATAGTAAAGAAAATATGTAGAGTTTAATTTATCGGAATTGCTTTTGTCCCAATTCAATAAAAATATGGAAAGCATAAGGACTTCCAAGAGAAACTCCTATAAATTTAGTTCACTCTTGATTTATTTGTTTTTCTATGTTCTAAAGTCCTTTCCATCTAAAGGATCAATAGTATGGGAAAACGATATCCCAATTCTTTATCAAATTAATGAATTCATCGCCGAATTAGGTGAAAATTTTGACAGTGTTTTGGATAGTTATTTAGAAGAATTTAAGGAAAGAATGAACAATAGGTTCTGAATTCCTCCAAGACTTGTTGAAGAGTACAAGGAAGATGTATGTTTCATGGTAGACTGTGACAAGGTATACATATAGGCAGTCAGGCCTCGGGTAGCATGGGTGAAACCTCTTCCCTATGAGGTAAATATTGATGAAACCAGGGACATCATAGAAGCACTGGTAACTGAACCTGTAGACCCAAGGCAACTAGTTTTTGGAACATATGATGAAGCTAAGGCTATAATTGAGCTTCAAATTAAAATCCCTCAGGCCATTAGCAAAGGAAAGAGGAGCATAGCCAAACTGAAAACAGATGTTGGTCCTCTCATGATAATAGAAGGGAGAGGAGAAGATGAAGAAGAGGAGGAAACCGAGTCTGAAAAAGAAGAAAAGCCTCAACGAAAGAAAGGTAATGTGACTATCACCAAACCTACAAAGAAAACTACTGCATTGTTCTCCATGAGAACAAGATAGGGAAAGAAGGAACCTATACTTGTTAAGCCTCCACTCACCCTTGAGGCAAGACTGAATCAATTAGATGTAGGAGCTAGCTTCACAAACTTCAAAGCATTGAAGTTTGAAACCAGAACATAATAGGAGAAAATGTAGATTGAGGAACTGGTACTAAAAAAAATGGGTAAATGGAAATACTCCCTGGACCAGATAGCCTCTCAGATCTCCAAAGAGCTATTGGAAAGGTTGCAACCAAGATGGGAAGCTGCAACCAAGACTGTCAAAGACATTTATGAGCAGACCCTGAGGAATCTCCTGTCAAGTCTCACTAATGCTGAAGTGAAGAAATCACTGAAAGACCACGAAGGAAACATGATGATTAGATTCCACACTTGTTTGATACTTGTCAAAGACATTGAGCATGTAGTAAATGATGCAACAAACATGTGGAAAAATACCTATCATCTACACAAACCTAGTGATGATACTGTTGAAATCAAGGACAATGACAACAGTGATGATAATGATGATGATGATGATGGAGATGGAGATGACATTGAAGACATTCTAGAAGACCTGCAATCATTAATGTTAGAAGTTGAAGAAGAAGCTAAAAGAGAAATGAAGGAAGAAGAAGAACAAGCTAAGGAGGAAGAAGATCCACTAATAATTGCAGCCGAAGTCATTGCATCTCTTCCTCACTCTCCACCTAAAACAGGAACATCAACTGTGGAGATAGCTTCTACTGGTGAGATTGTGAGCTCAATAGCCTCATCAATTGATCAATCTTCACCTGTCTCCTCTCAGCTTTGGGTACCATCTATGCAAGTGTCTACCACTTCATTAACCAAGCTGCAGCCACCTTCTTTGACTGAGTTATCCTCAGTCACAGCAGTAAGTTTTTTAAGTATATCAACTTCTACTGCAGAGTGTATAGTAAGTGTACCTACAGGTACTACAATTTTGACTTCTCCTGCTCCAATTTTGGCAACTGTTAGTTCTCCCACTCCATCCTATACAACAATGTTGGGAGCAACACCAATTTTTGATACTATTAGCACTTCTCTCAATCTTTCTCCAGTTAGTCCTATTCTAGTTTTTTCAGCTAGTCCAGCATCATCAACTATTGTTTCAATTTCAAAGGGCAAAAGTGCAATCACTACAAAAAATCCAAAGAGATACATGTTTTCTAGTAAGGCAGTGGATGAGGAAATAGATCTGGATAAGGACATTTTCATTCCTAAGATAGATCTAGATACTGCATCAATTGATGAAATGAGAATGCTCAGTCAGCTAATAGAGCAGAAAGCTAGGCAAAAACAGCTGAGGCATAAGAGAGACCAGGAATATAGCATTATTGAGAATGCTAAGAATATCATAACAGATGTTATAGGTGTTGAAGTAGATTCTACTCAACACATTTTGATTCAGTTAGAAGAGGTTGTATATAAATTTAATGAGGATAGCTCTGGCCAAGAGAAATTGATTGAAAAGGCAGAGAAGAAATTTGACAATAAGGTGCTTGAGCACATTGCTCAACATATTGCAATAAAATAGGTAGAATTGTCTACAATTTTGAGTAATTTTGAACATTCTTTTAATAATGTAACTTCACTTTTTGGAAAACTCTATGATGTTACCGAGTTTACTAAGGAAATAAGAGAAAAGTTGAATAAAATTGATGCAGATATGAAGGTCAGTGCCCAAATGCTGCAATCTGACCACAGTGCAAGTTCATCCCATCATCTAAGAATAAGGTTTTTGTCAGAGAAACGGGTAGAATTGCTGAGATAGGAAGCAAGGATCAGGTCTACTCTGATTGACATCCAAAATATGATCCTTCCCGTCATGGACACAATGCAGAAGCATATTGCTCATTCTAAAACATTGATCCATGACAACAACTTCTCTATTGTAGATCACATGATTGAACTCTCTGTAGAAGTTCAAATTGCACTCTCCACCAGCAAAATTTTGCAAGAAAATTGGGATAAGACTTTGGCTCTTATTCTCAAGGTACATTCAGAATTTATCTCTCATTTCGGAATCTTCGTGTAAATATATACTGTTTGGCATTATTGTCAAAAAGGGGGAGATAGACTTCAAGAGCTAACTGTGAAAAAGATATATGTATTGACTTATAAATACTATACATATTGTATGGGGGAGATATATGTAAATAAAAGGATATGTGTTGCAAGATCTGCAAAAAGATCAATTTTGAACTGTATGTCATTTTTATTTTGCACATAAACTTTGATTCATAATTGTTTTTGTCACTAATGCCAAAGGGGGAGATTTTTGGCATAAAGGTATTTGCCATTAGTGACAACACTCATTATATAGTTCAAACCGAGCGTCAAAGACACAGTTCAAACTGAGTAAAGTTGCACTTAGTGTTAACCGAGTGGAGTGTTCACCGAGTAAAGACAGAAGCAGTGTTAACCGATTAAAGATGGGCGCAATGTTAACCGAGTGAAGATGTACTTAGTGTTAACCGAGTGAAGATGTACTTAGTTTTAACTGAGTAAAGATGGACTCAGTATTGACGGAGTGAAGAAGGACTCAGTGTTAATCGAGCTCAGTCGGTTAACAAAGAAATTAGTTTTTACCGAGTGACACTATATCTACCGAGTCACCAATGGTTACCGAGTTCCAGGAAATGTTGTATGACTAGTATGAACCGAGCCCCTATCTCTACCGAGTGCATGATGATGCCATGTAACATAGTGGATGTCATGTATTAGAAGGTCATCAAGTCTGTCTGAAGAACCCGAGTTTTACTATTTGGCCGACTCAGTTATATTTTGTTTACTTGTGTTCAGCCGACCTTGCATCTATAATTACTGAAATGGTATATATATGTGTATAATATAGAGTTTTAATTTTTGTAATGGATAAGCGACATGTATGAATATGTACATATTGTGATACAAGAGATAGATGTGAATTTAGCAGCAGAGCAATATATTAGCAAGGTTCACAAGGTGCAATAAAGATTTCATCAATCACAAGAGGTGATTATTGTAAAGGATCTAATCAAGGTATATGTAGATCTGATTGATTCATCCTAACATGTGAATCATCTAAAAATCCTCTAACAAGGTAGACTTAACAGTCTTTGTATAAATCTACTAACAGAGTGCATACTTGTAAAGTATGTTTTAAATCCTTTAACAAGGTGGATCTAGCAATCCTCTTTGCTCCTAACAAGGTAGATCACCAGAAGTGATCATTGTATGCCTTAACCGACTAACTTCCTACTGCAAAAAAGAATCTTTGTGGGTTTCATCCCCACCCCAATTTTACTTTCTATTTTGGAAGGTTTCTAGGTCACCAAAATCTCTGTGCATATGTGTTATGAATATTTATTTATCTCTTGCATGCATCAGATTAGGTGAATGAATGATTTTCCAGTTTATGCTAAATTAACTTAAAATTTGTATTGTTACTGATTCACCCCTCCCCTCTCAGTAACTTGTTATATCAAATGTATAAACCACTACAATCTAGACACTAAAAAAATTTTGCTACTTGATCATATAGTTTTGATTTCAATTGATCGGCAAATTGTAGTAAATTGTCTTTGGATTCCAAAGTGAGAAGAATTTTCCAAATTGACAATAGGAGGAGCCATGTCTGAGTTCTCTTTGAAGAAAATGGTGTGGCAAAAGGAAATCATGAGGTCCTGGTTCCAAAAGCCATGAGGAGCTAAATGTAAGGTTCTTAAGACCCTATTCAATATTGATCTCAAGCCCAAGATCATACACATTTTGGTTCTTATACATTGATTGAAACATGAGGTAGAAGCACTAAATTTTGTTGAACAATATTTCTTTTTGGTACAAATCATCTGTTCAGATACACATTATGTTGATTGGGCATATGAGGTAAGTAAGCATCTATCCAGAGCCCTCCATGCTGCAAAGTTCTACAATACCTTCTACATGTCTTTTTTCTTGATTTATATGTTAGCTTCTCTACAATTGTGTCCAAGCCTTCCAAGAATAGAGAATTTAATTGATGATGTCAAAAGTTATGAATTTTATCCATGCTTGTAGCTACAAAATACTTATGTAGAATATGTCAGAGTTAAGGATTCATTGAATAATTTGGTAGCTACTTTATTCAATTCTCATTTTTTTCAGATTTGTGTCTTGCAGCTTTTGACAAATTTCCTTTCAAGCTTCCTAAAGACCCAAGTGACATGATCATGTTGATAGAGATCATGAGACAAGCTATCCAGGTGACCATGCTAAGCACTAGTTTAAAGAAGAAGGGGTATGAATTCCCCATGAAGGTTGGGGCTTACAATTGTGAGTCTCGATCTGATGCCAAAAACATGCTCAAGTCATTTGAGAATAAGTACAAATTGGAAGAATATGAGGTAGTGAGACCCATGTTTGATCCAAATGGATATGCAAGAGAGGTGCTCCAAATTAGGAGTGTGATCAAGCATGTCACCACTATAGAGGATTTTTGGGTAGATTGCAAGAATGATTTGGAGAGCTGAGATTGTGCTTTCACTAGGCTCATGGTGGAACAAATAAAATTAAAGGGCATCGATCTCAATGTCAAAGGATTGGAGGATGATGGTCAAAATATGTATAGCAATACATATTTGACCAAATTAAGGGGGATTACTATTAGTTCTAAGGCATATATAGATGTGGAAGAGAGTCTTGAAATCATGATTTCTAGGATCATCAAGAGAACTAGGAAATGGGTTGAGCAGACAACCAAAAAGAGATAGAGTAAGGGAGCAGGCACTCAAGCTTCTCCAATACCTACAATGCCTACTTCATTCAAGAGTGCTACACCAGTCATGACCATAGCTTCCACTCAAGGGATTGGTCAACCTATAGGCAGAGGTGATCAACCTTAGGACAAGAATGTTCCTATAGCCCAAACCTATCATGATGATTCCTTGCCAGTCATAGGAACCCAGAATAGTAGTAAAGAGAAGAAGGTGGAAGAACCTAACGACAGTGCCCCTACTCTAGTACCTTCACCTCATACTACTCTAGTTCCATCTCCTCACACTACCCTTGTTCCTTCTCTACATACCACCCCAATTCCATCTCCTAACCATAGCCCTATGCCATCAACAAGTGCTTCACTTTTGAAGCCAAGTGGTTCCCCTATGCAGATAGTAGACCTCAAGGATTGAAAGAGTAATAGCAATGAGTCTACTGAGTCAGATGAGGAGACAAAGAAGACTTCAAAAATGGAGAAGGGCCAAAATTCTTCCAGATTCATCTCTAAGGATTCAAAAAATCCTTTATCTTCAACTGCTATAATAATGACTCCAGTAATGAAGAAAATGTTTAGTATTGAATCACTTAGAACTACTTCCAAAGTGATAGGAACAAAATCCTGGTTAGAAGATACTTTAGAAAGGAAAAGAAAGAGAAAAGATGAAAGTGTTTCTATAAAAGACACTGTATCTCTCATAGTTCATTCGGGGACAGCATTGACAAAGGTCAAGAAGAAATAGACTTTGTCAATACTTGGGCAAGATCCAAAATTAGGGCACTTAACAATGAAAATAACCAAGCCGAATAAAGGAGGGAGAATTGAGGATATGATGCCTGATGATTTTACTCTGCATTCAATCGATCTTGGAGAAGCCAGAAATGATACAAAAGTTGGCTTGTGGATATCAAGTAATGAAGTAATAGAAGGACAATTATAAAGTCTTAAATTGTCAAAGATCAAGATGAAAGGAAAGATAGAAGAAGTGAACAAATTTATCAGGCAACTAGTCACTCCACTAGTAACTATTTATAGTAAGACTATGACCTAGACTCCAAGTGCAGCTAAAGTGCAAGCCTTCATTTCCCAGCTCTAGGAAGATAGGCATTATGGCCAAATTGGTAAAGAATGGATTAAGAGACTCAAATCAGAGGGAGTTTCTCTTATAGATCAAATTGGAAATGTTATCCTTAGACTAGAGATAGAAAAGGATAACATATTTTCTAATAGTAATACTTTGGTAGGAGAAAGGATTAGATGTGATGACTACATCTCCCTTTTAAAGATGATCATCTGGATGAAAGTGAAAGAAGTAGTTGAAGAAAATATTCTGAAGAAAGGTAATGAAACTTTGTTTGAATGGATCCAAAGTATGTTGTTCAGGCTAGAAATGATTCAAGTAGCTGAGAAGGGACTCAAGGAAATAGAGAGTAAAGTAAAGAAGACTCAGGACAGAGGATTCAAACTTATGAGAGGGCTACACACTAATTCACAAACCAATGGTCAAGGAAAGGCTCTCATAGGAGTGGATGTAATGAAAAGTGACTTCTCTACATTTTTAGATAATCTGTCTAGAATAGCTTCTAGTAGTCAAAATAGAATTGTAGAACTCCAAAAGCTCAGTGGTTTTATACATGTGGCCGTGGAGGAGTTGTTGGATCAATTGAATGTTCTAAAGGAGCTAGCAAGGGAACATTCAAAATGGCTCTTGACATTCATTAATATACATGTGCCCAACCATAAGGATCTAATCCCAATAATGGTTGTTGCCAAGGCATATAGGGAAAAACCCTAAATGGGGAAGAAATATAAATGATTCATATTATGCCCCATTTTTGTTTTCTTTTGTAATTTTTTAATATGACAAACTAGCGCCTTGCCATTTGTCATTCTTAGAAGATAAACCAATTAAGCTTCAATTGTAATGGTCATCTCGAAAACTCTATATTTATGAAATTAAAAGATTAATGAAAGGTCAGCAAATTTTTGGTGTGAAGTACTCTTTGTTATAGAGATAATTGAATGGTATTTTATGTCAATCATTTTCTATTCCAATTAATGTTATAGTTAAATTACATTTTTTTTTTTGTTTGAATTGAGATGAGGGAAAAATAGAGTTTCACCTCCCCTATTTTGAGGCAACAAATGAGTGTAATAGGTGTTGTTATTGTTCATTCAAAGAGAAATCCCTTTAGTGTTTTCAATTTATTAATCAAAGTTCAGATTTGAATTTGCTTAGTTCAGTATTCAATATTATTTAGATAAGTTTTATGAATTCATAAGATGTGTGAGTTTATAAAACCATTTTGGTATTGAAAAACTTCTATTTTCCTAAGTTAGATTCTATTTAGGTCTAGCTTGGTTATACCTATTTTGTTCTCAGGTTAAGAACATACCCAAAAGTAATTTAGGTAGAAAATAGAATTCATTGCAAATATATTTTAGAGAGCTATACCTACCAATTTAGAGGAAAGCCAAATCATCCATAAGTGTCTTTCCAACTATTTGTGATCATATATTGTTCTGAATTAGGCATTTAAGAGTAATAATCTGAAAGAACAAATATGTTTACCAACAGATTTTTGGCGATTCCACTGGGGAAATGAATAGTCACTTGAATAAAAAGCCTATATCATGAGGGAAAATTGTACTACCTCATGTAAACATTATTCTAGTGCTCCAACGTAATCTTGGTTTTCAAGATGACCAAGAAAACATAATTTCATCCCTTAACACATTCGTTTAGAGACATAGAAGGAACACTGAACATTACAAGAATGCTAGCCAGTTATTGAAGGAAGAAGAAAGAAGGGTTGAAGCCTTAGAGAGAGCTATTTAAAGGAGAGATATTCAAAGAGAATAAAGACAATTGAGACAAGAAGCTCATACATAAACCAAACCAAGCATCCTCGAACAAATTAGGTTCCTCAGAAGTACCAAGGAATAGGGTAGGCAAGACCCTATCTTTGATAAGCTTATAGAACTTAATTTTCCTATCTTAGACATTCAAAAGTGAAAGTAAAAGATGGAGAAAGCAACCTTCCCCTATTAGGAATTAGGACACTAGCACTTCACATTCTACTTGTCAGGTGTTAGCACTTCACAAAGTTACTGCTCCTCCAGTTGTTAATTTCTCACGATATACTACCAAGACAATCATGGATGCTCCATGGGCCATGGCAACAAGGCCATTAGTGTAAATTCTTATCATCCACTCTTGGTCAGTTCCAGGAAGAATTTCCCTAAATTCTTAGGTGATGGAAAAGTTACCTTGAATGAACACATTAAAGCTCTCTTTGTAGCTACTCATATCTTAGGGGTTGGACATTAGGATGTTGTTGTGAGATTTTTCATAGAGACCCTCATAGACAATGTAGTAGACTAGTTTTATCATCTAGCTAATGGCTCAATAACTAATTGGGATACATTAAGAATGGCCTTTGAGATGAGGTTCAAAACTATGGAAGATGAGCATGCTTTGTTAACATAGTTCACCTCAATTAAGAAGCAACCCACTATGAGTATGAGAGATTTTGTTGCCAAGTTTAAAAAGATTATTAGTAGAATTCCAACCACTAATAGACCTATTCCTGGTAACTTGAAAACATTCTTTATTAGTGCGATGTCTCCATATGTCAATTATGATTTAAGGAGAGCACATCCCATAGATCTAGCTGACACACAAAAGAAAGCAATTGAGTGTGAGGATGATTTGATTTTTGTGGGAAAATGGAAATGATGACTTCAAACTAAAGGAAGTTCTAGTAATACCATATTGTCTAAGGAGATGAACATAAATTATCAAACAAGCTAGTAGCAATAAAGAAGTAGTTACCTGGATTCAATAATTCCTATCAACAGAATTATCAAAATTCACCAGGGAAGAACAATGAGGGTAGATTCTTGTAGCTTACAGGTCCACAACCTAGGTTGCAAATTGAGGTGGCACCAAAAAAATTAAATATGTGCTTCTTTCATTTGACAATAGATGTGACAGTGATAGTTGTCTAGAGACTGCCCATATGATGCAATTGTTATCTACTAATGAATTGAACACTGCAACTCCCTATTCAGAGCTTGATTCCTATTCAAATGGTGACTCTGGAAATTTATTTTTAGAATACAAATTGTATTCTAAATCAAAAGCTGAATGTTATGCAACCATCGATGGAACTTCATACATAGTGCTTACCCAAGGGCAAAGGTTGAAGAATCAATCCTCTAGTCACACTCACAAAAATGACTCTAGTCCTTTGACGAGTAATGTACATACTAATCAAGGAGTATCTACTTCACAAATGGGTAAGGAAAAAACATCCTTTGATTTCATTCAATTATGTGAGGAATCAAAAATTCAAATTTCCACTATTGATTATTTAAAGTCACACCCTTTTGAGCTAAAAAGGTTGGTAGACTAGTGTAAAGGAAACACATTAGATTTGAATTATAATTTGATTGTTGAAAAAGAAGATGAAACCTTGACATCTAATCTATTTAGTCAAGAATATTCTACAGTCTTAGCAACATCTCTAGGGGAAAAGCCTAAGCCTTTTTATCTCTCAGTGTATATCAATGGATGTAAACTCAGTAATTGTATAATAGATTCAGGTGCATCAAATAATGTTATGCCTTATTCTATAGCCAAAGCCTTGGGTGTCAATCTCACTAAAGTGCATGGAAGAGGCTATTCAATGGATACCAAACAAAACCCCTTACTTGGGAAAATTAAAGACACTCAAGTAGCCTTGGCTTTACATCCAAAAAGGAAGCTCCTATTGACTATTCTAGTAGCTAATATTTTAGCAACCTATGGACTTCTTTTAAGTAGAAGTTTTTGTTGAGACTTAGGAGGAGAAATAAAGCTAGATTGGTATCAAGTAGTGATACCTATTAGGAATAGGAAAGTCAAATTGGAACCCAAAGAAAAGGAAACGTTCATAGTCTTGAAATCAAATGATCCTAAAGCTCAGATTCTGTATCAAGAATTGGAATTTGGCAACTAAATTTTGTTTACTGAAGAGGTTTTGGATGAACAAAGAAATGAAAATCAAGGTGGAAAAGTTTCTAATGAAAATAAAGATGCATCAGGTATATTGACACTTGAATTTGATGGAATCAATGCCACTTTAGGATCTAGAGTAGGTGTGGTGTTGATATCCCTAGAAGGAGAACCTAAAACCATGGCTTTCAAATCTGAATTTGGGAATACAAATAACACTATATAATATGAGGCCTTATTATTGGGGATAATAATAGAAAAAGAAAGAGGAATAAAAATCCTAAAAGCTGAAGGTGATGCAGAGCTTATTATGAAACAAGTAAAAGGACAATATTCTGTGAAAAATTACAAGCTGAAGAATTACAAAAATAGAGTTTGGGATGAGAAAGAAGGCCTAGATGCCTTCTCTATTGAAGCAGTTCTAAGGAAGATGAATACCAAGGTTGATTCCCTTACAGTCGCTGCCTCCCTATTAGTTCCTCATCCTAATTTCAAAGACAAAAAGTATCAAATTGAAATTGTGTATCAATCTACTGTTCTAGATAAAATGGAATTCTAGCAAGTCTTTAATGATAATAAGAGTTTGCAGATGTTCTTGGAAAATGATAAGTCTAGTTTTGAACATGAATCCAATGGAAGTGATCATGAAATCTTTGATGTAAATAAGAAATGACACCAAAATGGAGAATTTTTGCTAAAAGGTATCCCCCATATTTCATGGCATTGGAAAAACTATTTAATAGACATGATGCTTACATAAAGTAAAAGAGAGCAGAAAATGGGCCTACTATGGGTGAATATGAGGGAGTAAACATTAGAGATATTCATAATCCTAGAATGATTAATATTGGGAAGTGTTGTTTACCTAAAGAAAAAGAAGCCACAAGAAATATATTTATGGAATATAGAAATGTTTTTGCCCGGAGTTATGAAGATTTGAAAAGTTATAAAGATGGGAAGGTAAAAAATCAAATTCCACTGAAACCTGATGCAGTTCCTTTCTGGTAGAAATAAAGGAATTACAATCCTAAAGTTGTAGATCCAGCTTCCAAGAGGTAGATAAAATGCTAAAAGTGAGGATCATCTATCCCATTCATCATTCCACCTAGATAGCCAATATAGTGCCCATCAAAAAGAAGAATAGAGAGATAAGAATCTGTGTCAATTTTTGCAACCTAAACAAGGTGTCTCTTAAAGATAACTTTTCTCTTCCTAACATGGATTACCTACTACAAATAGTGGCAAGATCTGAAATGATGTCTATGCTCAACGGTTTCTCAAGTTATAACCAAGTTAAAGTAGAAGAGAAGGATCAACATAAGATGGTGTTCACCACTCCTTGGGGTACATTTGTGTATCACAGAATGCCCTTTGGGCTTATCAATGTTGGTGTTACATTCCAAAGATGTATGAAAAAGATATTCATCGATCTGAAGGATCAAATCATAGTCATATACTTGGATGACATCACCATGTTCTCGAGAAAATGGAAAGATCATATGGAAGATTTGAGAAAAGTTTTACAAAGATGCTGAGAGCATGGGATTTCTCTCCATCCAACAAATCAATTTTTTGTATCACAGAAGGAAAACTCCTGGGTCATATAGTGTCCTAGGAGGCCATTAGAATTGACACTGAATAGGTGGAAGCCATTCAAAGATTAAGTTTTCCTTCAAATAAAATACGAGTTAAATCTTTCTTTGGGCAAGTGAATTTCCTCAGAAGGTTTGTGCTTGATTTCATGGAAAACACTAAGCATATAGTGGATATGATGAAAATGAATTCAAATTTCAAATGGAATGAGGTGGGAAAGTGATCCTTTCAAGATATAAAGACTACCATTGCTAATGCTTTGATTTTATGTCACCCAATTATAAGCAAGATTTTATCATTTTTTTTACACTTCTAAACATACTTTATCTATGATACTTATGCAAGAAAATGATGAAGAGGTACAAGCCCCAATAGCTTTCATGAGCATACCTTCGAAAAATCATGAGCTAAAATAATCAGAAATTGAAAAGCACACTTTTGTGTTTGTTAAGGCCCCCAAAAAATTTTGATTTTGTAGCCTGCATTCACATGCTATAGTCTTTGTCCCAGACATAGCATTAAAGAGTGTGTTGACATAGCAAGATGCAGGTTGTAATGTCAGGGGAGCATGGGTAGAAAAAATATAAGAGTATGAAATAGAAATCAAGCCTACCAAGTTGATAAGGGGAAATTCTCTATGTAAGGCGATTGCAAGAAACAAGATCACTAGAGAATCAAAAGAATCCGGAGAGAAATAGTTGGTGTTAGCTGTAGGTCTCTATGATTCATGGTTCAAAAATATTTCTTACCTATTGAAATATGGTGAGTGTCTAGAGGGCCTAATTGAAAAACAAAGAAGAGATCTTAAACTGAAAGCAGCTAACTATGTGATTTGGGATGGCAAACTATTCAAAAAAGCCATTGATGGCACTTTCCTTAGGTGCATAGATAAACAACAACAAGAAAATTTGTTGAGAAATTTTCACAATGAAGTTTGTGGAGCACATTTCTCATCTTCAGCCATAGCTTTTAAAATACTAAGGTGATTTTATTACTGGCCTAGAATGTTTAAAGATGCATATGCCTAGGTAGCAAAATGTGAGAAGTGCAAGATTTTCTTCGGATGCCCTCAATTAGTTGCTCTTCCATTGAGACCTGTCATCATCAAGGGACCTTTTCAACAATGGGGTCTTGATTTCATTGGCTCGATTAGTCCTACATCTAGTGCTAGTCATCAATATGTAATAACTACAACTAACTACTTCACTAAGTGGGTAGAAGCTAAAGCTACTAAGAAAACTAGTTCTTAAGTGGTATGTGAATTCATAAAGGAGAACATATTAGTCAATTTTGGTGTCCCCATTAAATTAGTGATGGATAATGCATCTTATTTTTCTTCAATTAAAATTACCAATTTCTACTTTTAGTATGGGATTACCGTTGGTCATTCATTTGATTATTTCCCTCAAGGAAATGGTCAAACTGAGTCTAGTAAAAAGAACTTGATGAATATTGTTAAGAAATTGCTTTTAGATAATCAAAAGAATTGGCACAAAAAGATTCATGAGGAACTTTGTGCAAATAGAGTGACACCTAAAAGGGCAATCGATGTATCTCCTTTTGAATTGGTTTGTGGGACTAAAGCTAATCTCCCCTTACCTCTAGAATTAGCCACAAATAAAAATAGAATAGTGATTGAAGATGATGTTTATAAAGATAGTCTGGAGAAGAGGATCCTATATCTGAGAATACTTGAAGAAGAAAGGGAGGAAATTGTAGATCACATTACATAGCATTAGATGTGAGTGAAGTATCTATTTGATAAGAAAGCAAGACCACATAAATTTATGGTAGGAGACAATGTACTACTCTAGGATAAGCAAAGGGCTCTAAAAGGAATGCATAAGAAGTTTGATACTTTATGGAAAGGCACATTCAAAATTAATTAGTTGTTTGATAATAATTCTTTCAAGTTGGCATATGAAGATGGAAAAGTACTACCACTGACCTATAATGGTCAAGATCTGAAGCTTTATCAAATTGCTAATTGAGAATAGGTAACCCCTATATTGTATTATAGTAAGGTTTAGTGTCTTTTTGTGTTTCCTAGTAAGTCTTTATCCTTTGCTTTTGTTTACCTATTCTTTGCCTCATTTGTGTTTTTTTGTGTTGCCACCTTTTATCTTTTTTGTGAAAACATAGATTTTGAGTTCCTTGCTTGGTTATGCTCAACCCACATCCCCAGTCAGAGCCAAGTATTGCCCCACTTTTCATCTTGTACCAATTTTTCAAAGTAGAAAATAAACTTGTGTCTTAGTTTAGTCTAGTTAGGTCCAAGTCCAGTGTTGGAAATCTAATTAAAAAGCTCATTGTTGAAGATCAAAGAGAGAGATTGTTGGAAAGAAGGAAGATTGCTTTTTTCAATAATTGTTTTGTCATTGATGTCAAACCTACTATTTGTAGGGATGATATTTTCTTATAAAATCCAAGTACTATCACTTAGTTGATTGATGAAGAGGATTTGATCAACAAGATGCAACAAGAGCACCTAAGGGAAAGGTTGAGTTATGATGTTGTAATGAAGTGCAAGAATTAGTTAAGAGAATGGTTAAGTGATGTATTGATGACATACTCAAAGTTATAGAGGCTGGTCACACTTTGAAACATTGGAGGAAGAAGTGGTAACAAGGTGGTATGAAAAGCTTAAACTAAGATCTTTAATGGATGCCGAGCAAGTTAGCTGAAGCCAAGAAAATTCTTAGTAGGAGCTGAGTAAAAAAAAATTCTAGTGTGTGTTGAGTGAAGATCAGGTGCCAAGAATTAAAAAAAATTCAGTTGGTGCCAAGTGATCTTTAGGTGTTGAGCATAAGGAAAAACACAATGGGTGTCGAGTAACTCAATATGTGTTGAGCACTAGTATTTCAATAGTATCGAGCTCTTGCATTATTTCAAATGATGAAGATTCACAAAATCTAAGTCGACATAGTGGTTACATTGAATTTTGTGAATGAGTTGGAAGATAAGGATGATAAGTTGATGGCACAAAATCCTATGTAAACAATTTTTGAGAAAAATCTAAAGGATTGTTCAAGAAGTTTCTAGAGGAAACAAAATATTGGTTAGATACAATGAATCCTACCTAATCCATGCAAACTAAAATTAAAGAATGGGAGAATCGAGTAGAAAATGTACTCCAAAACTTCTATTTGAGGAGTCATAGACCAAGAAACAAAGAGTTTCTGCTACTATTGCTACTGAAGAGCCAAATCTGTGAAGTGGTTAGAAGGGTTTCAAGGAGGAGACATCTAGGAGAAGGAAGAACACAGAGGCTTTGCTTCTATAAGTGGTCATGAAGAGATAATTGCACTAGTAGTTTGAGTATGGAGACTCAAGGAGACAAATTTTAAAAGGAGGGCAATCTTTTAAGAGTTGCAAAGATTGAAGGCCAGGCAAGGGTATGAGCTAAGTAGTAATCTGAGATCTACAAGATAAGTTGTATGTTGTAGTCAGGTCAAGATTTTCTAATACTCTCTAGCAATTGTATTAGATCTAAAATTCCTATGGACTTAGGTTGGCCTAAAAACCATTTGTAAATCCTTTAATAGGGTGATATTCCAAGTGAATTTTCTATAGTCCTTTAACTAGGCCCACTTCTAATAGGGTGGTTAAATCCTTTAACAAGGTCACATTTAACAGTGTGTTGTAATCCTTTAATAGGGTAGGCCTTTTGTAGGGCATCACTTTAGAAGGGTGAGAATATAGTAGCATGTTACTAGTGGTTTTTCCCAAATTGGGTTTCCACGTAAATCACTATGTCATATGTTGATTTCTTATGTGTTATGCTTGCATGTTGATTTATAGTAACTTGCTGATTAGATAAGTTAAAGCTTGGATGAATGAATAGTTGAATGGGCTCACTATACTTAGTGAAAAGTTTGAATAGGACATTTGGACCTTGAATAACTGATTCACCCCCGCCTCCCCCTCCCCCCCCCCCTCTCTCTTAGTTATTCTAAATAAATTCTAGAAATTGGTATCAAAGCCATCTACTAATTTAGTTTCAAGGTACTAGAAGTAGGAAGATCAAGATGTCCAAGAGAGAAGTTCCCAAGCTCAACAAAGAAAAATTTACTGCATGGTAGAGTCTGATAAAATTGCACCTTGGATCAATAGGTGATTATGCACAAAATTCAATTGGAACAGAACATGTAACTCTAGTAGGACCTCTTACTACAGATGATTTGAACAAAAAGAAGCACAATCAAGAAATGTTGGAAATTGCCTTTGCACTTAGCTATGCTGAATATGATGACATCAACAACTATGACACTAAATTCAAAATGTGGAAAATCTTATCAGAAATCTATGGAGAAGATCAAAATGTTTAGAGAGCAAAAAGAGAAAGCTTAAGAGGAAATTTTGATAACATGAAAATGGAGGAAGGTGAAAATGCTACTTAGTATGCTGCAAGAATGAAAGAAGTGATAAGTGCAATAAGGAGTCCAGATGGACAATTGGAAGAAGAAATAGCCATTAGAAAATACTTAAGAACTCTACTCCCTATCTATGCTATTAGAGTTTCAGCCATCCAAGACCTAAGGTGTGTACAAGGGAACACACTAACCTTCGAAGGAATAGTGGGAAGACTTATTGCATTTGAGCTATCCAATTTTGACAATTATAGACCTAAGAACCTTGAATCTACCTTCAAGGCTAAGATGACAATAAAAGACATTGAGGAGGACACACCAAGAAAGAAGAGAAGAAAAGGAAAACATGCATCCAATGATAGCAACATAGATGAGGAAAATGTGGAATAGTTGGAAGCACTATTGGCTAGGAGATTCCATAGAGGAAAAGGTAAATTCAAAGGTAAGCTCCCTATCATATGTTTCAATTGCAATAAAGTAGGCCATATTGCTGCAAGATGTCCACAGAAGAAGAACTATGAAGGAAACAAGCACAAGAACAAAAGAGAGGATGATAGCAAAGATTACAAGGAGAAAGGCAAGAGATGCTACATTGTTGAAGAATATTTTGATGAGAATGATGATGAAGTAGTCTATGTAGCCATGAAGGATGAATCAGATAAAGATAAAGATGAAGAAGCAACATTGGTTACCTATGTGAACAAGAATGACAAGTGGATCATAGATAGTGGATGCTCACATCACATGACAAGAGAAAAAAGTAAGTTCATTACCTTTACTCAATATGATGGAAATAGTTTTAGATTTGGTAATTATGCCCCATGTCAAATCAAAGAAAAAGGATCTATCAAACTTACAAAGAAAATTTTATGTGATAATGCATACTATGTTGAAGGATTGAATTACAACTTGTTGAGTGTATCATAGTTAGGCAATGTAGGTTGTAAAGTTGAATTTGGAAACAAAATTGCTAAGATCTGTGATACTAATAGAAATCTAATAAGAAAAGGTGAACAAACTGGGAGTAATTTTTTTTACCTGGATATGGAAGATTCAACATGTCTTGTTGTTAGACTTGATCATGTGTGGTTGTGGCATAAAAGGTTGTGTCATGTTAACTTTGATAATCTGATCAACATTAGCAAGAAAAAGAAAGTCAGAGGTTTGCCCAAGTTGAAGAAATTTGAAAACACAATGTGTAAACAATGTCAACTAGGGAAGATGACTAATTCTAGTTTTAAAAGCAAAACATATACTTCCAACGAAGTACTAGAGTCAGTCCATACAGACTTATGTGGCCAAATAGAAGTGGAAAGCTACCTAGGAGATAGATACATAATGCCATTTGTGGATGACTACTCTACGATTATGACTGCTATGTTTTTAAAGAGAAAATCTAATGCATTTCAAATGTTTAAGTGGTATTTGGCCAGAGTTGAGAAGGAAATAGGAAAGAACCTGAAATGCCTAAGGTCAGATAGTGGAGGTGAGTTCACTTCAAAAGAATTTGAAATATTTTGCAATGACAAATGTATCAAAAGGAAAACATCAGCACCAAGAACACCACCCCAAAATGGTATTGCTAAAAGGAGGAATAGGTCAATGACTGAATGTGCTAGAACTCTGATGATGGAGAAAATTTTTGCACTAAAGTACTGGAGAGAAGCTATAAGTACTACAACCTACACATTGAATAGAGTTCAAGACAAGAAAGGTACATATGCAACACCTTTTGAATTGTGGTATGGTCACTCACCTAATGTTAAACATTTTAAAGTATTTGGTTGTAAATGCTATTTTCCCAAAGATACTAGAAATGGAAAGTTTGATGCTAAAAGTGATGAAGGCATATTCCTTGGATACTCCACTAGAAATAAAGCATATAAGTCTTTAAACACTAACACTAACAAGATTGTGGAGAGTGCAAATGTAAATTTTGATGAACATGCTGAAGTTCAAGTTGATGAGTCAAAGAATACAGAAGATTATAGATCCTTTGTATGCTTCTATGAAGGAATGAAAGTTGAAGACAATGCTCCAAATTGAGTTTGGAATCAACAACAAACTTTAGTATCTGCTAAGTCTCAAATAGTGAATGCTAAGCTGCATTTAGAAGTCAAGTTGCAGAATATAGAAAATGCACATTCTAATTCTAAAAATAGTATGAAAGAAAGGAATGATGAAATACTAGATGAAGAAGAATGAAATGACTCTAAAGCTAAAGGATCAAACATAGAAAGAAGGACTAAACCTAGATTAGCCATGTGAGAAGACATCACACTATAGATCAAATCATTGGTGACAAGGATGCTAGACCAATGAAAAGGAATAGGCTTAGGAACAAATCATGTCTGTTGAGTAAGGTTGAACCTAAAATAGTAAAAGATCCACTACAAGATGGTGACTAGTATAAAGCCATGGAAGAGGAGATAGATCAGATTGAGAAGAAGAAAAAATGGTCTCTAGTTCCTAGATCTGCTGATAAGAATGTGATTGGTACCAAATGGGTGTTTAGAAAAAAACTTGATGAGAATGGAGAGATAACAAGAAACAAAGTTAGACTAGTTTGCTAAGGCTATGCACAAGAAGAAGGACTATATTATGGGGAAACATTTGCCCCTATTGCAAGAATGGAAGGAGTAAGAACATTAGTTGTATATGTTGCATACAAAGGTTTCAAAGTTTACCAAATGGATGTGAAGTTTGTTTTTCTAAATGAAATATTGGAAGAGGAAGTTTACGTAGAACAACCAGAGAGATTTGTTGATGAGAAGAACAAGGACATGGTCTACAAGCTACACAAAGCACTTTATGGATTGAAGCAAGCACCTAGAGCATGGTAGGAGAGGTTGCACAAATATCTTGTGAAGATAGGATTTGAGAGAATAGATGATAACAACAACTTGTACATCAAAGTTGAAGAAGATAAAGACATTTTGATATCAGAAATCTTTGCTGATGATATAATATTTGGATGAAAAGATGTTCTTTGCAAAGATTTCATTGATCTAATGAAGCATGAATTTGAGATGTCAATTGATGTTTGCAGAAATCAATTTTTTTGTTGGATTACAAGTACATCAATTGAAGCATGGAATATTTGTGACCCAATCTAAATACATCAAGTAGGTACTCAAAACATTTGGGTTGGAAGAGTCAAAACCAATTAGCACACCAATGGCAACATGCCATAAGCTATCCAAGAATGATGAATCTGCTGAAGTAAATCAGACATTATATAGGTCAATGATTAGCAAGCTACAATATGTTGTACATAGTAGACCAAACATTACGTTAGTTGTTGGAATAGTAGCAATATTTTTTGTAAATCCAAGAAAAAATCACTTAATGGCAGTAAAGAGAATACTAAGATACCTAAAAGGAACTAATGACTTTGGTTTATACTACAAGATAGATGAGAAGTTTGAAATGAAAGCCTACACTGATGCAGATTGGGTAGGTAACATTGATAATAGAAAAAGAACCAGTGGAGGAGTACTTTTCTTAGGAAAGAGATTGATTACTTGGACCAATAAAAAGAAAAGATGCACCTCACAATCCACTACTAAAGCTGAATATGTGGTAGCTGCTATAAATTGCACCAATATTGTATGGATCAAACATTTGCTGCAAGGTATGAAGGAAGAGGTAACTGAGCCTGTGATACTTTATTGTGATAATACAAGTGCGATCAACATATTAAAGAATCCAATAATGCATGCTAAAACTAAGCACATTGCAATCAAGTATCACTATGTAAGTGAGCTAGTTGAAGACAAATAAGTGAAGATGGAATATGTTAGCTCAAAGGAAAAAATTGTTGATATCTTCACAAAAGCACTACCAAAAGATGCTTTTGAGTATCTTAGAGGTAAGTTAGGGGTGATACCCCTAGCTAAGGCTACTTGAAGCAAAAGGCAAGTATGCCCTGCATGAACTGAGCTTAATGATGAAGATTTTACACATTGATGTAGAGGATTTTTAATTTGGGATTCATGCCTAAAGTAATAGAAGTGCTAAAATTCTAAATTAGTCACAAGCTAGGTGATAGAGGGAGACATTAAATGAAACTTAAAAAGCTATACTTGCATGTTAAGATGCTAATATGTCTTTGGCATTGTTGTCAAAGAGGGAGAAGTAGACAACTGATCAACAACTAAACAACTAT
Source organism: Cupressus sempervirens (assembly GCA_028749045.1). Lineage (NCBI taxonomy): Eukaryota > Viridiplantae > Streptophyta > Pinopsida > Cupressales > Cupressaceae > Cupressus > Cupressus sempervirens. Next base: position 796,447,399 of record CM053790.1, read on the forward strand.
TGAAGATAAAGAATCACAAAAGAGGGAGAAGATGTTTGAAACTGATCACCAGGAGAAGGATCAAGAGGGAGAGATAGCAAAAAATTGATCAAATAAAGATAGAAGGAGAAGTTGACAAAAATAATTAGATGTTGATCAGAATAGCAGAAGATGAGCAATACATAGGGAGAAAGACAAAGAACAAGCTTAAAACAACAAAGAGGGAGAAGCTAAAATGAAGCAATCAGAGTAGTAGAAGGAAATGTGAAGTTACAATTTACTTTTTGTCATTTGACTTACTATTCTAACCTGATAAAGCTTGTGGTTAAATAGTTGAGTCTGATGATTGATCAGTTTTGGTTTGCCATCAATGCCAAAGAGGGAGATTGCTAGAAATCTGATTGAAAACCACATTATTGAAGATCAAAGAGAGAGGTTGTTGGAAAGAAGGAAGATTGTTGTTTTCAATCATTTTTTTGTCATTGATGTCAAACCTACTATTTTTAGGGATGATATTTTCTTATAAGATCCAACTACTATCATTTAGTTGATTGATGAAGAGGATTTGATCAACAAGATGTAACAAGAGCACCTAAGGGAAAGGTTGAGTTATGATGTTGTAATGAAGTGTGAGGATTAGTTAAGAGAATGGTTAAATGATGTATTGATGACATACTCAAAGTTACAAAGGTTGGTCACACTTAGAAACATTGGAGGAAGATGTGGTAACAAGGTGGTATGCAAAGCTTAAACTAAGATCTTTAGTGGATGTTGAGCAAGTTAGTTGAAGCCAAGAAAATTCTTAGTAGGAGTCGAGTAACAGAAAATTCTAGTGTGTGTCGAGTGAAGATCAAGTGCTGAGCAACAAAAAAAATTAGTTGGTGTTGAGTGATCTTCAGGTGCCAAGTATCAAGAAAAATATAGTGGGTGCCGAGTAACTCAGTGTAGATGCTTAAAATCATCCCAAAAAGAATGTATTAATTTATTTAATATTTCCCTTGACATTATAATTAATTATTTATTAACTAGTTATATTTTTCATATTCTTCTACTTATCTAATTTAATTTTTTTAATTAAATATATTCACTTCCCTAATGTATTTAAATTTAATTTGAATACTTCCATCCCTAATGTGTTAAATTTATTTAATACATGATCCTCCATAAATCCCATTTTAAATAAATTCTATTTATTTAATTCCCTCCACTTTATTAAATTCTTTAATCCTATGATTAAATTAAATCTTATTTAATTTAGTCTTGAACCTACCCTAAAACCTAGTCTACACCCATCACTCTCATCCTTCTAAGCCTACCCACTAGTTAATCCCACTTTATTATCCTAAATCTCTTTCAAATCACCTTTTTAGCAACTAAGTGGTTGCTCACACATGTGTAAACAATACAAGGCTCAAGGAGCCTCCTCTCATTAAACTCTCCAAAAAGGTACTCTTACACCTTTGACCCCCACTCCTTTCCCCAAGGTTGCTCACACATGTGTGAGTACACCTTGAGCCTCTCAAACATTAAAGGTGCTTTTTGACTTTTGCATGGCTTGTCACACCTTGGTCCCCTCAAACATTAAAGGCTCTTTTTGACTTTTGCATGGCTTTTCCTTTAGCACATGTGTCTCCTTGGTGGCACCTATGTGGATGCCACATAGATGCCACCTCCCCAAGGCCTCTCTGAAACCTATAAATGGAGCCCTTGTCTCAAGCATTTCCACATCTCCCTCATATGCATTGTTATCATGCTAGTTTGGTGTTAGAGCTTTCTAGTGATTTTCATAGTTGCATTGTTACTAACCCTTGGTAGTTGATAGATTTCATTTCATCTTGCATTGTTAGATTAGTTTGTTTTCTTGCACTTCCATACTCATATCCATTGAATGCTCTCAAGCATGGTTGATTCCATAGCCATTGTTTGAAGTATTCTCCACTCATTTAGCATAGTATTCATTCTCATATTGCATTTCTTATCAAGGGATTTACTATAGTTGTGTTTTGGGTGAGCACACCAACATCCCCCCAATCTAAATACACCAACAAGGCCTCTCATAGGTGTCTGTGTTGAGTTGTTTGAGGTTGCACGAGGACTTTGTTTTTTGGTTTCTTTGAGTTGCAAAACTCAAGCATAACATTAGTTGTGTTTGTTTTATTTTGAATACTTGATGTATCTATTACAACTAATGTGTGTTTGTTTACTCTTGTTTCTAATAGGCAGGTTTTCTTGCATACACTCAATATGTGCCGAGCACCAGTATTTCAATAGTGCTAAGTTACTGCATTATTTCAAATGATGAAGATTCACCAAATCTAAGCTAACATAGTGGTTACATTAAATTTTGTGAATGAGTTGTGTTGGTGTTTGAAAACGTTGGAGGGTTTTCAATTATCCCAATGAGAAGATGACATATCTAGGGGCAACTAACTCCCATTTTCAACATGCCCTTTCAAACACCAGGCCAACTATAAGTCTTGACCCTTCTTCTACTTCAGGCTCTGCAAAACCTAGGCGGGTGGACCTCAGATTCAATCAACATCATACTAGTGCAAAACATATCCCTTAATCTAACAATGTAGATAAAAACCCTTATATCTCCTAGTAACTCATGTAATAACACAGATCTACAGTAGCTAGATGTAAATCTATGACATTCATAAGCTGACTGAGGGTTAAACAACTATGCCTCTTCAACATAAAATGTAAAGATGATTTGAATTTTGTTTTGATTTTATGTGAGTGGGGAAAGTAGATGAAAACCTAGTATAGACAACAAACTAATGACCCTGTAGCTGATTACTGCCTGATCTATTGGACAATTCATGAATCTCCCTCATGCATTTTGGATATCTGATACTTATTCATATATTCAAATATATGATCTATCCATTCACCTTGTAAATAGACATCAATGTTCAACTTAAATCTCATTCTTACCTGATATCCTCCTCAATAAACCTACAACCCTGTTGAATCTCTAAAGCATTTACATAATTTCTTGACTTACAAGAAACAATGAAACAACATTCAACCTTAAGGGACTGCAAGTATGACCTAAGCTCTTTGTTGAAAGATCATAAAACATTACAACTCATTGAGAATAGAGACAAGATTTAACATGAAACTCACATTTTTTGTTTTTGGTATTGATTTACTTGAAATAATACATAAAAATGCATGAAATTAACTCACAAATCACCTAATAAACAGACTGTACAACAACATATGCTATCATACAAGAGAGAAAACGGCATGAATGAGAAATTGATGGGATGGGAAGAGGGTATCAAAGAAAAAGCAAAGCTTCATGGTCTGGAACCAGCTTATCCCAAATCTTCCATTCAAAATTCATCAAGTCCAAGGCCAGTTCTACTAACTATCTTCATTCCAGAGAAAACTTTCCAAAATTCCAACCCTTACAAAAGAGAAGAAGAAAGAATAAATAGAAAGGAAGCAATTCCCAAATTCATTATGTAGATGACATGTGTCCCTTTAGAATTCCTTCCCAAGAAGCTAAAAATAATCTTTCTACCTTCTCTCCTTAACTACCAGGATCAAATCTTTTTATTGTACCTCTCAAGTGCATCAAATATCTTAGCAATTTGATGATGAAAGAATGCAACTAATTTTTGATATTAAAATGCATTCACTATAAAAAGTGAAAAACCAGTTGAATATGGTCTTCAGAATGAAATATAATATTTTCTAGCTTATTGTTACCACATTCAAGCTTCAAAAGGTCTTCAAATCTTCTCTTTAACAAACTTTGATGCTCAATGATCAAATTTGCCTGTTTTGCTGCCAATACCCTCGAAAACACAAATTGACCTACAACACAAATTGGTGAATACCTGTGTACAAACTGACTTCGTATTTGGAAAATTTATATCTTCCTAGTTTTAGTGGTATATTGGAGTACCCATTTTTGATATAAAATTCCCAAGTTATGCCTTTTTGAAGATCAGGCCTCTATCTCATGGCTTCCATAGCATTTGAAATTTTCAAAATTTATCCATGTATGAAGTTCAAAATTTATTGTAAATCCTTTTAGATTTTAAAGGCCTTTGGGTATGGGAATGTCTTTGGACAAATATTTCAAATAATTAATTTAAAATCATTCTTGAATTTTCCTTACCCATGAATTCTGGGTTAACCTTCCTTGAACACTTGCCACATGTCGATCTCTTATTGGCTCACTTTCTATACAGTTGGTGCCACATCATCACCACCTCTTCATACCACCTTAGTGTCACTATGTTGTTATGGTAATTATCTTGCATCTTCCCTATAGCAAGATAGCGACATCTACATGATCAGGACACATGTCGTAATCTCCTTCCATCTCCATTTTACGTGCCGTTTCATCATCTTATCACTGCATTAACTATCTGGTTGCCACTTGTCAATTTTTGCTTCATTGACAATGCCCCATCATTGCCACACAGGACCCATGACTGTCTGCCAGATTTTCATGGTTTTCCAGTGACTCGTTATGTCACTAGCCAGAAAACCTAGGATTTTTTGGCTAGCAAGGTAGCAACTCGCCAGATTTTTCAACTTTTTAGCCGCTTCACAGTGCTAACATCACCTTGTGTTTACATGTTTGTTCGTTCAAAATTTAACATTACTACTGGCTAGATCTAGTTGTCATCCACCTCCAGGGTCTAGACACAGTGCTTGACTTTCAAAAGCCATTGGCTCTTAAGACATCATAATGATTGTGTAGGTTTGTACTTAAAGATTATAAAAATCTTTTTCCTAGAAAATGTGGGATTAGGGATTTAGTTAAAAAGACCTGCGCTTCTCCATTTCAAGTCACCTTCTTCCCTTCATTAAGCATGTGGTGCTTCCCCCTTTGACCTACTGCTCTACTTAAGTGTAAAGCTCCCTCCTTATTTGCATTCTCCTTGTCTCACATAGTCTTCTTCTTATTCCTTTATACCCTACCACTTCCTTTTAGCCTGGTGCCTCCTATGTGTTGACCTCTATTATTGGAAGCATGGGTCTGCTACTTTTTCTTCTTTTTTAATAGTGTCTCCTTATTAAAAACCTCACCTCTTGGTTTTATTGGTATCATTGGGTGTGGTTTAATAGTAGCTACACCATATTATGTTCACCATAGCATTCTCTTTGGCAGGCTTTCGACCCTAGAAGATGATTTTCTGCATCTATTGAAAAATCACTTCTGCAAACATGTTGGTCTCATAGATTGATCACAAGATGTTTAAAAATGATATTGGAAGCAAGTTAATCACATTTAGGAAGGTATCTTAAGAAAAATCTGGCTGAGCAAATTTTTCCTTATGGAGTACTCTGTTCTTAATTTTTTGGAACTTGGTGAAAAATGGGAAAGTAAGTCTATAATAAAAGAAACTTTCTATTGGGCCAATAGAAACAATGAAAAGACATGGAAAAATCCATTAGAAACCCTCACATTTACTAGCATAATAGATTTATCCTTTAATTCACTCATGTGGCACGAATCTTGAAGATTAATGGGTGAATTGGGATTTCTATATAGAGATGAACATAACAGATTTTCAAATTACCACTCTCTTTATTGAACTAGTATGTTGTTGTATTGAATAGTGATTTCAAAGCTCTCACCGTACCAAGTTCTACTCTCTGTACTTCTTTCAATTTTTAGATTTCAATTCATCTCTATCTATGAAGTGATACATGTGAAGTTTTGAGAAGCTATTTTTTGATTCAAGATCAAACTAAGGAAGCTCCTATGTTCCAAAAGTTTGATTACTTGTTTGGGTAGTGGGCTCATCTTACATCTACCGTACTACAACTCCTAATAGGGATTCAAAGTCTCCTAATAGGGACTCTTTATACTAAATTTTCTCATTGACTCCTAATAGGGTCCATCCTGTAACAAGGAACTTATATATCAATATATTATCTAGTGGGAATCATCCCCACCTAGGTTTTCCCTCGGCTAGGGTTTCCCTAGTTAACAAAATATGGTGTTATGAGTCATCTATGTGCATGGTTACTATTACTATTCAGCATTACTTTATTACTTTGTTATGTATGGTTTAAAGTAAGAAATAATATCTAGTGGGTGACTAAATTTTGCAAATTATTGATTCACCCCTCCCCACCTCTTAGTAATTCCTATTTCTCACAATTCATATCAGAGCCCAATTACTTAGAAGAGGCTTAATGGCTTGAGTCTATGGATATAGAATAGTTGATGAAGAACCTTGAAGAGGCTCTTGAACAAATTGATCTCCTTATTGAAGAAAGAGATAAGCTAAAAGATAGATATGATGACTCCAAAGTATATATTGGACAATTGAAGGACAAGATGATTATTAAATTTGAAACTACTAAATTTGAAACTAGTGATGATGATAATTAAAAGTTGAAGATAGAGTACAAGATCTTGAAGCATGAACTAAAGATTATGAATCTGAAGTTGACTTTGAGGAGTGATCCTAGCAAAGTTGAATCTAATTTGAAGACTAAGAATATAGATCTTAGAGAAAGTCTAGCAAAGAAATCATCTAAGCTTGAAATAGTGAAAGAAGATCATGAAGAACTTCATAAGTACAATATTATTGTGAAAGGTGAACTAATTCAATGCAAGAAGCAACTTGAGAAGCTTTATTCTAGTAGAGAAAAGCTTGATGCTTCTATGTCAATACAGAGACCTACTTATGATAAGACTGGTCTTGGTTATCTATTTGATATGTCTGCAAAGAAACTAGAGATTAGATTAGATCAAAAAGAAAAAGAAAAATCTAATGATAAGATTGAATATAGTCAATCTTCTGATAATCCTAAAGAAGTTGGACAAGATAAGGAAGTTGAGATTTTCGATAAACCAAAGCAAGTGAAATCTCCTAAGGAAATCAAGTATGAATTCAGAGGTAAGTGTTTTTCATGTAATGAAATAGGTCATATGAAAAGAGATTGTACAAATAATTCAATTAATCATGTAAGGGATTTGTATTGTCATAATTTTCATGGTATGGGTCATAAAAAAAATTATTGTAGGAAAACTAAATGTTATAATGATAGAAGGAATAATATAATGTCTAGAAATATTAACCCTATAGATAGAAGAAGAATGAATGAAAGGACATTGTGTGAAGGAAGACCTAATGCAGAAAGAAGATAGATCATTTGTTATAAGGGTAACAACTTTGGACACATAGCTCAAAATTGTCATACACCTAATGATTAGTAGAATCCTAGAAGCATAGCTCCAGTATGTCAGTTATGTAACAACTTTGGACATATAGGAAAGTATTGCAAAATGGACAAAAACTTTAGAGATAGAAGGAACAATCCAGAAGAAACTTCAAAAACAAAAGGAATGATGAAAGAAATGTCAAAAATGAAAGAAGGAACCATGAGAGGAACTCTAGAACTAACAAAGATAATGAGGAACAAAGAAATGTAGTTAGTGAACTTTGAGAAAAACTCAATGAGGCATTTGTAAAAGGATCAAACACCTCAAAAGAAAATTTAGAAGCTGATGAGATAGGAAGATTGAAGTTAGAAATTGAGTTTGATTCAACTAACTTGAATTAAGCTTGTTCACAGCACCAAAATTTTGATAACTTCATCTAAACATTGAACTAGAGATAGTAAAGTTGGGAAAAGGTGTGTTGGTGTAAATAAGTATTTACTTATTACACCTACTTAAGTTTACTTAGGTTAATGCATTATTTAATTATTTTGCATTATTTTATTATTTTTATTTGTGAGACACTTAAGAGTTTGCACACCTTTTTGAGTTGTCATGTAGACAACACAAGAGTACGCAACTCTATTTTAGCACATGGTGTCTACAACACTATTTTGTGTGTCACACCCTTGTAGGCTTATCCTCTCATCACCGCACTTACTTCTGTGCTTAATGGAGGATAACCCATATCTAGTGGACATGTACTTGGTTGTATGACACATCATGGTGTTGATTACGAGGCATTCTAGATGTATCTCAGAGGCCTTTATATACATGTACTCCTACTATGTTGAACATCACATTCTGAATAGAGCAATGTATTCGGACATACTCTGATTAATTGATCATATCCATTTTTGGTCTACTGTGTGCTTGTGTTTGAGTTCTTAGTTCTTGGGTGAATTTTTCCCTTAGGAAAATTCTTACATGGTATCAGAGCAACTTGGAGATTTTCTCATCACATAGCCATTTTGAGACCACGCTTGCTTCATCACCTCAGCCCGAATCTAGAGTGCTGCAAAAATTGGGAGTGTCCAGCATCATATCTGACCTCACCATGGCATTCAAAATGCTAATTCGGTGAAAATTGGCTACAAAGCTGCCTACCCTAGGCCAAAGTCGATTGTGAGACAATTTTTTTTTCAAACTGGCACTCGAAGAATTGATTTGTAGAATTTGTATGATCATTTCAGATCTGCATATTTAATTTTTAGATCTATATTTTTTTCATCTGTATCTTTGCTATTTTTTCATATCTACATTATTTTCTGAAAAAAAATTGGCCATAGGGCCATAGGAGAGATTTTTTGCAGGTGAAGATTGAAGCTTGCTGGTGCAAATCTAATATTTGCATCATATTCAGAAGGTCCAAAAACCCCCAGATCAGATTTTGTTTCATCTAAATCGGACATCTGAGGCAAAATCTAGAGCCATTTGTTTTTTGGAGGCATGGCAGTGATTCAGAAAAAATAACTGCAGCAGCAATTTTCAAACATCGATATCTTCCTCATACGGACTCCTTTTTGTGACCAATTTTTTTTTGTTTTTTGGTAGGATTTCGTGATCTACACATTGGTGTAGGTGGTTTGAGATCTCTATTTCTAAATTTTTCTACAACTCCAAAATCTCAAATTTTGCCACTTAAAATGCTTGGTACGAGCTCATCTGGACTCCAAATCAGGTTCTATTTTTTTTTAAAGTGCATATTTTTTTGTCTACTTTACAAATCTAAAATCACATTATAGGTTCTATAGATAGAAATACTACTTTCAAAAGTAGGTCCTAAATTGGTAAGTGGATACCAAGTGCCTAAATCGTTCATTAGGAGGGGGTTCTTTGATTCTTTTGGGGTTCATTGATTGACCTCATGGAGTCTTGTCAGATTTGTCATTTTGGTATTAGACCACAATTGAGAACAAGGAACTATTACAAATGGAGGACTTTGATAGAGAACATCTAGGATTACTTCCTTATCTCTATTGAATGCCACCACATTTTGATTGGACATATATTATCAAGCTTAATCAATTTCTACGTATAATTATGAGTAGGGAATCTTTTGGTCCTCTTAGATTGGCACATTTTCCTTGTGATATTTGGTGGTCTATTTGGGAAGCATATGGAGATCCATGTGATCCTCCATCTCTAGTGGACTTTCTACATCCAATCACTCTAGCTATGGTTTCTTCAACCTCAAATGAGATCACACATCCAGCTCCTATTGCTCCTACTGATCCTATTCCAACCATAGATGCTTCAAAATCAGTGTAGTAGGATACTTTACATCTTTCTACTCTACCTTCATGTGAAGACTTCCTTTCAGACATTGCATAGTTGTTCATGGAGTCTCACGTTGAAGATGTGGGAGACATTATTGATGACATTCATCTTCTTTTTGAGGTGGATACTTCATCCTTTGCTGTAGTGATAGATTCATGTACCTCAACACTGCAGGGTACTCATGGTCTTCTAGGTGATGATTTCTTGTTAGACATTTTAGTTCTATTCTTAGAGTCACACATAGTAGATATGGGAGACTTTTATGATGATTTCTCAGTTCTCTTTGTTGAGGAGTCTTCTACAGTTGTTACGAGGGCCCACTCTGACCCTCAACTCCATGCTCTACATGATCAATCCTTCTAGATTTACATGATTGTGGATTCTTCTTTACAACATCTACAAGAGGTCTCTTCATTAGTTGAGAAGACTGTTGGTTTTCTAAGACAAGTTCTACCTCCTTCCTTGTTTGATCTACTCTTCTCTTCAGCAGTTTTGGAGGAAGCCATCATCAGTATCGACACAAGGACTTTTGGATAGGCTTTAGAGACACCGATCATCATAGAGATTCCTTCTCCATATAGGGGACATATCTCATAGGTACCCTTGCCTTTGTTTCTTTCAAAGGGGAGGAACATCATCCAAAGGTCATGGATCAGCTTCTACATCAGAGCATTCTTTACTGATTGGCACACTACTTTTAAGGGGGGGGACTACCTTGTCTTCTTCTTCTCTTTTTTGGGGGAGACTTTTTCCTCATAAGAGGTTTTGTCCTTCTCCATTCTTTCTTGTATATACATGGATGTATGCCATAATGGGGGAGTTTTGATTACTCCATCCATCCATGCATCCTTTTTCATCTCTCTTTTTAGGGGAGGGCTTTTCCCATGAGGTTTTTCCTCTTTCCTTGCTTTATGGGAGATTTTTTGCCTAAGGGAAAAATTCACCTAGAAACTAAGAACTCAAACACAAGCACACAGTAGACCAAAAATGGATATGATCAATTAATCAAAGTATGTCTGAATACATTGCTCTATTTAGAATGTGATGTTCAACACACTAGGAGTGCCTATATATAAAGGCCTCTGAGATACATCTAGAATGCCTCGTAATCAACACCATGATGTGTCATACAACCAAGCACATGTCCACTAGATATGGGTTATCCTCCATTAAGTACAAAAGTAAGTACAGTGATGAGAGGATAAGCCTACAAGGGTGTGACATGCAAAATAGTGTTGTAGACACCATGTGCTAAAATAGAGTTGTGTACTCCTATGTTGTCTACATGACAACTCAAAAAGGTGCACAAACTTCTAAGTGTCTCACAAATAAAAATAATAAAATAATGCAAAATAATTAAATAATGCATTAACCTAAGTAAACTTAAGTAAGTGTAATAAGTAAATACTTATTTACACCAACAAGGTGTATCAAGATAAGTTTATATTGTACCTAAGCTCACTTGTAATTTGTAGCTTATCTAAACTAGTTATGAAGGAAATGGGAGTTATTATTATTACAAAGAAAGTTAATTATGTAGCAAAAGATGAAAAACTATGTTTTTATAGAGAATTTTTTGGAGAGAAGTTTTGTGAAGTATTGTCATGATGGAAGGAGGATATGGTAAACCTCAGACAGCATCTGAAGATTGGTTAGAAGATCTTGAATAGTTATTTGATTTCAAATTTAATTGATAGCTTTTTTGTGTTTGTAAAGAACATAATTAATGCAAGTTTTAATTGAAGGAATAAACTGGAGTATAGACTTGATTACCACTTCATTGTGATCACATCCAAAGCATAGAGCACTCAGAAACAACTTCATAAGGAAATTTTAAAGAAAACCCTATTTATGGAAAAAGGTATTTTATCATTTATCTATAGAATTTATCCAATAAAAGTTTATATTTGATAGAAACAAGGATATGTCTATAGTTCATAATGTTGAGAATGAAGAGAGACCAAAATTGATGGTTATTTCCATCAAACCCATAGAAAGAAACCTTAGTTCAGCATTATCCATTACGCCAAACAATGTAGTGCATCTAGAAGATATAGGAAGTTATCTTATGAGTAAGTTTGAATCTACTGGGAGTGGGTATATAAACAAAGATATGGAATTAATATTTAACCACAATATGGCTATGAAGCCTGTATTTGAACATTTGAAGGAACTAGATCTATTCAAATATCATTTCTACCATGAATTAGACATATATGAGTGGGCACAAATCATACTAAGTAGAATTCATGATGGTAAATTATGGATGGAAAATAGTGTAGTTGATATTTCAACTGACCTTATACATGAGGTAACTATTCTTAGTAAACAAGGAAGTGTACCTATAGGCAAGAAATTGGTTAAGAAGAAAATTGAGAGTTTTACCAAAGCAATGTATAATAAAAAGGCCATGGTAATCAACACTATTAAACAAGATGATGTAAGATTCCTTAGTAGAATCATTGACTTAGTGAGTTTACTTTAGGCTTATTATCTCCTAAATCTAGCCACACAACATAATAATCTAGTAAAATTGGTTTAGCAAGAGAATATAAGGCCAATTTTTTCAAGTTTGAACCATTGGAAATAGTCATTTTTCCAAATCATCAAGCTATGTAGGCATCTTCAGTGGCTAACCAAGGTCTTCCTAGTATAATTGGATACACCCCAAAGTGGCTTGGGTGATAGGATGACAAAATCAAATGGATAGTCCTAGGAATCCAAAGTAACAGTAACATCCTCAATCATACCATCAAGTTTGATAGTAGAATTGTCAGCAAGTGGGAGTATGTTTGGGGTTTCTATTATACCAATGATATTTAAGTTCAAGATCACTTCTCTGGTCATTATATTAATTAATGCTCCTAGATCCATAAAGCCATTCTAGACTTGAACTTCATTTATATGGACTTCCAGGTTTAGAATATTTTGGAACCATGGACCTATTCAACATGAGATCAAACACTTAACCAATGACATGAACAATCTAAGGGTCCCTCTTTTTCCTACTAGGATTATTTATGTAGGCTTCTTTAATAACCTTATTGTATGTTGGAATTTTGTTTAGGGCATCTAACAATGGTATCTTCACTATTATTTGCATCAGTTGATTAAGAAATTCTCCAACAAGAGGATTCTCAATAGGAACATAGAGCTAAGAAAATCTTTGTAGAGATAGTGGATGCTTGGCTATAGGAAGTGGTTGTAGAGTAAAAATGGGTGCCTCCTTAATAGGTTTATCTTCAGTGCTAATTTTAGTGAGAACTGGTCCTTTAGGAGTCACTAAAGTAGTTCCAAACCTTAGATGTATATGTTAGTGATTAAACACAAACAAAAATAACAATTACATGTAAATATAACCAATATCAAAAAAAAAAAAAATCACACAAAATAGAACATAAAACATCAAGATCTAACATGGTTCACCAATCCTTGGGCTAAACAATGAGTCCAATATTATTACAATCCAGTGATTGTGACCTAATTACAATTTGTAATACCTTACAGCTCAATACTACCACAATAAGTAATTTTTGCATCTCACAATAATAAAATATACTTAACCCTAAGCCCTTTTATACAATTATTTAAGTTTCTTTAGGGTTAGAACATGTTAGCCATATGTATAGTATGTATAGTACTTCCCTTATTAGTCACCATATACTAATAGTATATCATTGATAAAATAGGTTTGTTGCTAGCTATCATTAGACTAGTAAACTTTCTTTTGTGTGGGAAATTTATTGGGATTTGGTGTTGGTTGAGAAGGAAAATGGGTTTTCTTAGTTAGATTAGAGCTAGGTGAAAGAGGAGGCATCAAGGTTGGTTGTTTTGGTTTCTACAAGATACCATATTGTTGGTTAGGCCACCAATGTGGTGATTGCAACTAGTTACCTTGTGGGGCTCACCATTGGTTGGATAGTTGCTACCAATTTGGATATTTTTGTTGCCAATGATTAGGAGGAGATTGCTAGTGTTGTTTCCATTGGTCGGGTGGAGGTTGATATGATGGTTGGTTATTCCACATGGGTTGATATTGAGTAGGCCAAGAAGAATTTAATTTGGATTTGGTGGAGTAATATTTTGGAAATTAGAATTTTTCCTTTGATTGTTAAAATTACCAAAATTTTGGAGAGGGTCTTGAGGCATACCTTGTCTCTAGGCACATGGTTTTTGTTGACAAACATACAACACTTCTCTATTGTCATAAATTTCTTTCAACTCAATTGGCATATTCTAGGATTGAACTTCCACATTAGCAACCATCTTACACTTGTAATTCATCTTCTTCTCTTGACACTAAGAGAAAAATTCAACTAACATAGCTTCATCCTCTTCATGTTTCCTCCTGGCTTACATGGTGTCCATTTGGTTAGAAAAATTATTGATAATACATTTCTTAGAGTCAAAAAAAATATTTGAAAGATCCATTCTTGATACTCCAACTCCACTAGTCTTTATAGGGTTAGAATGAATTCTTCTCCCCTTCTTCACATTGGACCTTGAATAGTTTCTACAATACCTCTTGATATCTTCCCAAGTGCTTTGTGTAATATCTCCACCATCCATGAGGTCCAAGGCTTCCACACAAGCCTCACTAACACCTCTTAAGAAAATTTTCTTCATTGAGTTGATGTTCAATGTTCCTTCACAGATTATAAAGGAATCTCAAACTGTAGTCTTCCAAAGTCCCATCATCTTTTTGTTACATCTTAAATATATAATCTCCCCCCATGTCACTACCTCTACAATAATCTTTGTTCTTGGCAAGGAATATAATTTTTATTGTATCCCAATCTACTGTAGCATTAGCTCCTAACCCCTTAAACCATCTTAGAGTTGCCTCTTTCATAGTAGAGGGAAACAACTTTTTATGAGCATCAAGTGTGTAGTCATAACTCTTACAAACGATGTCAAACTCAAAGAAAAAGGTCTCGGGGTCCTCAGTAATCAAACCATAGGACTTCAGGAGTGTAGAAGTAGGAATATTTTTTATAACATTGTTTTCATGGAGGTTAGGAAAGGGAAATGAAAAGGTAGGTTGCATCATCCTTAGTGGTGGTGGTAGTTTATTTCTTTTTTGGTAAATGACAATGGCTAGGTAGTTGTCTTGATAGTCAAGTTCAGAAAAAGGATCATTCAAATGTAGGGATTCTACTAAAAATAGAGGTAAAGGAAACTCTTATGTGGCATCAAAAAACAAATTCTCAGGTTGGAAAGATCCTTCAAATGGAACTTCTAGTAGTGGCTCTTCTTCAAATTATGGTCTAGGCTCAATATTTTATTTGATCACAAGAGGGTTATTTGGAAGGAATCTCCCAAAATGATCTCTTCTTTGATACATGCAGAAAAATTAATACTAAGCTTGCCTCATGTGAAACTACTTGATATCTAACTATGCTAAGAACTTCTACAAATGACTCATAGGAGGGGTTTAAATTGATACCATCCTTAACAATGACACCAAAAATATTGGGCCAATATATCACCTTGGGAACTATACTTTGTAACTTGTGAATTTGGACATTCTCAAGCAACAACTAATGACTATTAAACTTGTTTACTATATTGACAAGTGATAGACTTCAAGTGATGCTCACAAAGTATATGCTTTAAACCTCTTAAAACATCCTTACTAAGATACAAGAATAAGATGTTCAAACCATCACATTGAATTGAAGTAAATATAGTAATTCAATTGAAAACACCACAATATAGAAATAGACCTATTGTACTACTTATGTTGCAAGAAAAACCACTAGTTCTATTAC
The DNA here is from genome assembly GCA_028749045.1 of Cupressus sempervirens. Classification (NCBI taxonomy): domain Eukaryota; kingdom Viridiplantae; phylum Streptophyta; class Pinopsida; order Cupressales; family Cupressaceae; genus Cupressus; species Cupressus sempervirens. The sequence goes on from CM053790.1 coordinate 796,462,636, forward strand.
TTATGGTCGTAGGAGAAACATATCACCAACTTACTTCTAACAAAGTAGGAAACTAATTCTACCAAAATAGAGCATTCACTCACCAAGTGGCCCCCCTTGAATTAGTGAATGAAAAGACTATGTAGAATCCAAATACTTGATAAGAAGAGTATCATACTATTCATATTGAATCCATCAAAGTACAACTAGAAATTATGAAATCATAAACTTCACTACTTGTTGCAATCCAAAGGATTTCCAACTCACTCTGGAAAATCAAAGAAACTGCTTATTTATTCATTTATGGCCTCTTCCTATAGAGATGGAAGATCCTTTAGAGGTGGAATCTCATCTTACTTGGGGATCTTGGAGCTAGGTGATTGTGGATGGGAGTGATTTCCTATGGCTTGGTCTATTTTAGGGCCTCTTGGTGACAATTGAGTCTTTCTTAGATCCTTCTTATTTTTGGACTCTATTCTCTAGGCCTATTTAGAAGTGAGTTCATCTATTTTGTTGGTTGGGAGATGCTCCTTTGATGCTTTGGGTATCATCAAGTGGTTTCTAGTGGCTCGACATTCATCTTCCACCTCTAAAAAAAAATTCTTGTGGGGTTAGAATGCTGTTGAAGATATGCTTTAATGAGGTTGTTGTTCTGGTAATTGTGGGCCCTATGCATCTCCTATAGAGGTGGAGATCTATCATGTGATTCTAATGCTAAGGCTTTTGTGACTTTTTATTACTGGACATGGTAAAATAAGTTATTCCCTTTGACAATTTGGTATTTAAATATTTTATAAATTTTACTATAGCATATGATTGTGAGTCTTAATAAATGCATAGTTAGCCATCGAAAATAATATATTAAAATAAATAAGTATTTGACATACCAAATTAATGAGTTGAATAAATATATAATATAAGACATATAAGATAAAGTATATATAAAATACACACTTACACTACATACTACATCGAGGCATTTTCCACCTTCATTGGGATGAAAATGGCTAAGGATATAAAGATATAGAAAGAAACTAGCTTGAAAGTGATTTGTTAAACATTGTTAATTTTTTTAAGGTTCATCTCCCTTGAGTTGGATGATCTAGGTATGGACAGAGTGGCATGGATTTCCTGCATTCTCTTAAGGAATATTATTATCATCACTTAATTTTTTTAGTACTGAGAAAGATGCAGTTGTCTATGTTTTATTTGTTTTGAGTTGGTATTGTTGAGGAATCATTCAAATATAGTAGGAATTTTCATAATAACCTTAAGAAGAGAGAATTGTTCCGTGTAAGCATTGATTGTATTTATTTATGTGTGATGTTAGTTGTATTAAAGGATGTGACACTATATTCATGATAACAATTGATTTTATAATAGTTAATATTAGAATTTTGTTGGTTGATTATGTCAATAGTGTTCTACTATGATATTAGAGTTAAAATAAAATAGGGTTTGTTCATTAGATTTTTGGTAATTAATTTGAAGGGATCAAGAGGGTTAAAAAAAAGCACATGTTGACATATGATTAGTAGATTGTAAATTAGAAGGTAAAAGAGAAGACAATTGAAATTCTATCTTATGGATGAAAAAAATGACTATGGAGTTATATCAAGATACAAAAATAAGATAATTGAGTTGGAAGATAGAGTAAGACAAAGACAAGGGAAGAAGTTAAGAAAGGGTCAACAAAAGGAGTTTCAACTATTAGTATAATTAAATATTACTTATTATACTTTATTTAAGTTTACTTAGGATAATGCATTTTCATATGAGCTATCATGTAGACACCTAGGAGTTAGCACTCTATTTGAGCACATTTTGTCTACTACCTCTCTTTGTGAGATACACCTTTATGTTCTTATCCTCTCATTGTTACACATACTTGCATGCGCAATGGAGGATAATCCACATTTGGTGGACATGTGCATAGTTTTTGCTCTTATCACTTGCATGACTCCTAGTTATCTTGCATTACATATATATTTAGGCATATCTACATGTATCATATCTCATTATCTGATTAGCTATTCATTTGATCACATCATTTTGTCTCTCTTATGCTATCAATTGAGCTTCTATATATTGGCATTTTCATTATTTTCTTATTCTTATAGAAATAGTTAGAGTGTCAGTTGAGGAGTTATGGTGCATATCGAAAGATTATGATATTTACAAAAATGATCGAGGCAAAGAAAAAGAAATCTACAACAAAGGTTTTGAGGAATAATGGGGAGATGGAAAAGAGTGAAGTAATTTATTTACAGTGTAGGAAAGATTCATTGTTAAAGAGGGAAACCACGAGTCAAGGATTAGAGGAGAGGCATTGTTAGAACATTGAAAGATAGGATTCATTAAAGAGTTAGAAAAATATAGGTGGATAAAAGACCCTTGGATGATATCTTCCAAGATTTACAAAGATAAATAAATGAATGAGTGGGATGAAGATGAAGAAGAAGAGATAGTTGACTTTGAGAAAGTTGTTGAGTTGTGTTACCTCAAAGAAGGGGAAGACATTGAAGATTATGGTGAAGAAAGAGAAAAAGGAGACTACAATGAGAAATAGTACATCCTATCACAAGAGGAGTATGAACATTTTGTAGTAGTGGTCACAATATATGTTGGAGAGGAAGTTTCAATAGAGATAGAGATCTTTAGGAACCCCATATATGATGAAGATTTATTGGTTTTAGAGAACACAACTTGTTTTGCTTAACTAGGGCATTCTCTTGATAATCCCTATAGTGATTAAAAAGGAGAATATCATCACTTTTCTAGAGAGAAAACAATGATGCTTAAGACTGGTAGTAAAGATATGAATGTCTATTACATAACTTGGACAATGTACAAAAGTATTTTTCCTTTGAACATCACACTACGCTAAGAAATGAATTCCAACTCACAAACAATGATATAGAAATTGTAACTAAATGACATAACATAGAGGAAGAGAAATCAGTTGTGGGACATTTTTATTCCTTTAACTTTGTGTCTATTTTAAGTGATTTATGTACACATGATAGAAATGGTGTTAAGAACAATAATGATTCTCAATGGAGGAGAATTATTAAGCTTTCAAGGAGTTGGAAAAAGAGGAAGAAGACCAAGTGGACAAGAAGGATGTATGTTCAAGCAAGTAGTTGGAAATAAAAGAATAAAAATGTGACAATTTGAAGAGATATCCATTTTGGTGGAAGGGAACACTCTTGCTTAGTTCCTCAAGACAAAAGGATAGTTGTATGAATTTATATTATATTTATTCTAACTCTTTCCTCGATGTTTGATGTGGCAACATTTTGGGATGATAACAAGTCTACATTACCACAAAAAAATGTAATAATAAAATCATTATTTCTTGAAGCTTACTTTCATGTAATTAAGTTTTGAACTAAAAAGTTTAAAAATTTTAAAATGAAGACAATGATACAAGGACTGAAATAATCTAATTTTGTTAGACTATTATTTTTTAAATTATATATATATATATATGATGCTTAAATTATTTCTTGCCACACAAATATATAGTTAAATATTCATTTATCAACTATACAAAATTAAAATTATTCTAGAATTAGTTTTCCTTCCCTGATAGCTTATCATGGCTATTTTAATGGGTTGTTGTATGTACTTAATTTGGAGTCAACGGGAAAAACTCCAAATTGCTCATTATTAGAAACTATGTAGTGACTATCACAGCTAGCACCGACTATGGTGCAACATATTTGCACCAACCGAATGCCATGCCCCCATGCCCATGAGATGTCACATACTGCCATGTCGGTAAAATATGCCAACTAGTTTACAGACTACACAATACGCCTGATATCTCATGAAGGTAACTTTTTAAAAGTATCTACAAATATTTTTATTAATCTGATAAGTTCTTAGTAAAGTAATTAAAAATTTGTTTAATTTTTTCAATTGGTTTCTAAAGTTAATAATCATGAAAAAATATTATTTAATAATCTATGTTAATGAAATTTTAATTTTAAATGATAATGAAGTTATAGATCAAATGCAATATGTTGGATCAATTTGTTTGGTCCTCCATGGTGTGATATGAAATGTTGATAACATAAAATCATTTTACAAACTCTCATTGTGGAAATTTAATGTATTGTATGTAGAATATATAACTTAAGATATAAACAAGACAAAGAGTGCTACAAGACTAAAAGAAACAAAACAAGGTAGTGGCTAAGTACTTGCCTTTTATTATATTAATAATAGTTTTAGTTGTATATATATAAATTTATAATTTGATAATTAAATATATTAATTGATTAATTGTTATGATATTTTTAAAATTATAATAAATAGTTGAAATTTAATGAACAAAATCTAATAATAATCCTAAATATATTTAAATTATAATACTAATTTAAATGAAATATATTTCATTTGTATTATTTAGTAATCTTAATTATAGTTTAGTATTATATATCATTATTACTACTTTATATGATATACTATTATATTATATATTAGTTGTTAATGTTATATCTGAGCAGGCAAATTATTGCAACAATTTTATAAATGTGATGTGATAAAGCCAATGAGAAAATTTTAAATTAATTTTGTTCATTTATAAAAATAAAAAAAGCCTATCGACAAGTACTAATAAGAAAAATAAAAATAAAAAATTTTATATATATATATATATATATATATATATATATATATATATATATATATATATTGTCATGTCCCCTTTTCAAATAATTAAAAAATAATAATCTTTGCTAAGACAGGCAGGCCCAAGAAAGTGAAGTTTCGGAAAAAGGGAGTTAATCTTTGGAAACCGTTGGACTAATAAATGATAATTATTATTAAAATATGTTTCATTAACCTCTCTTGGACGTGAGTTACAGTTATGCCCTTTTTAAAGAGGTTTGGAGGCATTTTGGGGGGAATTCCAGAACTTGATTTTTGGCTCATTCTTTGTTATTCTTCAGAGGCTGCCAAACCTGTGGAGAAGGAGACCCAAGAACGGGAGTTTGCAGGTTTCCAGGGAGACCCAAGAACGGGAGTTTGCAGGTTTCCAGGAAGGCTAAGGATGGGAGTTTGAAGCCATTCCATGTGCATGCTCATACAGAGTTTGCCTTTGTGCTGAACAGTGCAGATTTGTGAGTTTCCGGGTGTATTTTTTGTGAGAGTTTGGTGTTTCCGGTTGAGTATTTCATATCAGTTTTTGTTGCTGCTGTATTTTATACTTCAAGCTGTTAAAATAGATCTGAATATATATATTGGGACGTGATTAAACTTCTGAGATAGATTATTAGTGTTCTTGTGGTGTTTCCGGGCATATTTTGTGCTATTTCGGGAGCCCGATGAGCATAGTTTTGGTCCTACATTTTTGAGCTGTTGTGTAAAGGCTATACGGATCTGGAAATGTCAATTTGTAGGCTGTTATGCTGCTGAAAGTTCTGTAAAAATTTCCATTTTCAGATTTATTAATAATTGGTGAAGCGGTGAAGCTTTTGGCACAATTTCTGGCATACCCGATTTGGGGTTTCTTGAGAAATTTGGAGGATCTTTGTGATATTAGTTGTTTGATCTTAAAGATATGATTAAAGGTTGGAGATATCATGTAAAATCAGAAAAGGGACATTACAGTGGTATCAGAGCCATGATCTTGCCAGCCTGAGGGTTTGTAGAAGTTGCAGGTCAGTTTTGACAACTACCCAGATATTGCATTTCAGTTTTGAGAACTACCCAAATCTTGCATGTCATAATTTATGATTGCATGTTGCTTCTAATCAGCTGCATGTAAAAATTTATGGTTGCATGCTACTTCTAATCATTTTCATGTTAGTTCTTGGTGAATTTGGTGGTTGTAGAAGTTTGCATTTCAGTTTTGACAAGTACCCAGATCTTCCATGTCAGTTTTGACAACTACCCAGATCTTGCATGTCATAATTTGGTGGTTGCATGTTGCTTCTAATCAGTTGCATGTCCAAATCTATGGTTTCATGCTACTTCTAATCATTTGCCTATTAGTTCTTGGTGAATTTGGCGGTTGTAGAAGTTTGCATGTCAGTTTTGACAACTACCCAGATCTTGCATGTCATAATTTGGTGGTTGCATGTTGCTTCTAATCAGTTGCATGTCCAAATCTATGGTTGCATGCTACTTCTAATCATTTGCATGTTAGTTCTTGGTGCTTGAAGAAGTTATATCCTATTGGGGTTACACTCTACTTTATCCAGAATGGACAGGTATAGTACAGAGTCTCAGAGGGAACGATCTTGGACAATTGATAGCCAGAGTCAAAATAGTAGAAAGGATGGTTATTTAGACATTCGAGATAAACTTATGAAAATAAGCCATGACATGTCTAAACAGTTGGTTGAGCACCACCGTATAAATGACATGTTATCTGACCCAGCTAAGGTGGATAAGTTGACTGGATTTCTATTTGGCAGATTTTCTCACAGGACAGATGACACAATTCCCAAGAACTTGCATGAGGAGTTTGAGAAACTAGCTGATAGCCAGGTAGTGGTCTCAGATTCTACTTTGCCACAGGAGGTGGTGGGAAAGGATATTACACAGATTGATAGTAACAGTCAACTTGATACTCAAATTGAGACAATTGTTTACAGGTTGTCAAAGGGTGATGCCACGGGTATTCAGGATGGTATAGTTACAACAGGCAGTGACTACAGTGTAGTGGGTTCAGATGATGATTATGAGGATGTTGTTGTGCAGGATGGTGAGATACCTAGTAGAGATGAGCAGACATTGAGCATTCATGAATTTGCTGAGAAAGAGTACCAGGCACAGTTAGATGCTTCATCACATGAGGTTGAGGCAGGTAGTACTTCACATGATTTATCCCGCCAGCTGAAGGTGAGTGAAGATAGTATTGTGACTTCATTACCTTATCATGACAGGTATGTGGAGTTAGTTGGTATTGGTCATATTACTCAGGTGAGGAGTTTGCTTGAGTTACCAGTTGATTCTAGTTTACAGATATGGACACGAGATTGTTATATTGGTGTTTGGGATTCAGTTGACTGGAGATCTTTAACACTTTTTGGTCGCAGTGTTTGTTTGGGTGCTATCATGGATTTGATTAGCAGATTACACGGTGTTGTCTTTTCTTGTGCCAGTATCTTGTCTGATGTTGGTATTAGTTTTTATACACCGGTGTTGGGCTTTGTTCATATATCCAGTCGACCATACTTGCTGGAATGTGTTGATGATCTTTCATATTTGGCAGTGTGTACAGATGAGTCCCAGGATCATATTGGTATCGATGACATCCAGGAGGATGTAGTGGGCAATTTTGAAGACTTAGTTTCTTTGGGTACAGAGGAGTTGGACAGCAGTGCTACAAATTTTGATACTCTGTATGTTGATATGAGCTTTAGAGTTGATTCACAGGACATGGATGGTAATACTCTAGAGACTAGTAACTTTGAGGATACTCCTTTAGACAGTGCATCAAAGGAGGTTTGTAGGAGACAGTCAAGCCAATGCCATCATGTGTCTAATCAGTTGAGAGTTAGTGACCGAGACATTGCTATCACTTGCCAACATTTTGATGCTGCTCGTCAATTATTAGCAGTTTATGGATGGGGTTCTCCTACTAGTGATGAGCAGGAAGGAAGTTATCTTTCCTTAATAGAGATCCACTCTTTATGGGAGGCTATTCAGATTTTGAGACAGAATTATATGCAGTTGGTAGCTGATAGAGATTATCTTATGGAGTGGGGTAGTACAACATATGATGCATTGTTGGCCAAGGAAGATGAGGTGAGTGAGCTTACTGAGCAGCTTGAGGTGACTTTTGAGATTCTTGAGAGTACACAGTTGGCTTTCAAGGAGTCACAGTTTCATTTGGATAAGGTGACCATGGAGTTAGAGCGACTACAGTCTTTATCTGATTCTATACAGTCACAAGCTATGGTGTTTGGTGATTCGAGGATGTCCATGACTGAGATTGTCAGAGACAATGGAGATGGGGATGCATCCATCCTTGATACTAACATTGGCATATCAGGTTCATTCCCACTAGAGTCAGGTTTAGTTGAGTTGGGTATTGTAGCAGATTATTGTATGCCTGACAGGGTGGTGGCCTCTAGTACTGAAGGCACAGAGACTAGAGATGTATCAAAGGTCATGTGTGATGTTGGTGAGTCGACAGTTGGCATGGTTCCTGATAGTAATACTACTCCCTTGGTGATATCTTTGGAGGTAGTAGTCAGTTCCAACATGGTTGATGATCAATTGCAGTTAGTTTCATCTGGATTACAGTCTAAGCCACTGACTGAGATTGGCGCATTCTATCGGCATTACACTGTGAGGTACGCTCATCAATTTACCTTTGATGACCATGTTGATGAGATTATGATACAGAGATGTACTTTGGTTCCTAGTGCTTATCATCAATTATGGAATAGTTTGATGCCTCGAGATGAGAGTTGTGATGGGCACGACATGGCGACAGGTTTTGTAGTTGATAGCTTGATAATACATGACTTAGAGCAGGAGTTTTGGAGTGATGCTTCAGCAAGTGTTGTTATTGATTCTACTCCTTTGGCTATGACATCTCCTGACTTAGCTAGTGATCAGTCACAGTGGGTTGTATCACTTGTTCATGGTGAGTTGTTGACTGAGGTTGGTTTTTTTAATCAACATTATATTGCAAGGTATGTACATCAGTTAACAATTGATCCTTATGCTGAGGAGTTGATGGCAGGAAAATTTGGTTTGGGTTCCATTTCTTGTTGTTTATCTTGTGATGGCTTTTCACCATCAGGGGTGCATGGGAGTTATGGTTATGAGACAGTGGCCAATGATCTACAGAGTTGTGTTGACTGCAGGAGTTGTATAGTGTGTGGATTCTCCATACTTGGTATAGTTTCATTTGAGAGCATTCACCATTGTTGCAGAGTTGGATTGTACATTCCATATAGGCCAGTGGAATGCATTGATGGTATTTACTATGTTGGTAGTCCACTTTACTTGGGTTTTGATATTCTAAGAGTTTGTGTCTCATGGGTTTTTGACTGTGGTAATGGTGATTTTGGAGTTTGGTTGAGCTATAATTGCCAGTTTGATTATGGATTCCTCTTGGTCATATTGCAGAGGATCTTGCAGAAGTCTGTGTTAATTGGTAGTAGTATAGTTCATGACTACATTTGGGATCCAGGAGGATTGATTGGTTTATTGTTCAGCCATTGCTTGAGGACAAGTAATGTTTGGGAGGGGAGGACTTGTCATGTCCCCTTTTCAAATAATTAAAAAATAATAATCTTTGCTAAGACAGGCAGGCCCAAGAAAGTGAAGTTTCGGAAAAAGGGAGTTAATCTTTGGAAACCGTTGGACTAATAAATGATAATTATTATTAAAATATGTTTCATTAACCTCTCTTGGACGTGAGTTACAGTTATGCCCTTTTTAAAGAGGTTTGGAGGCATTTTGGGGGGAATTCCAGAACTTGATTTTTGGCTCATTCTTTGTTATTCTTCAGAGGCTGCCAAACCTGTGGAGAAGGAGACCCAAGAACGGGAGTTTGCAGGTTTCCAGGGAGACCCAAGAACGGGAGTTTGCAGGTTTCCAGGAAGGCTAAGGACGGGAGTTTGAAGCCATTCCATGTGCATGCTCATACAGAGTTTGCCTTTGTGCTGAACAGTGCAGATTTGTGAGTTTCCGGGTGTATTTTTTGTGAGAGTTTGGTGTTTCCGGTTGAGTATTTCATATCAGTTTTTGTTGCTGCTGTATTTTATACTTTAAGCTGTTAAAATAGATCTGAATATATATATTGGGACGTGATTAAACTTTTGAGATAGATTATTAGTGTTCTTGTGGTGTTTCCGGGCATATTTTGTGCTATTTCGGGAGCCCGATGAGCATAGTTTTGGTCCTACATTTTTGAGCTGTTGTGTAAAGGCTATACGGATCTGGAAATGTCAATTTGTAGGCTGTTATGCTGCTGAAAGTTCTGTAAAAATTTCCATTTTCAGATTTATTAATAATTGGTGAAGCGGTGAAGCTTTTGGCACAATTTCTGGCATACCCGATTTGGGGTTTCTTGAGAAATTTGGAGGATCTTTGTGATATTAGTTGTTTGATCTTAAAGATATGATTAAAGGTTGGAGATATCATGTAAAATCAGAAAAGGGACATTACATATATATATATATATATATATATATATATATATATATATATATATATATATATATATATATATATATATATATATATATATATATATATATATATATATATATATATATATATATATATATATATATATATATTCTTATTAGCACTTGGACAGGTGTAATATATATTTATCTGGTTCAATCTTATGAATATCTCAATTCATAAAATTTACATTTTTAATAATTTTTTTTTTTTAATTCTAAAATCTCCTATCATAATAGTTAGAAAAATTAAATATTTTAAATTGTATTATATTAAATTTGATTAGATTTATAAAATTAAGTACATATAAGAACCTAAATATTTGTAAACACTTACCATTAAAACATAATAATAATAATATACTTTAAACATATCAATTAATACATTATCATATCATAAAAATTAGAATTCTTTAGAAAAATAGCAAACTAAAATTAAGAAAGATATTAAATGTATGTGTAAGAAGTATTAAATATTAATTTTCAATTTCAGTTTTTTCAAAAATAATTCATTGTAAAAAATAATGTTTTTTATTTTAATTATTAGTATGTAAAATAAAAAGGATAATTATATATTGTTCAAATAAAAATACTTTTGTAAAAATTAAGATCAACATATAATCAAAGATTTTTAATCTATTATCAAATCTAAACTTAGAAATTATGAAAATATTATATGAAATATAATGATACATTTCAATAGGTTCTTTAAGTTAATATTACTTTATTTGTATTCTTAATCTATCAAAGTTAGATTTACTTAAAAATTATAAATTTATTATATGAGACATAATGATACATTATAAAAAAAATGTAAATCAAAAAATTTAAATGAATTTATTTAAAATTATGAAAAAAATATAACAATAAAATTTATAAATTTATTTAAAATTATAAAATAAAACAATATATTAAATCAAAATGATATCAATTCCTAAAACAAAATGATTAATAGAAGTACATATTTGCTGGAAACCTAGAAGCCTATTAATCGCACAATACATTATGAAATGATTGAATTTCTGTCACATTTACTAAATAACTATTAATTGTACAAAACTATTAATTGTACAATAAGGTATGTGCTGATGCTAAGGCATGCCAACTTCTCTTCTGCCCAAATGTCTTGTATGTCATGTCTAACACAAGAGTGTCCTTCCCTACCAACTTAACTTTAAAATAAATAAATCCATCTTTTATAAAATAATTTTAAAAATTGTGGGGTAACACCTTTTTTTATTAATATTTCAAGTAGAAATATATTTTGTTGAAGTATTTTTTAAGAATTGAAGTGTTTTAAATGAAATTTTAATTTATTTTTTATTTATCATAAAGTTATTATATAGTCTTAAAAGAAAAATTATTAATTATTAAATTTAAAACAGAGAAAATGTGATATTTTAAAAAGAAATAAGACTAATAAATTTATTTTATCCAATAAGAAAAATAGAGTTATTTTAACTAATATGTTTATATTTATATAAAATATAAATATCAATGTTATAAATTATTTTTAAAAATTTATATTTATAAATCTAGTTCGATTTAGAGTAAAAAAACATTTGGCCTAAATTTTATATTTTAAAAGATAAAATAATTAATGAGAAGTAAAAATTATATTTAAAAAACTTGACAATGTAGACACCTAAAATCCCTTAGAAAATAAAGTATTTTTATTTTCTGAAAAGTCACTAATGACATCATCATTAATTTATTTATTTATTTATTTATTTATTTTTATGTCATTAAATCCCCTTGTCTTAATTAAAAATATTTAATTAAGAAATCCCTCCAAAAAATGTTTAAATCTTATTTAAACATTATGTCCTTATTTATTAATTATTTAATTAATAAATTGACCAAAAATTCCAAAATAAATTATTTATTTATTTTTTGTCCAAAACTTGGCCAATTTCCTTAAGACCACTAACCTCTTCCAAAATCTTCTAATCCTTTTTTAATTTCGATTAAAGGCTAATCCCATCAGTTTCTACCCCTAATCCCAACTCAAAATATTTAACTAAGGTTAAATATTAATTCTCATATTTATTAAAAATGTTTTAATAAATATCTCCTCAAACCAAACCTATGAGATAAATAAATTTTATTTATCCTAACCCTAAGCCTATCCCTAAACCCCCTTTTTAGCCTAATCCACCCCATCCACCCATACTAACCAAGCTTAGCTACTAACTCACCCACCCTCATTGAATGCCATCCACTTGCACATCTCTAACAAGCTTAATCTAATCCTAAATCACCTCTAATCTCCCCCCTAACCTTGTCACATTCCTTAAGCAAGCTTAAGACTTTCCTAAACCAAGCAAAGTCAACAATCTCAACTCCCTCCAAAATATCCCAACCACTAAGCTTTGAATGCTCTTACAAAGGCCATAAAGACTCTTACAAGCCCATTCATTGCTCTCACAAGCCATTTATGAAGGGTCTTTATGAAGATATTATCCCTTGAGCCTCCTTTGTTGACTCATCCTTGCCCTTTCCTACATCCTCTCACCCTGTGACATGTGTCACTCCCTGATTGGTTGTAAGGAAGCACAATCCATGTGCTCTCCTCTCATTCAATCTGAGCCCTTCATGATCTTTTCCCCATCCTTGCATCTTAACCCTCAAACCCTCAAGCCCTTTGCCTATAAATTAAATCCCCTCCCAAGCCATTTCATCACAATCCTTGAGTTAAAGTTATAATGTTGGTTTGAGAAGCCAAAGCCTTTAATCATACCCTTATAATGCCAAATTGAGAGCTCACAAAGCTACCAATTTGCCATTACTCATCTCCACCATTGAAGCAAACTTGAAGCCCTTTGAGCATACATACTAATCCTTCATTTAGACTCATCTACCAAGCAAAGAGCTAATTCCTATTGGGAGAGTCCATTCATTTGGCTCACATTCCTAATTAGGGGTTCCTCTTTAGTCTCTCTTATATGTTATATTAATCTTTGTTAGTTAATGCTTTGTTTCTTTAAATATATTAGTGTTTCTTGCTAACATATTAGTATATACAGACAATACTTTTATGCTCTTAATACAATTTTTGATGATTTTCAACAACTATTAAAATCAAACATATTTTTTTTCTAAAATTAAAATTACATTTATTGTTGGTTAAATTATTACACTTATTAATTTTATAGCAAATTACACTTATTAGTAAGTAAACTTTATATTTTTCTATGTTTTAATTAGTTTTTCACTTAGACTCTTATATGCCCATTTATGAATGTTGACATATAATTTTTACTTTTTAAATCCTCTCATAATGACCCTCATTTAGATTGTTTTGTACTTAGCAATTTACAAGTTAGAAATCTTTGAAACTATTTTATACTTATAATTTTTAATAGTTACAAAATTATAATATTTTATAAAATCATATACATTTATTTAAATAATAATAAATAAGTTTAATATAAATGATATTACTATTTATTTTTAAATATATGAAACTATTTTCAAATCTATTTTAAAATTAATTAAATTATTATAACTAAAAAATTCTTAAATTTTGTTAATTAAAAAATAATATTTTTTTAACATTATTATCTCTGCACCATGTTATTGTTAAAAAAATTGTTCTAATTTTTTCGTTACTAAAAAAATTATAATTTTTTAGTTATTATTATTTTAACTATATATTGTTAAAGACAAGTACTTAGGAATGACTTGTTAATTTTATATAAATTATATTCATGCATACCAAATTAATTAATTTAAATAATGAAAATAAAGAAGTTAAAAAAATTGTCTACGGTTCTATTACATTAATTAAAATAGATTTACTTTTATCTAAAAATACAATTTGTAAAAAAATATTTAATTTTAAATAATTTATTTGATAATGAACTTAAATTTAATTTACAAAATATAAAAATTAAACAAAATCAAATAAAAATATATATTTAATCATTTTAATTTTAAATTCAACTATATACAAATTTGTATTAAAACAAATTTATAAATATTTATAAAATATAATATTAATAATAACCATTAAACTAGGAAAACAAAATTTACATATATTAGCTTAAACATTGTAATTTCAAACTTCAATCTACTTAAAAAAATATTATAACAGTAATTTAATAAAAATAATAATATTATTTAATATTATATAATTACAATTTAACCATTCAAATAAAAATTATTCACTTTAAAGTTAGTGTTTAGTAAGTACGATTGTAAATAAAAATTGGCAATGTTATTGCAGGAAGGACACTATAGTGTAGACAAGACATGCGGATAGGGGGTGATTCCAGGTAAAATAGAATTGGGTAGACCTTACTACGGTGCAAATAAGTTACACTGTAGCTAGGGTCATAGAAGTATGTGTTGGTGTTTTGAAACAACACAGTTCCAAATTACCCCAATGAGAATAAGAGACATCTAGGGGTAGCTAATTCCCATCTTCAACATACCATTTCAGACACTAGGCCAACTATAAGGCCAGACCCTTCTTCTACTTTAGGCTTTGCAAAACCTAGGCGGGTGGACCTCAGATTCAATTTATATGGTACCAATGCTAAATATATTCTTGAATCTATTAACAATAGATTTAATGCTTATTTCTCCTAATGACTCATGCAATAACATAGATCTGCAATAGCTAAATGCAAAACAATGCAATTCATAAGTTGAGTGAGGGCATTCTATTTTAGCTCTTCAACATAAAATATAAACATGATTTAAATTTCATTTTGATTTTATGTGGGTGGGGAAAGTAGATGAAAACCAAGTATGGACAACAAACTAATGATCATAAAACTAATCAATTCCTCGTCCATTGGACAATTCAAAAATCTCTCTCATGCATTTTGGATATCTCAGACACATATCCTATGCCAAGACTCTAGATCTATCTATTTACCTTGTAAATTGGATATCAATGTTCAATCTAAATCTCATTCTTATTTGATATCCTCCCCACTAAACCTACAACCTTGTTGATTTCTCTAAAGCATTTAGATAACTCATTGAATTATAAGCAACAATGAAACAACATACAACCTTAAGGGACTATAGTTATCGTCTAGACTCTTTGTTCAAAGATCATAAAATATTGCAAATCATTGATAAAGGAGACAAGATCTAAAATGGAACTCAACAGTTGTTGTTCTTTTTATTGATTTCCTTGAAATAATACATGAAAATGCATGAAATTGACTCACAAAGTACCTAATAAACAACACTATACAATAAACATATGCTATCATACAAGAGAGAAAATGGTTGAAATGAGAAATTGATGGGATTGGAAGGGGTATTACAGCCAAAGAAAAGCTTTATGGTCTAGAACCAACACATCCCAAATCTTTCCATTCAAACTTCATCAATTCCAAAGCCAATTCTACTTCAATTTCCAATTCCTAAGCTTTCCAATATTTTTCCAACCTATAATGGTCTCACAGTGAAAAATTGGAACCTCTACCAAGAATTAGAAAGAGAAAGATATAGAGGAATGAATTCTTGGATTTGATATGAAGACAACATGTGTCCACTTGGAAAACTTCCTACTATAGATGTAAAACCTCTTTCTTCTTTCTACCCATGAGCTCTAATCTAGTTCTCATCATTATTTAATAACAAACTTGAAATATCTCCTGTTCAATGATGAAAACCATTCTATTTGCCAAAATATCTAAAAACATCTAGAATGTTGATAAAACTTCCATTTAATTGACTTAAATGTGATAAAACTCACCCTTAATTACATTCATGCTGCCTTTTATGTTTATTCAGTTCATCATTTTACTAGAAATCGGATCTAAACTACCCCAACTGAATTAAACTACAAATGGGTACCTAATAAAAATCCCTCTCTAACTCAAACCAATGACTATGCATAAAGAAATTCCATAATCAGAAAGTTCATCTTCTCTAAATTTTGGTGATATATAATACTCTTATATTCGCTTATTGGGAACTCCCAGAATCTTGATTCAAAAATTGGGCTCCTGCTATGATCTAAAGACTGCACTTCATTTTAAATTTATTCAAAAATTTAAAATCTTGCACATTCAACCAAGGGAGAATATTTTAAAAATATTTTCTAAAATTATTTGAATTTTCCCTCATAGATTCCATCTGGGTCAAACTTGGTTGACTTCTAGTGACACATGTCATCATGTGATTGGCTGACTATTGCTTTGTTATTTGACCCTTTCCACCTCGACACCACGTGGCATCATCTCATTGGTCCTCTATTTCACAATGTCACTGTGCCATGTCATTGCCAACTGGCTGGTCGCCATGTCATGTGGGTAACTTTCTTGCAACTTTGCTTTGATGATGTAGCAACTGCCCTTGGATCTAACACGTGGCATGATTTGGTTCCTTTTGATATTTGGACTGCCACATCACCTTTTGACTCACAACATATTGCCACTTATCAAATTTTGGTTCATCCTTACCACTGTCGTCAAGTCTCACAACCTGTCACAACCTCTCATCAAATTTTTGGATTTTTCAGGAAGTTGCCATGTCGCATTTTTGGATTTTTCGGGAAGTCACGATGTTGCTTTCTAGAAAACCTCCCATTTTTTGGTGGCAACATGGCTACCACCAAAATCTAGCATGTTTTTTCAGTGTCTTTCCATGTTAGTGCACTTGGCCAAAATTTATCTGTTCTCTCCACCAACTGTCATCCACAATAGGCCCCTCCCTAGCCTACAGCTTCCAAAAGCCTCCATCCATTAAGACATTCTATATTTTAAGTGTTCTAGTATTTAAACATTAAAATATCTTCATACAAAGTCAATGTGGGATTAATAATTGGTAACTTCCTTCAACCATGGAACTCCCCTATTTTACATGGGCAGCTTGCTCTCCATGTTTTGAAACTTATCTTTCTTAGCTATTTCCTATTCGATGTGGAGTTGATTCTCATTTTTTAGCTCATCAATTTTCTCTTGAAGGGCTTGAATATGGCATCGACACCTTGCAAGCTCTTCCTCACACTATGTGTGTTGCCCTATTCATACAATTTGTATAGTTCCTAGCCTACTCTGTGAAGATCTGCACCTGCTTCATGTTCTCTAGCTTTAGCCACCAGGTATACACAACATAGGAATTCACCAAGGAAAGACGGTCATTTGCCTACTTGTGTAGTAGATCCACACACATTTTTACTAGATCTGGTTTCAAAGTGTGGAATGTCCTCCTTACATTGGCATGCAGCTGTTGCTCCTCCTCTTCCATGTGTGAGCAGTGGGTGTGGATGTTCTTCATGTCACCTCATTTAATCACAATCACCTTTCCATTATACAATGAATGATTTTCTCCACCATTTGCAACAACATCCCTCCAATTCCAAGGAAGAACACCATTGGAAACAATTACATTAGTCAATGGTAGGTCCAAAGGAAGTCCATCATGATCTAATGTACATTCTAGATTAGGTGGAGACCTGCCAATTCCTCTTTTTATTTTTTCACATGGATACTCTACCCCAATTGACTGTGGCTTCCCTTCCTTTCAAGCTTATCATGTTTTTTCTTTGCCATTTCTTACATATCTACTGTGTACTGCTCCTCCCTTATACACTCTACAAGCCACCTCCCCAATGGCTCCATTTTGTGTGGATACTATATCTTGATTTTTCCATGGAAAGACTACATGGATGAGAGAGGTACGATCTTCTTCCCATGGAGTTGAGGAAACACGGCATAAATATTTAATACTACTAACATTGTTCCAAGACATACTTCGAGTGCAAGAAATTCAAACGAAGAAGAATTTGGACCAAGCTTATTTGATAAATTTAAGCTTTCTTGAGGCCTTGAACCAATTTCTTGAGAGAACAGATAAAATATAAGGAACTGAGTAGACTTTAACTTATGAGTGTTCAAAATTGTTGATTGGAATGAGTGCATGTGGGTATTGTAGATGTATGGTAGGCGACCCTCATGGGCACATTTATTTAGATGATTTAATGCCAACTTCATTAACAATCCCATTTTATCTGCAACTTCATCCAAAATTTTCTTACCATTAAATGATTTTGCAAACTAAACATGTCCTTACTGTCATGAAAACCTAGATTCTCTTCATCGTAAATACATAGACCTTGCTTGAATCTTCATGTAAAATGTGTTCCAATCTTATTTCAACATCAATCTCAATAAGTCTATTCACTACTGCCATAGGTATTCTACTATCAATGATTTCTCTGACTGCACTCCTTTCCACCCTGAACATGTTTTCCACATATAAAGCATTTCACTCTTATTTTGTGCAAAGTCATTGGTTGAAGATGATTGGTGTAGCTATCTTTATGAATAATTTTGTGAGGCAATCTTTGAAGGACTCTTGGTTGCAGTTTCAAAGTAGTAGTTGGCACAAGTTCTACAATTTTTTGTATTGCCAAATTCACACACTCCAAAATTCCACTTTTCCTTTCAAGGTGAGTCCCTTTTTTAAAAGAAGTTTCTCTTCTAGAGCTTTATAAACCTAATAAAATTAGTCAGACCCAAAAGTGGGTCTAGCTTAAATTTTTTTTGTTTTCATACAACTAAACTTTCAATTTGATCCAAAGAATAGCTAAGAGTAATTAAGATCAAAATCAACCACTGAAACAAATTTTAAAACTCATTTCACATCTTATCCACAAACTATAATTTTTTGCTAATAGGGCCTATTGGTTGGCTTTAAAAACTGATCCAAACACCTAACTAGGCTTTGGAATCAAATACACTAATTATTTGTTCTACATACTTTTACCCTGTCAAAAGATATTGATCGTCAAAGCTACCCTCTTAGAATTACTTGCAAAAAAACATATCAGAAAACCATAATATGTGTTTGGATTTGGCTCTGAAAACTAGGTAAAATGACACTTTGGAATATGATTTCACGAATTTAAAAGTAACTAATATGCTCTCATTATGCTTTATATATATCAATAATCTACCTATGTTCAAAGGTGTTTTCTAGAAAGTTGTCTCTGGAACAGGGATCATAGTGGATGACAAGAAACATTTCAAGGATAGCAGGATCAATATGCCATTTTTGGAAACAATAGATGTTTCAAAATAAAATGAAAATAACACACATAAATAGGACCAGCAAATATCAGGTAAATCCACAAATCATGGCTCATTTATCTACTTGATTTGTTTCTAAGGTATAGCTATAATTGGGTAAAGCATGTCAATATAGCATAAAGAATGATCATTCTTTTCTTATGTCTAGGTATAGCCTAGGTATGAATGGTCATTTTTTAAAAGACTCTGGAGCTATAGCTCCCTTGTTCTAGGCATGCTTTCAATTGTATCATCTTCTCCATTTTTCTCATTTTCCTATCTTACTTGTTCAAGTAGGATTCAGATATAAAGACACAACACTGCATTAATGGTGTTGGTTAGGTATTTGTATGATTGGTATTGCATGGCTTTCACTTAATAAGTCATCTTTAACTTGGATTTTAAATCATTTCCCCTAAACATCTAGATACCTATGCCTTGTTGAGACACACTATTAGCTTGTAAAGGGAAATTCACAAGTTCTACTCTTGTTCATTTAAGCAGCATCGTCATTGATTTGACCTTTTTGTACTTATGCAATGACCAAGGATCATAGGATTCTCAATGGTTATGATGTTTTCTAATTTTTAAGATTCTTAGTTAATTCCCCCATCTAATTATGGTGTTGGTTACTAATTTGTATGATAGGTATTGCACTACAAATGCACATGGGTGAACATATATTGTTCAACCATTCTATATATCATCTATTATTGATACACTATTTAAATGTAATTCTTCTTTTATAAAGTTTATTGGAAAGGATTAGGGCATTTTTTCATTTGGGAAAGTGGTTTGTCATGCCAATCATTAGTCATTAAGATATTGGTATAAACTCTTGTGCTCTATTTAAAAAATGTTTGGATGAACTCAACTTATGTGCCTCGTGTTTGTGTTACTAGCTTATGGAGGAAACACATAATGATGATGACATCATCACTATCAATACATTCAATAGGGATGATGACCCATATGATGTAGACAACATTATCACTGTTTGCACAACAGGTGATGATGGTGCTCTAGAAGTTGAACAGGCAATAAATACTATAGCCTCAGAGGCAAAATCAACTTCTGTTGTTGGTCTTGCAATCAACATTAATTATATTGAGGTTGTTGCTGAAAAAATCATTACAAATTGTGATGCATTTTTCTCAGATCTATGGTGGGTATGCTCTATGATGAACACTATAGATAGTTGTAGTATTGAAAAGGTAGAGGAAGTAGTCACTAAAATAGATGTAATGTATAAGATACTTGTAGTATTCTGCAAAACAAATTGAGAAATAGGCCACTACCAATTTTATACTATGGAAATCCCAACCTTATGCAAAGCACAGTTTATGTGATATTCAAAAATTTTGTTGGCAAAGAATAATGCCCCACTGTTGTACATATTTCTAGCTATTAGAATAGTAACACAATTTTGTGATGATGACAAAGATATGATCTTTAATTTTGTGTTCCAAACCATATCATTAATAATAGTATCTAAGGTGATACTAAATAGTGAATATCTTGTTGTGATAGGAATCTTTTTGTATAGGCCTTCAAAGACTTTTGTATAGAAAGATCAAAACAAAATAAACCTTTTTCCAATTAACAAGGTGGTACAATTTATTATGCTAGAAATACTACGAACTTGATTTTTGTATAGCAAAGATCATTACTAATAAGAGTATCATGTGTTATACTAGGGAGGATATGTTTGGTTGGAATACTACAACCTTGAATGTTGCATTCTAGTGAATGGTTCATGGGTAATCCTGTTATCTAAACCTTTAAAGGCTTTTGTATAGCATTGAGAGCATCCTACGTTACATTAAAAAATTGATACATTCTTATTGTGTATGCCTTCAATGAATTTTATATATGGAATTTTTATTGAATATAACATGTTAATATAACAAAGGATACATGGAAAAGTAGCTATAGCACATTAAGCATTTCACAAAATTCCATCAATCTGGGAAGCATCAAGTTCTATAAAGGAGGATATATGGAAGACAACATTCAAAACAATAGTAGGTTTAAACTAGTGGTTAGATCTTTCTTTTTGCTTTCAAATGGATGAGATGATTTTATGAGATTGATAGATGATGTATTAAAGACCATTCATATAGATGTGTGACAACATATTGAGATGATAGATTGGCTTTTAGTGTTTATTGATACTTGGAAATAACATACAACCATTTTGAAGTGAAAAGTCTTCAAAGAAAAACATATCCTTTTGGGAATAATAACAAATATGAATTTGGAGAGCAATCACTTGTATATTAAGAGGACGTGTAATATAGACCAAACAAATGTTGGATGTGGCTAATGAGCTCCTAAATAAAGGGGAGGAGGTAGGGGGAAGGGAGCAGCCAACCCTGGTGCTTTTTAGTGTGTGCTACTAAATAAGGACATCTTTGAGATATCTTCAAATTAAAAGATAGTTTATTAGGGAAATGTAATATATCAAAACACCAAAGTCCAACATTCAAGCCACATTCATTTTGAGATAAAGATAATGAAGAATTATGGATGTATAGATGTAAGCATGAGAATGCAGCAATGCTTAAAAGAATCACAACAAAGGTAACATAAAGAAGTTCTTTAGTGTTGTTGGTAAACAAATTTGTTCTTCTCTTGTTTCTTGTGAAGATACGACTCTTAATACTTGAATGATGAAAAATCTCTATTTACAACAGTTGAAATGCCATTTTTTTTATTGGCTTCTCTCTGAATTGATAGGTACAACTCCCTATGTGAATGTTGTTCAAGGAATTGTATTTTATTCCTAAGACCAATATAGGCTATGCTCTTAATCCAAGAGCAGAAGAGGCAAACCAAATTAAGCCTAACTAGAACTTAATTCTGGCAAGAAAGATTTCCAAATATGAAACAGATTCACATATCCACACCTCCTATGAATCCATAAATCTATTCACATAAGACTAGATTAAGTTGAAATTCAAATCTAAACTAAGACTAATAAATTGGGAAAAACTAATAGAATCCTTTTGTCAAATGAATTATAAGAATACTTATTACATTCATTTGTATTCTGGAAAACAAGGGAAATGAAACTCTATTCTTCCTTAGTTCTCTGTAAAATAGAAAGGAAATACTAACTAATCACAACACCTACTAGAGCGGAAAATGATTGAAATAAAATACCATTCAATTGGCTCTGCAACAAATAGTACTTCACACCAAAATTTTGCTGACCTTTGATTAATCATTGAATTTCATACATATAGGATTTGAGAGATGACTGTTACAATAGGAATATTAATCGGTTCATCTTCTCTAGATGACAAATGGAAAGATGCCAATTTATCATATCAAAACATTAACAAAGATTTCAAAATTTACAACAGAAAATGAAAAGGGGATAATCTAAATCACTTGGACTTCTTCCCCTTTTCAGTTTTTGTCCTATATGTTTTATCAGCCACCATGATGGGAATCAATTCTTCATGATTAGGTACTTGTACATTGGTGAATCCCAAAAACCACCTTGAATGTTCTAGAGCTAGTTCTTTTACTTCATTCAACTGACTTGTCACTTCTTTAGCAGCCATGTGCACGCATCTGCCAAGTGTTTGTAGTTTTGTTACTCTATTGTGGCTACTTGAAGCTATCTTGGACAGATTACTCAAATACGTAGAGAAATTATTATTCACTACTTCTACATTAATAAAATATTTCCCTTGCCCACTAGTTTGTGACTTAGTGTGCAATCCTCGCATGAGCTCAAATGCTCTATCCTGGGTCTTCTGTGCTTTATCCCCTATTTCTCTTAGTCCCTTCTCATCTTCTTGAATTGCATACTCTAGAGCCATTCATTCAGGGGTTCATTTCCTTTCTTCAGAATCTTTTCTTCAACTGCATCCTTTTCTTTCATCTGAATAACCATCTCTAGGAGAGAAATGCAATCTATACACCTTGCCCTTTCTCCAGCCAAGATATTACTATTAGATGTAATATTATCCTTTTTAGTTTCTAGTCAGAGGATAATATTTCCAATTTGGTTGATTAGGGAAACTCTTTCTTCATTGAGTTTCTCAATCCATTCCTTTCCAATTTGACCAAAATGCCAATCTTTCTGGAGTTGCGATATGAAAGCTTGTACCTCTTTTGCTAAAGGATTTTCAATAGCAGGCACACCAGTGATAGTCACCAATGGAACAACTAATTCCTTATAAACCTTCTTAACTCTTCTATTTCAACTTTCATTCTGATCTTTGACAACTTGAGGTTCTCCAATTGTTCTTCTATCACCTCATTACCTGATTTCCATAGGCCTACTTTTGTATCATGTCTAGCCTCTCCAAGATCAATTGAATGTAGAGTGAAGTCCTCTAGCATCATATCTTCAATTCTCCCTACCTTGTTTGGTTTTGCTACCTCCATAGTTAAGTGCCCTATTTCTAGATCTTGTCCCAATATTGACAAGGTCTTCTGCTTTTTAGCTTTCACTATGGCAGATCCTAAGTGCACCCCTTGAGATATAACATCATTTGAGGAAATACTTTCATCTTTTCTTTTCCTCTCCTTCTCCAAGGTATCCTCGAGCCAAGACTCTATACTAATCACTTTGGAGGCTATACCAAGTGATTCAATGCTAAATATTTTCTTCTTTACTAGAGTCACTACCACTATAGTTGCAGAAAAGAGGTTCTTCAGATCTCGAGAAAGAAGCTGAGATCAACTTGGAGCTTTCTCTTCTTCTTGAGTTTTCTTTGCAACTTCATTAGACTTAGTCGATTCACTACTAATACTTTATCATCTCCAATCTCTACTATTTGAATAGGAGAACTAGCAGGCTTTAGAACAGGAAGACTTATAGATGGAGTAGGGCTATGATGAGGGGATGAGACAAGGGTGCCATGAGGAGATGGAGTTGGAGAAGGCTGAGGAGATGAGGGTAGAGTGGCATCTAGAGATGAGACTGGAGCAGGAGGTCCATCTTTCTACTCTTCTGTTCATTTTTCAGCTTCAACTTGAGCTCTAATGACCAGTAGTGATCCACCTTGATAGGTTGGGGCTATTGGAACATTCTTCTCTAGGGGTTGATCACCTCCTCCTCTAGATTGGGTTGGTCCTTGAGAAGCTATAGTAGTAGCATTGGGTGTGGAACTTTGAAGTGAAGCAGGAGTAGCTACAGGTGGAGAGGCTTGAGTAGTTTTGGTATTGCTTCAACCTTTCTTAACTATCCACTCAACCCACTTCCCAGTCCTTTTGATAATTCTTTCCATCATGACATCGAAGTCTTCTTCTATGTCAACATATGGTTCGAAACTAATGGGAGTATTACTCAACTTAGTCAAATATGTATTGCTATACATATTTTGATCATCATCTTCCAGCCCTTCCACATCTAAATTTATACCATATGTTTTTACCTAATCAATTGTAAATCTGGCAAAGGCCTGATCTTGACTCTCCAATTCATTCTTACAATCTACCCAATAATCCTCCATGGTTGTCACATGTTTGATTACGCTTCTAATTTGAAGCACATCTTTGGCATATCCATTTGGATCAAACATGGGTCTTACTACTTCATACTCTTCTAATTTGTATTTTCTCTTGAATGCTTTAAGTATATTCTTTGCATCCAATCTGGTCTCACAACTGTATGCTCCAACTTTTATAGGAAATTCATAGCCTTTCTTCTTCAGGCTGGTGCTCAACATGTTCACTAGGATTGCTTGCCTCACGATCTCCATGAGCATGATCATATCATCTAGATACCTGGGTAACTTTAGTGGAAATCCATCAAATACTGCAAGACGCAAATAAGAAAATGATGAGAACTGAATGAAATAATTTCCAAATTAGCTGATGACTACCATTGCTTCTAGACTAAATCTTTGCTCTGAACACCCTTGGAGCTCTCTACAAATCCTCATGGTGAATGCATCATTTACTCGGATATATTCTACATAACTATTCTGTAATTGAAAGCATGGATAAAACTCATAACTTTTTACATTATCAGGAAAATTCTCAATTCTAGGGAGTCCTGGCCACAATTGAAGAGAAGCCAACATGTATATCAAGAAAGAGGACATATAAAATGAATTATAAAACTTAGCTACACTGCCCTAGAAAGATGCTCATTGACCTCATATGCCCAATCAATATACTATGTGTCTGAGAAAATAACTTGCACCAAAAAGAAATACTGCTCTACAAAATTAAAGGCTTCTACCTCACCTTTGATTCGATATAACAGAACCAAAATGTCAACAATTTTTGTTTTGAAGTCTGTACCAAAAATTTTTTTAGGGACTTTACTCTTAGCTCCCCTTGGCCTTTGAAACCAAGACTGCATGATCTCCTTCCTCCAAACCATCTTCTTTAGAGAGAATTCGAACATAGCTCCTCCCATCGTTAAATCAGAGAACTCCTCCCATTCTAGAATCTGTAAACAATTCACTACTGCTTGGCAATCAATTGAAATCAACACCATTTGGTTGAGCAATAGAATCTTCTTTGTATCCGGGTTGTAGTGATTGATGCATTCCAAAATCAACTCTGAGGCTTGTACTGCTATAGGAAACCTAGCTACTTCCACTAATCCACTTCCCCAAACTTTCTCTCTTATGGGATGAACTGGCTCTACTCTTAATCTCCTTTGAAAATATTGCATATCATAGAAATGGAGTGAAGTATCCATGATAGTCGACCACGCTGACTTAGTTCCACCCAATCCATCAAAACCCACGAATCTTGTTACCATCTTGTTTAATGTATGATGAAAGAAATTCAAACAATCACAAATGATATAAGAAGCAAACTCTCTAAATTTGAAAATTACTAAAGGCACTATCCAATACAACAGTATAACAGTAAAATAGTAGTTTGAAAATCTGTTACATCTCTCTTTATAGAATAACCTTAGATTTTCTCGTTGAATTTCATAAACCGTGCCACATGAGTGAATTTAAGAGTGAATTTGTTGGATTGGTGAATGTAAGGGTTCTAATGGATTTATCCTTGTCTTTTCACTATTTTCATTGGCTCAACAATAACTTTCATTAATTACTAGTTTACTTCCAATTTTCACCCATCTTTTGAAAAAACAAGAACATAGTACTTCCTAGTAAAAAATCCATTTAACTCAATTATACTTGCAAAAACCCTATCAATTCACTGATTTGCTTCTATTTCCTTGCCCAAAAAAATCTACAATCAATTCACATACTTACCATGCTTGCAGGGATGATTTTTCACCAAATGTGAAAAATGGCCTTCGAGGGTAGAAAACCCGCAATGGAGAAGTCAATTTCTGATTCTCCACTTCTGTCTTTCTTTTATTTATTTGCCTTGACCCCTTTTATATAATTCCTTTGGAAAACATAAAAGTAGCTTTGCTGATGAAGAGTGGGACCCACTATGTCATTTTACCCTTTATAAATCTTTTGCAGAGAATTCACTTCTGACTTCAGAACCCGCCACGGAGAAATTGTTTCTAGATTTTTCGCCGATGACTATTTCATTCATTTTTCTATCTTTAAAATGATTCTTGCTATGAAATCATGACATCATTTGAATGATCCTTCCATAACATGATTCACTTTACTTTAGTAAAGCTTACAAATAACATTTTCCCATCTTTGCAAAAATTCTCCTTCGGGGTGCGAAAACCTGACAAGGAGAAGCCAGAACTTGGTTTTTTGCCAATTCAATTTTCTCTATCTCTAAATCAAATGAGTTGCAAAAAATTCAAATGATATAGCACAAATCGAGAATCTCCATCGAGTATGGTTCTAAACTACCCTTAAGAGTCATGATAATCTAGAAATACCCACCCAGGCTATATATGACACGGGAGAAGGGAAGAGATGAAAACCCAATGAAGAAACTTAGCACCTAAAGAGGAAAGACCTATTGACCTGATTTTGACAAAAAATGACATTAGTTTATTTTCCACTTTGCAAAATTGTTATATGGTGAAAAGCAGGGCAACAGCTAGCTCTGACTGGGGACTTGGGTAGAGTATGCCCAAGCAAAGGGACTCAGAATCTCTAGTTTCGTAGAAGAAAATAAAAAAAAGGTGGAAACACAACAAAAACTAAGAAAAATAAGAAAACAAGGAAAAGACACCAGAAAAGGAAATGCTAACCAAGACACACAACACTAAGTTTAACTATGGTACATTACAAGGGTTACCTATTTTCAATTTGTAACTTGGTAAAGCTTGAGATCTTGACCATTATAGGTCAGGGGTAGTGCTTCACCCTCTTTATACGCCAATTTGAAAGAATTATTCTTGAATGCCTGTTGGATTCTGAAAGGACCTTTCCATAGAGTATCAAACTTATTATGCATTCCTTTTGGAGCCTTTCTTTTGTCCCAGAGTAGCACCATATCTCCCACCATAAATTTTTGAGGTCTTGTTTTCTTGTCAAAAAGTTATTTTACTCGCATTTGGTGCTGTGTGATATGATCAACAATTTCCATCCTTTCTTCTTCCAGTTTATTTAGATACAGGATTATCTTTTCTAGACCATCCTTGTAGACATCATCTTCAATTATTGTTCTGAGTTTTCTTGTGGCCAATTCCAATGGTAAAGGTAGATTAGCTTCAGTTCCATAAACTAGCTCAAAAGGAGATATTCTAATTGCCCTCTTAGGTATTACTCTATCTGCCTAGAGCACCTCATGGATTTTCTTGTGCCAGGTTTTCTGATTATTCAAGACCAACTTCTTAACAATATTAATCAATTTTTTGTTGCTAGACTCTGTTTGGTGATTCCCTTGGGGAAAATAATCAGATGAATGACCAACAATAATCCCATACTCAAAACAAAAATCAGTGATTTCAATTGATGAAAAATAAGATGCATTATCCATCACTAGTTTGATAGGAACACCAAACTTGACCAAAATGTTCTCCTTTATAAATTCGTACACTACTTCTGCAATAGTCTTCTTCATGGCTTTAGCTTCTACCCACTTAGTGAAGTAGTCAGTTGTAGTTATGATGTATTTATGACTAGTAGTGGACGCAAGAGTAATCAAACCAATGAAATCAAGGCCCCATTGTTGAAAAGGTCATTCAATGATAATAGGCCTTAGTGGCAGTGTGGCTAATTGAGGGTGTCCAGAGAACATTTTACACTTTTCACATTTTGCTACCCATGCATATGCATCTTTGAACATCCTTGGCTAGTAATAGCATTTCTTTAGTATTTTGAAAGCTGTAACTGAGGAAGAGAAGTGTCCTCCATAGGCCTCATCATGAAATGCTTTCAACAACTTTTCTTGCTGTGATTTATCTATGCACCTCAGGAATGTACCATCAATAGCCTTTTTGAAAAGCTTTCCATCCCAAATCACATACTTGGCCACTTTCAATTTAAGGTCTCTTCTTTTTTTTGGATTCAAGCCTTCTAGACATTCACCATATGTTAAAAAGTAATAAAAAATTTTGAACAATGAATCATAGAGACCTATTGCAAGCACCAATTGCTTTTCATCTGATTCTTCTAATTCTCCAGTGGTTTTGTTTTCTGCAATTGCTCTGCATAGAGCATTTCCTCTTATCAACTTGGTAGGTTTAATCTCTATATCATATTCTTGTATTTTTTCCACCCATGCTCCTCTAGCATTACAACTGATATCTTGCTACATCAGTACACTCTTTACTACTACATCTGGGACAAAGACTATTGAATGTGAATACAGGATATAAAAATGGAAATTTTTAAGGGCTTTAACCACTGCAAAAGTGTGTTTTTCAATCTACAAATACTTTAACTCGTGATTCTTCAAAGGTACACTCATGAAAGCAATGGGAGCTTGTATTCCTTCATCATTCTCCTGCACAAGAATAGCTGATAACGTATGTTCTGAAGCATAACAATAAATAATAAAGTCCTGCTTGTAATTTGGATGGCATAGCACAGGGGCATTAGCAATAGCAATTTTTATATCTTGAAAAGCTCACTTTCCCTCTTCATTCCATTTGAAATTTTAATTTCTCTTCATCATATCTACTATATGCTTAGTGATTTCTGTAAAATCAGGAACAAACCTTCTAAGGAAATTCACCTAGCCAAAGAAATATTTAACTCCTATTTTATTTATATTTAGGCTTAGTCTCTGGATAGCCTCTACTCTGTCAAGATCAATTTTAATGCCTTCCTATGACACTATATGTCCAAGTAGCTTTCCTTCAATTACACAAAAAACTAACTTCTTTGGATTGAGAGAAATCCCATGCTCTCTACATCTTTGTAACACTCTTCTCAGATCTTCCATATGGTCTTTTATTTTCTTTGAGAACACAATGAGATCATACAGGTATATGACTATTATTCGATCTTTCATCTAAGTGAAGGTCTCACTCATACATCTTTGGAACATAGCCCCAGCATTGATTAGTTTGAAAGGCATCCTATGATATGTGAATGTACCCCAAGGAGTTGTAAACATTGTTTTATGTTGATCTTTCTTTTCTACTTCAACTTGGTTATAACCTAAAAAGCCATCAAGCATAGACATCATCTCAGATCCAGCAACTATTTGTAACAAATGGTCTGTGTTCAGGAGAGAAAAATTATCTTTGAGCGATGCCTAATTCAAATTATAAAATCTACACAAATCCTTATCTCTCCATTCTTCTTCCTGATAGGTACTATGTTGGCTATCCATGTAGAGTGATGGATAGGATAAATGATCCTTTCTTTTAACATTTTATCAACTTCTCAAAAAATGGCATCTGTAACCTTCGGATTATAGTTTCTTTGCTTTTGTCGAAAAGGTACTGCATCTATTTTGAGAGGAATCTAATGTTTCACCTCTCCTCCTTTGTAGCTCTTCAGGTCTTCATAGCTCTAGGCAAAGACATCTCTATATTCTTTGAATAATTTCTTTGCAGTTTCTCTCTCTTTGGGAGTACAACATTTTCCAATATTAATCATTTTGGGACCATGGACATATCCGATGTTCAATCCTTCATATTCACTTGTGGTAGGTCCTTTTTTTGCTCTTTTCTGCTCAACATAAGCATCATGTTTGTTAAATAACTTTTCTAGAGCTACAAAATATGGGGGAATAATATTGCTTTTCAGTTGGACCTCACCACTTTTGTTATGTTCATTATCCTCACGAAACTCAAGTTCAAAGCTAGATTTATAATTCTCAAGAAATAGTTGCAAACTCTTATCATCATTAAAAGCTTACCAGGATTCTATATTATCTGGGACAACAGATCGATATATAATTTCAATTTGATATGTCATATCCTTAAAATCTGGATGTGGGAGCAATAAGGAGGTAGAGACTGCAAGTGAGTCAGCCTTTGTATTCATTTCTCTTGGTACAACTCTAATGAAGAAGGCATCTAAACCTTCCATCTCATCCCACACCCTGTTTCTGTAATTCTTTAGTTTATGATTCTTTACTGAGCACTATCCTTTGATTTTTCTCACAATAAGCTCTGCATCACCTTGTGCCTTCAAGATTTTTATCCCCTTTTCTTTTGTAGTAATTATCCCCAATATTAAAGCTTCATATTCTGCTATATTGTTTGTGTTACCAAATTCTAATTTGAAGGCTAAGGGCTCAGCTTCTCCTTCTAGGGATATCAATACTACACCAGCTCTAGAGCCTGAGGAAGCACAACTCACGTCAAATTCAAGTGTCCATATACCTGTCACATCTTTTTTTTCATTTGGAATTTTACCACTTGGATTTTTATCTATTTTTTCATTCATATCTTCTTCTATAAACAACATATAGTTACTGAATTCTAGTTCTTGATAAAGAATTTGAGCTTTCGGATCATCTAACTTCAAAACTGTGAACTTTTCTTTCTCCTCGGGTTCTAATTTGACCTTCTTATTCCCAATAGATATCACTGCTTGAGACCAATCCAGTTTTATTTCTCCTCCCAAGTCTCGACAAAAACTTCTACTTAATAGAAGTCCATAGCTTGCTGGAATATCAGCTACTAGGATAGTCAGTAGGAGTTTCTTTTCTGGATGTAAAGCTAAGGCTACTTGAGCATCTTTGATCTTTCCAAGTAAACAGGTTTGTTTGGCATCCACAGAATAACATCTACCATGCACTTTAGTAAGATTTAGTCCCAAGGCTTTAGGCTACAGAATATGGCATAACATTATCTGATGCACCTAAATCTATTATGCAATTGTTGAGTTTGCATCCATTGATATACAATGAAATATAAAAAGTTCAAGCTTGTGTCTAGGGAAGGTTGCTAAAATAGTAGAATTTTCTTGATTAAACAAGCCAGATGTTAAAGTTTCATCTTCAATTTCAATAGTCACATAATGATTCAAGTCTAAGGTACCTTCTTTATATCTATCCACTAATCTCTTTAACTCAGAAGGATGTGACTTTAAATAATCAATAGTAGAAATTTGAACTTTTGACTCTTCACAAAATTGAATGAAATCAAAAGATGTCTTGTCCTTACCTGTCTGTGAAGTGGAGGTTTCTTGATCATTATGTACTTTACTCATAGAAGGGATGGAGTCATTTTTGAGAGTATGAATAGGAGCTTGATTCTTCATCCTTTGCCCATAGGTAAGCACTGTGTATGAAGTCCCATCAATAGTTGCATAGCATTCACCCTTTGATTCAAAATTTGATTCATATTCTAAAAATAAATTTCCAGAGTCACCATTTGAACAAGAATCAGGTTCTAAACATGGAACTACAATATTTAATTCATTAGTAGATAGCAATTGCATCATATGAACAGTCTCTAGACAATTCTCGCTATCATGATCTGTGGTCAGATGAAAGATGCACATATTTCCTTTTTTCGGTGCTACTTCGATTTGCAACCTAGGTTGTGAACCTATAAGCTGGGAAAATCTACTTTCATTTCTTCTTCCTGGTGAGTGTTGGTAATTCCGTTGATAAGATTTATTGAATTTGGGTAATTGCTTTTTCATCGCTACTAGCTAATTGGACAACTTCTGAATCATCTCTTCTGATGAGATGGTATTACTAGAATTCTCTTTAGTTTGAAGTTCTCTTTTCCATTTTCTTGCAAAAATTAAGTCATCTTCACATTCAATAGCTTTCTTCTATGCATCATCTAGATCAATGGGGCATGCTCTTCTCATATCATAATTGATATTTGGAGGCATCACACTAATAAAGAAAGTTTTTAGATTGCTAGGTGTAGGTCTATCAGTAGTAGGAATTCTACTATTAATCTTATTGAAATTGACAACAAAGTCCCTCATGCTCATAGTTGGTTTCTTTTTAATTGAAGTCACCTGTGTTAGCAAGGCGTGTTCATCTTTCACAGTCTTGTATTTGGCTTCAAATTCAGCTCTCATTGTGTTCCAATCAGTTATTGAACCATCAGCTAAATGATAAAACTAGTCTGTTGCACTATCTGTAAGGGTTTCTACGGACAACCTTACAGCAACATCTTCATGTCCCACCCCTAATATATGGGTAGCTGTAAAGAAAGCTTTAATGTACTCATCTGTATTGACCTTCCCATCAGTTGAGAATTTAGGGAAATTCTTCCTTGAACCAGCTGGGAGTGGATGATAAGCATTTAGTGCTAACGGCCCTGTTACCATGGCCCATGGAGCAGCCATGATTGTTCTAGCAGTATATGATAGAAAGTTAACAACTGGAGGTGCAGTAACTCCGTGAAGTGCTATACTTGACAAGTGGAATATGAAGTATTAACATCTTGATTTCTAACAGGGGAAGGAGGTCTACTCCAACTTTTAGCTTCACTTTTCTCCTTTGGAACTTCTAAGATAGGAAAACCTCTATGCTCACTTGACATCCTTTCTAGCTATTGTTTTGTGCTAAATATAGGCTCAATTTACAATGTGAGTGAAATAATCACTGGAATACCTATCATATGACTATGAACCATGGAAATGAATCTGCTCCTCTATTTCAAATCCAAACCCAATAAATATTTTTTGAAAATACTTACAAATTAGGTTGTTGGAGAAAATGTGAACCCTCCAAAGAATCCAAGTAGACTACCAATGAAAGGAATTGAAATACCAACCAAGAAAGTTGTAGCTGAAATTCATTTTATTTTTAAATATTGGGGCAATGTTTATATATGGTTATAAAGAAACCATAAATGGTAAATTAATACACTATATCTAGATTTCAACCTTCTAGAAAACATAATTCCACTTACCAACATAGAGTGAGCAAATAATCAAGCATAGTTGGATTCCTAGACTAAAGTTTAGTTTGGTGAACAATATTGTTTCCATCATGTCTAATATTGGCATGGTGTAGATCTTCAAAAAATATTAACATGTCAATGATACCAAATTGGTATGAAAATGATTATTTACATGAAACTAATTGTATTAATATTATTATAAATAAATTTAAAGATGCTTTTTGCATTTAAAATTTAAAACTAAATGTTCAAGTCGCAGACTTTCAACTTCTTTAGATTTCACTTTTTAAAATTTTCTAAAAGTCAATAGAAATAAAGAATGGAATGGAGTAGAATATTAGAGTCAAATGTAAGATTGGAGTACTATGAATAAGGGATGATTATCTTCAAAATTATCCTGTATGTTAGATTAGCAAATTGACAAAAATAGGGTTGTGTAGAACTATTATCTCTCCTAATCGTCAGCCCTTCTTGCTTTATAACTCTCTTTATACTGAAAATAATTTGTACTCTTTTTTTAAAAAAATTATATATAAACTAAAGAAACATTTAAGAGACTAGAGATGTCTATCATATATAATACTTGATAACTTCCAATCACATGGATCACCATCATCAACTTTGTTTCTGCAATATGGGTTTTCCAACTATCTCTAGAATGTTATCCTCAACAAAGTTTCCATGAGCCCAATAATCAACTAGTGCTACAATATGGGTTTTCAAATAGTCTCAATGAAGTAACAAAGAGAAACAATGATGTATGCAACAACTACTCCTTTCCACATTGGAACTTTGATATTCTTTCTAGTTTGGAATGTATAGTGTCTTGGATCTCTAGCATCAAATTGTGTCTAGCATAAGAAAAGGTCATGTCTCCCAAAGCATTAAACACTATATCTATAGTGGACAAGCTTTTTATACCGTAGTCCACATTAGCAACTTACCCCTGATGGACTAAGGCTCCCCAAGAAATTGTGTAATAGCTACATAATCCAATTTTCATGGAGTCAATATAGAATTTTTTATGCATTTGAATTAAAAATTCAAAACATTAATCACAAAGCTTTACCAAAGAGACATTATTGTTGCAGCTAGGGAAATTCTAGCCACTGAATTAAAATTGGGTAGATGTGCTAGAACAAAGTGTACTAAACCAAAAATTGCAATAAAGTATGACAATATGATTTCCTTTCAAGTTGTACAAACAAGATCATGAAACTTCTTCAAAGATCTCTCCCTAGTAACCATATACACTATGTCTACTCCCACTTCTACTATTAATTGATGTGGAACAACTATCCATAAACCAAGCTTTTCTCCAAAAGCATGGTTTCCTAGTTCATGATATCTATCAAAACATTTTCCTAGAACCCTCTTATGCATTTTAGCCATCTATGAATGTGTATAGGCCCTATAGGGTAATTATCCAAGATGGCACAAACACAAAAACTCCTAGATCCCTATAAAATAAACCACACTATTTATAAATTAAACACACTAGTAAAATATAACATATGGTTAAGTGAACCAAGTTGTGGTATCGAAAGGGGGGTATAAGTGGACACCTTTTTTCTAAAATCAGCAATTTCTAAACTTCAACAAGAATTCGAAGATAGTTACGCTCAAAATTTTAAGATATGACAAAAACAAAAATAGTAGTCATTTGAATCTAGTTTCTAAACTACTAATTTTTTTTCAAAATGGTTAAGTTTTAGGTCCTCAAAAAAGGGGGCCACAAAAAGTGGTACTGTTTATTCCAAAAATATATAACACAATACAAAGTGTGGCCCCCCTAAAATTTTAACTTTTTTTTTTGAAATTATTTAATCGCTCTAGTCAAAAGTTACGTAACATTATGTAGTTTATCCTAGATTTTTTGAGTAATTTTATAAAGTGTATTTTTTTAATGCATTTTTTAATTAGAGACATCCCAAAAATGTGAAATATCTATGTGCTCCCCCCAGAAATGATTGAAAACTAATCTAAAATTAAAACTTCTTTTTTCAAAGTTTGTAGAATGGAGTCTAGTTTCTTAAAAACTAAGTTGTTGCGAAATTCGATGAACGAGCTAAAATCTACAACCCAATTAGTACATGTTGGTTTTTGACAAAAAATGGACATACATTCAAAAGAAATTATAGTAAAAAGCTTGAAATAGTTCAAATTAAAAATAAATTATATGGTTATATAGCTAATCCAGAGACATACAATGTCATGTAACCTAATTTTGTCGATGCTCAACCATGAGGAAACTTGAAGTAGAGAACACAAGAGAAATCAATCATTTTTTGTATATTTGTGGCAAAACATGTCTCAAACCAGTTTACACACTCCAAACCTTTGGGTTGGATCCCCAAGGCAAAACCAAGCCTTAGTCTTGGTAGAATGCAAAGCTTTAAATAGCTAATAGTGTGTGTGCACTTTAATGCATATGTGCTTTAGTGTAGACACACTATTAAGACCTAAATAGTGCATAGAGAGGGAAGAAGAGAGGTGAAGCAAGAAAGAGAGTGAGAGAGAGGGAGAGGAGATGGGGGGAAGGGTGTGTGTGTGTGTGTGTGTGTGTGTGTGTGTGTGTGTGTGTGTGTGTGAGAGAGAGAGAGAGAGAGAGAGAGTAGGGGATGGGAGAGGGGAGAAAGAGTAGGGGATATGAGAGAGGGGAAGTGAGAGAGAGAGTAGGGGTGGCATAAAGAGAGTACAAGATGGGAGAGAGAGATTAGGAATAGGGGATGTGAGAGAGAGGAAGTGTGAATGTGTGTGTGTGTGTGTGTGTGTGTGTGTGAGAGAGAGAGAGAGAGAGAGATATAAAGAGGAGAATGAGAGTGTGTTTTAGAGAGAGATAGAGTAGGGCATGGGAGAGAATGTGAGAGTGTGAGAGAGAGTAGGGATGGCAGAGAGAGAAAGTAAGGGATGGCAAAGGGGAGAGAGAGAGGGTAGGGGATGGGAGAGAGAGGAATTGTAAGAGAGAGTAGTGTTGGAAATATAGATGGAGTAACTAAGAGGGGGGGCGAATCAGTTGCCACAAAAAAAAATCCACAGATCCCTTAGATGTCTGATAAAACTAGTTATTGTTGTTATACAGTAATCATATAAAAAAATTATGTAACTCAGTAGATGTATTGTATGTTATTTTAACAAATCTTAAACATTCACAAAAATTAACATGCAATCATAAAAGAAAGTGAAAACCCAATATGACAAAAACCACCAAGTAACTAGATTTTCACTCTTTTAAGGTGAGCCCTATTAGGAGCCAACCCTGTTAAAGGTTACAAAACACACTATTAGGTGAGACCTTGTTAGAGGATTTAATCACCCTATTAGGAGTGGCCTTGCAAAAAGACTTTAGAACAATTCAATAGTATTGCCACCTTGTTAGAGGATCTACAAATGGTTGTTAAACCAACTCTATTAAGAGATTTAGGAATCACTGCTACAATGGTGAAAAAGTAACAATGAAGTGACCTAAATGAGATGCAACTAAATTGCTGATACAGATCTCTATTCCTCTTCACATAATCAATACACTTGCATGCTCTTCATTATACTTTAGAATTCTCAACTTGACCTTTTATTTATACCTTACAAATTGTCAAGTCAGCTCATTTACAATTTACAAATACCAATAATCATTACCTCAGTTAGCTATAATCATTACATAGAACAATTAAACTTTATTTTCCAAAATAACAAAATCCTTCATTGGCCAATCCTGCTCGGTAAACACTGATCCTGAACTAATTCCTAGTATAAACCAACTAAAGCTTAGTTAACATTGTGAACTCTATAAAATCTTTTGAAGATCAAATGAACTCGGTAAACACTAACTTTCCTTTGTAAACCTTGTGAGCTCAATTACCACTAACTTCTACCACAAAATCCTTCAATGCTCAAGTGAGCTTGGTAGACACTATTTCCACAAAGTAATTTCTAGGAATGCTCGGTAGACTCTAAAATTTGCTTTGCTGACCAACTGAGCTTGATAAGCACTATCTGCCAAGTGATATGACATTTTTGTAACATCAAAGACAACACATAATTAAACAATTGTATCCAACAATCTCCCTCTTTTGAATTGATGGCAACACAACATGTCATAGCACAATAAAATTTAGAAATAAATCTTTGATAGAAATTTCTCCCTCTTAGATTTTATGCCACAAACTTCTCTAATGTAGTAATCTACCTCTATGAAGGAATTACATAGCTTCTTTTTCAAATAGTAAACTCTTCCTTAAACAAATTCATATTTTAGAAAGATGTGACAGTAAACTCTCCCTCTTTGACAACACATGCAAAAGACAACACATACCACAATGAGTAGCAATGTACCTTGAGTATTGATTCATATGCAATATTTCCATAACTATGTTGCATCAATTGATAGATCTTCAACTTGGTTCTGATCAATGCATCACTAAAATTCTATTTTAGTGAGCTTTAGATAGGAGAATGACCCGTAACTTACCTCTTAGATACAAGAATTCATCCTTAGGTAATGGCTTGGTGAATATGTTAGTAATTTTTTCTTTTGTATGGACATATTCCAATTTGATCTCCTTATCTTGCACCAATTATCTAACAAAGTGGTATTTTATTGCAATATGCTTGGTTTTGGAGTGCATCACTAGATTCTTTAATATGATAATTGTACTTGTATTATCACAAAACATAACAACTGGTTCTCTGATCTCAAATTTCATGCCTTCTAATAACTATTCAAACCAAACAATATTAGAATAGTTCATTGGTGCTACAAAATACTTTGCTTCTGCTATAGATTGGGATGCACAATTTTGCTTTTTGCTTGTCCAAGATACCAACTTCTTTCCAAGAAAGAATGCTCCACCACTTGTACTCTTTCTATCATCAATGTTTTCTACCCAATCAACATTAGTAAACACTTTCAACTCCAAATTTCTTCCAAATTTATACCACAATCCATAATCTTCAATGTCTTTCAAGTATCTCAAGATCCTTTTGATTGTCATTATGTGATTCTCTCTAGGTTTTGCTAAAAATCTTGCCACTATACTAATTGTAAGAGCAAGATCAGGCCTTGTATGAACTACATGTTGCAATTTTCCAATCATTGATCTATATAAGGTTTGATCTACCTCTTTTGAATCATCATCCCTAGTAAGCTTTGGTCCAGTAAAAATGGGAGCTCCAACTGGTTTTCAATCTTCCATACCAAACTTCTTGAGTATCTCCTTGATGTATTTAGACTGAGTGATGTAAATACCATTCTTTTTCTACTAAATCTGAAGACCAACAAAGAATTTAACCTCACCAAACATAGACATCTCAAATTCCTTGTTCATTTGCCCTAAAAATTCTTTGCATAAATCATCATTCCCTGTAAACAAAGTATCATCTGCAAATATTTATGTGAAAACAATCTTGTTATCTGGTCCTTCCTTGATGTACAAACTACTATTATCATTAGTTCTTTGAAAACCAATCTAAATAAGATAGTTATGCAGTCTCTCACACCATGCTCTCGGGGCTTGTTTTAGACCATACAATGCTTTGTGTAATTTGCAGACCATATCCTTTTTTCTTGGATCAACAAAACCTTCAAGCTACTTAATGTAAACCTCTTCATCTAGTATACCATTGATAAATGCTAACTTGACATCCATTTGATAAAC
This sequence comes from Cupressus sempervirens, assembly GCA_028749045.1. Lineage (NCBI taxonomy): Eukaryota > Viridiplantae > Streptophyta > Pinopsida > Cupressales > Cupressaceae > Cupressus > Cupressus sempervirens. Next base: position 796,501,622 of record CM053790.1, read on the forward strand.
TTTAAATCCTTTGTATGTAGCGTATGCAAGTAGGGTCTTGACACCTTCCAATCTTTTAATAGGAGCAAAAGTCTCTTCGCAGTCTATTCCTTCTTCTTGAGAGTATCCTTTGCATTCTAGTCTAGCTTTGTTCCTTGACATCTTACCATCTTCATTCAAATTATTTCTAAATACCCACTTAGTTCCAATCACATTTTTGTATTTAGGCCTAGGTACAAGAGTCGATGTTTTTTTTTTCTCTATATTCTCTATCTCTTCATTCATAGCCTCAATCCAACTTTCATTTTCTAATACATTTTTGACACTTCTAGGTTCAAAATCAGCAAGTAAACAAGTACCTTTCAACTTACTTCTTGTCATAGTTCCTTCAAATTTGTCTCCAATGATCTAATCTAGTGCATGATGTCTCCTACCATACTTAGCTAATATAGGTTCCTTGCCTTTAGAATGCTTTTCATTCTAATCCTCTTGTATTTCAACTTCAAGTTCTATTTGTTCTATCTATTTCTCAGGTCCTTTAGACTTGATAGGCGTTGGCTCGATAGCATTAGAATGTGACTTAGTTACCTATAGTTGAATTTGAACTTCTTGCAACTTGGTTACTGAAGAATCATGAGTAGAAGATTCTTGATTGATAAGTGTATCTGGTACTATATTAGGTTCAATGAAAAAAAATCTCTTGTGCTCTTCTAGTTCCCTTTTGCTTCCTTTTTTAGTTCTTTCTGCAAACTCATCAACTTTCACATATGCACTTTCTATGACTTTGTGAGTAAACAAGTTCAAACATCTATATGCTTACATTGGATTTATAGCCATACCACAACTCATAGGGGATTTTGAATGAGTCCTTTTTCAGTTGTACTTGGTTTAAGGTATGAACTACAGTTTTGATAGCTTCCTTCCATTATTTGATAGCAATATTCTTTTTAATCATTAGAGTCCTTGCACAATCCATGATAGATCTATTCCTTCTTTCAGCTATTCCATTCTACTCAAGAGTTCTAGGGGCTAATACCTATCTTTTGATTCCTCTTTCAATGAAAAAGTTATTGAATTCATTGGAGATGAACTCACCACCTCAATTTGATCTCAGACATTTCAATCATTTCCCTATTTCCTTCTCTACTCTAGTCAAATACCATTTGAACTTTTCAAATGCTTTTGACTTCTCTCTCAGATACATAACAATCGTCATTCTAGAGTAGTCATCAACAAAGAATGAAAAATTTTTCTCTAGTATAGCTCTCAATTCCAATAGGTCACACAAATTAGTATACATAATTTCCAAAACTTCTTCAAACTAATAGTTTTTAATTTTAAAGCTAGTTTTTCCCATCTTACCAATTTCACAATTCTTGCATAAACTAACATCAGGTTTCTTTATACTAGGAATGCCTCTTACTTTTCTAAATTTTCTTATCTTTACCAAATTATAAAAATTCACATGAAATAATTGTCTCTGCCATAACCAACTTTTGTCAACTTGAGCAATAAAACATGAGCATTCACCAAGTTCAAGATAAAATAAGTTACCTTTTGTTTGTATGCCTAATCCAATTAGCTTTCCTTTGTCATCCAGTAGTCTTGCCTTTCCATGCATGAATTTCACCTTGAATCCAATATTGATTAGTTGTGCCACACTCAATAGATTATTTTTTAGTCCTTCAACCCAATAGGCATTATCACGTACAAGCTCTTTGGTTAGTGAGATTCTTCCTCTGAAGATCCTTTTATGTAACAAGGTTCATTATTACCAAACCTCACACTACCACCATCATAGTCTTCAAAATGTTCAAACTTTTTTTTGATGCCAATCATACGATGAGAACAACTACTATTTATGATCCATATATCATTTTTGTTTACATGAGAGATAAGTGCAATCTTATCTTCCTCTTCATCATCAGATTCATCTTTCACAGCAATGAAACAATTTCATCTTCACTATTATCAGAATCCTTAGAGTCCTTAGCCATGAAACATGTTTTCTTACCTTTGTCCTGGAATAATTTGAAGTCTTTCTTGCCATTGCACTTGTGACATTTCTTCTTATCCTTGTTTTCCTTGTTTGGGCACCTAGCAGCAATATGACCAATTTCCTCACATGAAAAATAGACTAGAGGAAATTTATCTTTGTATTTTCCTTTGCCTCTAGAATAGTTCCTTGCTAGTAGAGCTTTAACTACCTCAAGATCACTATCAAAACTTTCCTCTAATTCTTCTTCACTTTCTAACTGAGATTCTTTTATCTTCTTGCCCTTTTCTTTGAGTAAAATCTTGGCTTCAAATGTTGATTCAATGTGTTTGGAAGCTGGATCATAATTGTCATAAAATGCAGTCAATCTTCTTACTATGGCCTCCAAATTTATCTTATGATTTTCTTTACATCTTCTCTCTTGAATTGTAGATACTCTAATTGCATAAATGAGAAGCAATATTCTAAGAACTTTACTTATAACTATTTCCTCCTTGATATCTCCTTCAGAAGCCTTGATTACATTGACACTTGCTTTGACTCTTTCAACATATTTGGCAATGTTTTCATCCTCTCTCATTCTCATTTGATCAAATTTTCCTCTAAAACCTTCTGCTTTGGCTCTCCTTACATTTTCATCACCTCCATAAATATCTTTTAGCTTGTTCCGCATAGAAAAGGTATTTTTGTATTCCTTGATGTCATCAAATTCTTCATAGCTTAGGGCAGATGCAATGTCTATCATCATGGTGTTATGAGTCTTCTTCTCAGCAATGTCACTAACAAATAATGTACCAGAAGGAGTCATATATTCTTCATCAAGATATCTCAATCCTGTATCTCCAATGGAAGTTAGATGGAGTCTCATGAGACCTTTCCATGCTGAAATGTTATCCCTGTTAAGCCTTGGAATTTCCCTCTTGTAAGACATCCTGATCTTTAGCTTAGATCCTTGAAATCCTTCTTGGAAGCACCAAATACTTTGATACCAATTGTTGGAAATATAGATGGAGTAAATGAGGGGGGGTGAACTAGTTACCACAAAAATAAATTCACAGATCCCTTAGGTGTCTAATAAAACTAGTTATTGTTGTTACTCAATAATCATACAAAAAAATACTATAACTTAGTAGATGCAATGCATATTATTTTAATAGATCTTAAACATTCATAGAAATTAACATGAAACCATAAAAGAAATAACATGAACACATGAGACACCAAATTTAATGTGGAAACTTAATATGGAAAAAAACACCAAGTAACTAGCTATTGATTTTCACTCTTCTGAAGTGAGCACTATTAAGAGCCAACCCTATTAAAGGTTACAAAACACATTGTTAGGTGTGACCTTGTTAGAGGATTTAATCACCCTATTAGGAGTGGTCTTGGAAAAGGACTTTAGAACAATTCAATAGAACTGTCACTATGTTAGAAGATCTACAAATGGCTATTAAACCAACTTTTTAAAGAGATTTAGGAATCACTGCTACAATGGTGAAAAAGTAACAATGAAATGACCTAAATGAGATGCAACTAAATTTTTGATATAGATCTCTATTCTACTTCAATAGATTCTCTCTAATTGAATAAATCTTGTTTTCTCCTCAAGGATATCTAACCATCCTTCTAAGTTTGCTCACACTTTCCTCTTCACACGATCAATACACTTGCATGCTCCTCATTACACTTTAGAACTCTCAACTTGACTTTTTATTTATACCTTACAAATTGTCAAGTTGGCTCATTTACAATTTACAAATACCAATAATCATTACCTCAGTTGGCTACAATCATTACATAAAATAATTAAACTTTATTTCCCAAAATAACAATATCCTTCATTGGTCGACCATGCTCAGTAAACACTAATCCTGAACTGATTTCCAATGCTAACCAACTGAAGCTCAATTAACACTATGAACTTTGTAAAATCCTTTAAAAACTAAATGAACTTGGTAAACACTGAATTTTCTTTGTAAACTTTGTGAGCTCAGTTACCACTAACTTTTTCCACAAAATTCTTTGATGCCCGAGTGAGCTTGGTAGACACTGCTTCCACAAAGTAATTTCCAAGAATGCTTGGTAGACTCTAAAAATTGCTTTGCTGACCAATTGAGTTCAATAAGCATTGTGTGCCAACTGATATGCCATTTGTGTAACATCAAAGACAACACACAATCAAAAAATTGTATCTAACAAGTAGGGGTGGTAGAAAAAAAGTACAGAATGGGAGAGAGATTGAGAGTAGGGGATGGGGAGAAAGAGAGAGAGAGAGAGAGAGAGAGAGGAGGAGGAGTAGGATGGGAGTGTGAGAGAGAGAGAGAGAGTAGGGGATGGCAGAGGAGAGAAAGGGGGGATGGGAGTGTGTGTGTGTGTGTGTGTGTGTGTGTGTGTGAAAGATAGAGAGTAGGGGATGGGAGAGGGGGGTGAGAGAGAGAGAGAGAGAGAGAGAGAGAGTAGTCTGAGAGAGAGTAGGTGATGGGAGAGGGAGTGGGAGAGGGAGAGAGGGGGGATCAGAGTGTGTGTGTGTGTGTGTGTGTGTGTGTGTGTGTGAGAGAGAGAGAGAGAGAGTAGGGGTAGCAGAGAGAGTAGGGGATGGGAGAGGGAGTGAGAGTAGGTGGTGGGAGAGGGAGATAAAGAGGGGATGGGAGAGGAGAGAGATAGAGGGGGGATGGGAGTGTCTATTGTGTGTGAAAGAGAGAGAGTAGGGGATGGGAGAGAGTGTAGTGCCTCTCCCATTTGACTTCTATAAGTCATCCTGATGGATGCAACCTTACTAATCTTTTGTTGTGATGGGATCATGATTGTGACCCTGAGTGGTCTACACCGTCGAGGTGTTTGGATTTATTTTCCTATATTAGTTGCTTTGATTATTCTTTTGACTGATCTATGAGATTATGATATGATTTATGGTTCACTGAGGTTTGTGCCAGTGGTTAGCAGGATCAATGTGGTATCATGAGTTTGTTCAATGATTATCCTAAGATGTGTATAGAGATTGCACTATGTACTATTACTGTGCTATACTGGACTAGGTTCCTATAGTAGTGGTTAGTCATGTTTATGACTATGTTTGCTTATGTGTTTTAAGTGTCTTTTTAATGTTGTTTAAACAATCATTATTAAATGCTTAAGTAAATAAATGGGTTTTTCTTGTTGGATTCCTTGGTTATGTGTTGCGGTCATTTACCTTGCGATATTTTGATCTATGAGATATCTATTACTTATGTGATGTTTTACATTTGAGATGACATGAGGGTTAGATGTTAAACTTTGATTTCAGTATCATAGATATTAGACTACTATGTTTTTTAGTTAATCATATTGCATGGTGATGCCATTTTGAGATGACAGCGTGTTTTATGATGATATCTAGTTATTTGGTATTTGGACATACCTCTGATTATGTTAGGTGATGGACTTAATGCTATGGTTATTTACTTCATTCCTACATTGTTATGCTTTATGAGAATGTGATTGATGTAAATAGATTATTTTAATATAATTAAATAAATGGTTAAATTTGGTGATTTAATGCATTTATTGCTTCAACAATGTCATTATATGCAATTGCACTTGATTGTGTTGTTTAGTGTGTAGGATTTATATCCCTAGCAGTGGCACATGGAGTTAGTGATACAACCATTCATATTTTACCAATGTCATCCTTATATGGTTGACCTATCCTTATTTTAATTCTTTAATTTAAACCTTTGTGTGATTATTAAATCTGAACTCATTTGCATTATGTGATTAGACCAGTAAGCATGTCTATGCATTTAGAGGTTCGTATTGTCGCGAAAGTTGTTAAGGAAATTTATGTGTTTTTAGGTTTTCAAGCTTTTTAACTGATTTATTTTAATTTATGGCAGCTTTTCCATAGATGAATTCCTATTTATAGGAATAGCCTATTTTCATTTAGGTCGATTCAGAGTTTAACTAGGTTGGTTGGTTATTTGCCATAATCGATTATTCACTCGAAAAGTGAATAAATATTCAAAAAGGAATTTAGTTCCTCACTTCTCACTTTTGAATTAGAAAGTTGGAGAGTAAAACCCAAAATCCTCTTCATGAGGATTTAGTGTTTTGTTCGTTGTGGGAGCTATAGGCATGGGATCATTACGAGGTTGGGCTCATTGGATCCAGCTCGGGGAAACCTTAGATTACCATGATTTTCAGCTACTTCTGCGAGATATTTATTTTATGGTTCAAATTCTCATTTTTCCCTATTGGCTATGAGGTAGGGCTTTCTTGTTTTATTGTTTTTGCTTCATTTCTACTTTTATTTTTGGTAGCCATTTGATTGGAGGCAAAGAAGTAGTGTTCCCCTCCATTTATGTATGCTAGTTCTACCTGGTTGGGTGAATACAAACATTTCCTTATTTTTTGAGATGAGGGTTTTGAGTTTTACATCATTATGTTAGTAATTTTTGCATACAGTGTCTGAACTTGATTGTTTTTGGATTTTTGGGGGTTTTTGTGCCTGTAGGACCAGAAAATAGGTTAAAATGCATAACACACTATGAGAAAATCACAAAACTCAATAACCATACATTAGCACCCACTAGTCTACCATGGAAGCCAAACTAATAAAGAAAGCAATAAAAACCCCCTCTTTCGTTTGTAGCTCCCATGTCCTTCTTTCTTCTCCAAATGATTGTAGCTCCAATTTGCCTATAGTGCACACAAGATTGAAGCAAAAGCCTATAATATAGATAATGCCATGAGAATACTAGAAGTTTGATTTTGATGTGAGAGCAAGAATGCAAAATGCAAATAAGCCAAGGACTTGAAAAGATGCTCAAGAATTAGGACCAAGGGCTCAAGACTTCAAGGATTCAAGTACCAAAAATGAGAGAAAGAGTGTCCAATTTATAATTGACATGGAGGATGAGAGCATTGGATTTTTCACCCATAGATATGCGATGTGGCAAGAGATTTATTTGAGAATCCATGATGCATATGACAAAATATGCCAATATGTAAGATTCTATGATGCATACAAGTCAAACTTGGCTAAATGTAGAAGAGAATCTATGATGCGTCATAAGACACCTCAACCCACTTAAAGCTATGAATCTATGATGAATAAGCCAAATAGGGACATGCGTAAGAGGTAAGAATATTTGATTATGACAAATCCCATCCAAGTGTCAAAGGATAATCCATGAGGTGTCATATCCAAGTGTCATGATGATGCAATATTTTGTGGAATATTCGAATTAAAAATCCTCTTATTCCACAAAATAAGAATTAGTAGAAAATGGAATTAATGATGGAAAATGGAACTTAGGAAATTGTAAATTTCCATGGTTTGTAGATAATGAATCAATTAATTAATAAAATTAATTAATTGAGGATGATAATTAGGAAGAATAATTAGAAAGAATAATAGGATTAAATTATGGGTTATTAAATCCTATAGAGAAAATTAGTAAATGATTGGCCAAATTGATTAAATGAATGCGACCGTACTCTTTGATGAAAATGTTATGATGATGGCTATCAAATAAGATGATGACAAGTAGACCAAAGCCATGGTCAAATTGATTATTTGAAGTTGACAACATGCCAAGGACACATGACACGAATTGATTGATATGTAACATTTAACTAACATTGCAAATGCTACAGGATCGAGGTTGATTGAAAATGTTAATCATAATAACATTGATGGGAACTATCAATATTGTTAAAATGGTTGATGATGCCATGATTTGACATTGAAAGCCTCAAAAACATCAAAGATTGAATGACGTGAATGATAGTTTGACCTAGCACTGAGAGCCACGATAGTACTAAGGTCGGATTGATAAGATTGATAGGTTGATCAGTTTCCAAGCCACTGAAAGCCACAACAGTACCTAGGAGTAGATAAATGATGATTGATTTGGGACATTTGATATCTTTTCGGGTGACAAGGACTGATTTTTAGTGATTCTAGGTTGATTTGGGGTAATTTTGAGTTGATTTGAAATGGTTTTGAGTTGATTTGATATGATTCTGAGTTGATATGAAATTGATGTGAAAGGGGGTACAAATGATAAAGTATGATCAATTTTTGCCAAAAGATCAGAGTTAGTAGAATGAGAAAATGGGTCAAATTAGTATGAAGAAGTGATGAAACTGTAGATATAAACCATTTTTGAGCATCTATGTTTTTCCCCTCTATAATACAATGTGATTTAGAGCGTTGTGTCAAAGAATAACTGATGAGAAAGCCACAACATGCCCCAATAGGGATGATATATATGGGTGCCCCCTTGATAAATTGACTAAGATAAGCATATGATAAGTTAATTTTTCAACAACGAGAAGACAAAACCATAGCAACTGATAGAATGAAAATCAGAGCTAAAATGTGAAAGTTAAGAGGCCTAGAGTGTAGAACAGGGTCAATCAGGAGCTCGAGAGTAATTGCATGGGTTACCACTAAAGAATGACACAAAATGATGAAAATGATAGTTCATTTTTTCTACAAAAAAGATACAAATCCAATGCAACTAACATATTGCAAATCCAAGTTAAAACGCAAAAGTTATGGGCTACGGAGTGCAACATAGGGGCTCCGGGAGCAATTCAGGGTATCCTAGGTTCCCAATTGTGCCCAAAACTCAACCAAGTGCGTCATTGATACACTTGGTAAGCCCAAGTGCATCATGATAGTACCAAGTGCATCAATGATGCACTTGGGAAGCCCAAGTGGTCTCAGAAAGTGCAAAATGTGCCCGAGAAGGCTCCAGGGGCCAAAATCAACATGACGAGGGACAAACAGGAGGCCAAGAGTAATCTCAAGGATTACCACTCCATATAGTGACCAAATAATGAAAATGATATCTCATTTTGTTCACAAGAAAGATATGAGTGCAACACAACTGACGGTTCATAAATCAAAGTTGAAACACAAAACTCATGGCCTTCGGAGTGCAACCTAGGGGTTCCAAGAGCAATTCTAGATAACCTAGGTCCCCAAGTGTGTCCAAACTCTACCAAGTGCTTTAGTGACATAGTTGGCATGACCAAGTGTTTCAATGATGCAGTTGGGAACCCCCAACTATGCCCTGAAAGTGTAGATTGTGCCCTAAAAGGCTCTGGGGGCCAAGAATAGCCCGATTGGACTTGGAATGCCCCGAAACTTTGCGTGCATGCCCAAAATGATGGAAAGATGTCAAAGCATAAGTGAAATCATCAAAAATGGTCATATTGGTTCATATATTATGAGACAAATGTTATAATGAGGTTGAACCAATTGGAAAGCCACAGAAAGTTGATTGACAGTGCAGGATGATGCCGGAATGCATGAATGCAAGATGAAGATAATTTGGTGAATTGAAAGACATGATTATGGTGATGGAGAATGAGATGAAAAGGAAAGATGAGATTAGAAGATGTTAGTATGATGGAAAGACTTTTTCTTCTAGAAAGTGCACTATATGTCAAGTGGAGATTTATTTTGATATGGCAAATGGAATGCAACACATCATGGCATAAAGGGCCAGAGCGCAAATGCAAGCCTTTTGCATAAACAAGCATGATGTAGATAGAAAATGACCTTGTCCTTCCTAAGGCATATGTGCATGCCCCAAACTCTCAAAGGTACATTGTAATAGATAGAAATAGAAAAAGATGACCATGAACCATCCTGGCCAATCTCATAGAACAGTTTTATATCATCGAGTATCATAGGGACACGATCAAAGAAAAATAAAGAAAAAATAAATCACTCACTAAACAGCGTGAGCCAATAGCTATTCTTTTTCATTATTAAATTCTTGTTAATTTTTTAGGTGAATAGATAGTGTTTGATATGTTGATAGTGTTAGGATAAACCATGGACAGAAATAAAAAACTACATGCAAATATAACCAATAACAGAAAATAATAGAACACACAGAAATGAACACAAGGCACCAAGATTTAACGTGGTTCACCCAATCCCTGGGCTACGTCCACCAAACAGCAAGTCCAATCTTATTACAATCCAGTGATTACAACCTGATTACAATCTGTAATCCCTTACAGCTCAATACCACCGCAAGAACCAATTTCGTATCACCACATATGAAAAATACCCAACCCTAAGCCCTTTTTATACAAGTATTAAACTGCTTTAGGGTTATAACATGTCGGCCATATGTCGGCCATAATATGTCGGCTACCATGTCAGCCACTATTTATGAAGTATGTACAGTACTTTCCTGATCAGTCACCACAATCTAACAGATAGTGTGATAGTTCTGGTTGTGGATTCAATTGATAAGTTCATAGTGATATATTGGATTGATTGTTGGTTCATGTTGCTCAGATATTGTGATTGGCATTGAAGTGTAGTGCTTTGAGTTTTAGCCTGCAAAGCGCAGGTGTGTACGCAAAAAGGGATGGTTATGTATAATGGATATGTACAAGGTTTATTGCAAATTCTTGATGGGTTTTGTAATTTTTAGGGTTTTTGGGGATATTTAATTTTTTTGTGCGACTGATTTCTTCAAGAAATTTTACAATTTTTAGGGTTTATTCAGGACATTTTATGATTTTTAGTGATTTTTTCAGGACATTATGTGATTTTTAGGATTTTTTTCAGGGCATTATGTGATTTTTAGGATTTTTTTAGGACATTGTGTGATTTTTAGGAGTTTTTCAGGACATTATGTGATTTTTAGTGATTTTTTCAAGATTGTAATTGAATTTTTAGGATTTTTTTTAGGACATTATGTGATTTTTAGGGATTTTTTCAGGATTGTATTTGAATTTTTAGTATTTTTTCAGGACATTATGTGATTTTTAGTGATTTTTTCAGGATCGTAAAAGCATATACAAGTGTTAGCTCCAATCTGTTATGTGATAGGTCCAATGGATAAAAAGTTCTTAGGGATATGCCCCCAATTCAAATTCAAACTCGTGCACTATGTAGGTAATATTCCCCCAGACAAGACACAAACTATGTACAAAGGCCAATTACAGAGTGTGTACAAACTAGTAATGCTTGGTAAGATAATAAAGGACATTAACCAGTTTGTGAGCCATGGTCAAGGAGCCAAGGACATCTTGCAATATGAAGGATATGATCAATGAATGATAGAGGGGGGGGGGGGGAAACCAAATGGAATCCCAATAGATGGAGGAGCAACAACTAATTACACATGGTGCCTGTTTGCCAGGTTTTCACCATGGTACTTTCCCAAAGCACCTGTTTGCCAAGTTTTCACTTTTGGACAAAAATTTTCTCTTGACTCAAATTTTCGTGCCAAGACACCTGTTTGCCAGGTTTTCATCAAGGCATCCATTTTTTTATGACTTTTTTTTTCATGACTTTTTCCTATTTTTTGATAATTTTTCATGACTTTTAGATGGAATCAAGAATGTCACCGACAAATGCTAAGAAGATATCTATTGTTGGTGTTGCTAGCTAATGAGCTCTGGATCCATGACTACCCATCACTACGCAGGATTTGTTCTGAGTTTGTAGCTAAAATCAAACCACCAAAAAGGCCTCGAGATATACCATTGGGTACCGTATGTAAGACAACATTTGTCTCTTGCGAATCAAGGCATGTGAGGATAATTGGGTCAAAATAAATGTCATGTGGGATGTAACTGATGATGATATATGAAAAGGCTTGTTGGATAAAGGGTTGATTTTGGTTATTGGACAAATTAGGTAGCTAGATTTGGGGATAAACAAATGGATATAAGAGAGGGTTGGGAGGGTTGAGACCAATGACCTTCCATATGAATGCTGATTGAGAAAGCTCCAAAAGACTTTGTGGCATGTTGAATGCTGGAATATTGCTATTCATGGCATCATATTTTTCATCTTGTATCCTTGGGAGCTGCTTAGCTTTTGATTTTTTATGGTCTAATGGTGTGTTTCAATTTTCACCAAGAGACCTATGCTATTTATTTATTTTTTCTTTTTTGTTAAATGGATTTGACTCCCAACAATATGCCAATGTGTTCACTTCAAGAGAAAATGCTTCTTTATGATCTTCAGTCATAATGCCTTCATAGATTTCAAAGTCTATTTTGAGAGTATCATCATCATCGAATTGATCAAAACTTGGTGGTCCACATTGGTCCCAATCCAAAGGTTCAGAATAACTTGAGCGGATGTCATCATTAGTATTGAATGGACTTTGGTTGAAAGTATGCATATGGGCATTAGATTATATTGTATCATTAGGGTTATGCTCAGAAGTCAATGGATTGTTGGTTTCATGTGTGATATCCTCAGATGCCTTTTCATCGTTCAAAACATCCATAGTCTTATAGATAGGTACCGTAGTAATAGGAGGACCTATTTGTAATGGTTTAAATCCAAGCCCCAAACTAGGAGGTCATCCTTCTATAGTGATAGGTTTAGTGATTACTTGTTTCTGAGATCCAAGACCACTATAGCCATCATAACCTTGTTTTTGCATGATAGCAAACCCAAGTCCATACTTTCTAGGAGATATAAAAGTGGGTTCTTTTTCTACTTTTTCTTTCTAAATACATACAGATGTATTCTTATTGATAGAAGTATCATTCTTTGTACTGATCTCTGCATGTTGTACTTGAAGTGGTTGTGATTTACCATGAGATTGGGGAGAAACTAGTGACTCCCTAATGTGAGAGACTTGAGACATAAAGTACTCTCCACACCCATTGTCTTCAATCTTCATCTTTTCCTTGGCTTTACTGAGCATTATATCAGCATCCACATACTTAGAGGAATTTGTGGGTTGTGCTTCATTGTTTGTTGGGATTTGGAATGCAGTAGCATCTCTTAGATTAGCACAAAACTGGAAAGGATCTGGATCATCAGGGATGGTAACCTCTATGTTGTGATAGGAAAACTTTAGACATTGATATTATGTAGAAGGGACTGCTTTCATTGCATGAAGCCAAGGGAATCCTAGTATCATGTTACAATTCATTTCTATATCTAGGACATGGAACAATGTATCTTCAGTAGCTAGACCAACTTTGACAGGTAATGTGATGATGCCCTTGGAGAAGCATTCACTGTCATCATAAGCTTTTATTGTGATTCTTCAAGAGGGATCTACATCATCTTCAGAATAACCCAAATTGTTGACAACCTTAAGAGTACAAATGTTCAGTCCTGCTCCTCCATCTATTAAGACATGTCTAACTTTGGCATTATGGATGAAGACTTCAAGATAAAGGGGATCATTGTGGTTGGGTTTGTCTTTAGGAACATCCCAAGGGGAAAAAGTGATATGTTGTGATGCAAATAGGTTCCCAACCATGGCTTGCAATTGGGAAACATCAATGTTATCTGGGACAACTGACTCTTTAAGGGCTTGATCCAAGATCTTTTGATGTTGGGGAGATGCACGCAGTAGGTCCAAAATGGATATTTGTGCAGGGGTTTTGTCAAGTTGTTCAACAAGGCTATAATTAGATGAAGTAGGAGTAGTAGGTCGACTTGGGGGTGCAGGTCTAGTAGAAACAGTAGGTCTAGATGAGGCTCCAGGTAGAGTGATCTTGCAATGGCATGTAGTGACAACACAACGAGGGTCTTCAGCCTTCAATGTGAATGTGGATATGTGGAAATCAGACTCATTAAAGTAATTAATGGTGTAGTCATAGCCAGTGCGTGTGTAATTCACATTACCTTATGAGTTTGAGTTTGAACTTGAGGGTTTCTCTTTGTCATGATTGCCCAAAGGATCTTTGAAAATAGTGTGATCAGAGTTGGATGCTAATAGTGATGGATCAACCATGATTACACCATCATCAATAAGGTCTTGTACTGCATGTTTCAATTGGAAGCACGATGAAGTCTTGTGTCCTTTGGTGTGATGGTAATCATAATACTTTTTGTCATCCCACCAATCTATTTTAGTTAATGGTTCATCATTTATTGAGGGTAGCTACAGGAAGTTATTACTTAGTAACTATTGTAATGCAGTCTCAAGTGGTATTCCCAATGGTGTGAATTTCCTATCTTTAGTTCTAGGATGTCTTTGAGGTTTGTCTTGCGTGGAAGTCTCTATTTTCTTTTGTGGAGCTGATGTTTGATTAGAGGTTTGTGAATTTGTAGGCTTTGCCCCTTTCAAAGTCAGTTGAGGTTGTGTTGTGCTAATCATGCGGGCATCCACAATGCCATCATTAGTCACATTCTTGTTTTTGGAGAAAAATTTTGTCTTGTCATTAGATGAGTTGGTGTTTGTGGTTTCTTTGTTTATCTTTAGGATTCCCTTATGGATAAGAGCATCTTCAATACTAGCCCCTTTTTTCATCAGTTTACAAATGGTGATTGGACTCTTGATTTTGAGTTCATACATTAAGTTTGGGACTAAGTTTTCAATGCACAAGTTAACTTGTTCTTTAGGAATGTCTAGTGAGCATTGACACTAAGTTTTCAATGCACAAGTTAACTTGTTGTTCTTTAGGAATGTCTAGTGAGCATTGACTAACTAAGCTTCTCCAACGGAGTAAGAATGTGATGAATGGTTCTCCCATCTTCTATTTAGCTAAGCACAAATTAGAAAGTGTCACCTCATTTGTAATGTTAAAGGAAAAGTGGGAGATAAACTTGTCTGCTAGCTCTGACCAAGATTTGATATTACCAGGAAGTTTGGAGTACCATTCAAGTGCAGGCCCACCTAGAGAATGAGGGAACAATCTCATAAGATAAGTGGGCTCATCACTAATTTCGGTACATGAAGCACAAAATTTTTTGATATGATCAATAGGGTTTCCTTTTCCTTGGTATTTTTCAAACCTTGGAGCCTCAAATTATTTTTGGAATGGAGGCATATACAAACCTTTATCAAATGGATTAAGACGTAGGTCCCTTTGTATGTATAGAGCCTGTTTCTTTTGGACTCCCAATGCCTGAACTTGTTTCGAAAGTTGTTTGGATTGTTGTAAGAGTTCTTCATTGGGGTTTTGCATGATGGTCTTTTCTTCAAGTCTTTTGTGTCTGAGAGTAGACCATTTTCTATGGTGGGAACTATGTCTACTTGGTTCTGACATTTCTATGTGTGATGAGTTTGATGAGGTGTCACTAGGGGGTGGAGGTATGTTTGTACCTTGAAGACAGAAGGGTCCCTATTGTTGGGGAACTTGTTGTGGTATTTGATGTGGCACTTGTTGTGGGATTGACTACGATTTTTGTACCATGTGTTGTTGTTGTGCCATGTGTTGTGGTTGTTGTTGGGATACCTCTGTTGGTTGTATGTGAGACCATATACATGCTTGTTGTTGTAGAGGTATTTGTTGAGATTGTTGTGGCACATGTTGTTGTTGTAAAAAATGGTTCTAGTATGTGATTTTTTGCTCAAGGTGTCTTTGGTATTCCAACTATTGCTTGAGTTTCTCTTTTTGTTTAGAAAACATCATTTTTTGTTGTTGGAATTGCTGCTGAAATTGTTGTTGATAAATTGTGTGTAAATCAAGTGGGTTCATATGGGACTGTGTTTTAGGAATGTTGGATGTTTGCCCCACTTGAAGTTGTTGTCATTGTGGTTGATGTTGTTGTTGATATGTGGGATGTGTGTTAAGTGGATATAGACTTGGTTGTGCCTTGGAAGTGTTGATTCCTTGTACCACTGTAGGTTGTTGTTGCCATGGGGGTTGACTAAGTCCTTGAGAATTGAACGTCATGTTTCGATTGTTGTTTTGGTACCTTTGTGTGTTAGATGTTCCTACTTCTGACATCATATTGACTTGACTACGTGACGTGTCCCTATTGGGAATGGGTTTAATGTCAATAAGACTTTTCCTTTGTGTGTCCATAGGTATGGTTGCACTTGATGTTTCACATGTTGTACTTATGAGAGGCTCCATAGCATTTGATGTCATAGAACTTGGTAAATTTAGGAGCAAAGCTATACTTTGTTGATTTAACCCCAGAGAAGGTATGTCTAGCATCCCTAGAGAACAAGTCCCTTTAGGTTCTTCTTTTTGTTGCATCATGTGACTAAAATCAAGTCTTAATGTCCTTTTGGGGTGTTTAGGAATTGGTGGAATTTCATCGAACAAGGGGTTGACATTGATGTGTTCAAATGTACTTTGGAGGATTTCAATGGTTGATTCTTGATGGGACCTTATAGGTGCCACTATCATGTTTGAAAACTCCAAAGGTTGTTTTCCTTTATCTAAGTCCAAATTGATAATGGGTTGTATGTTTTCAATAGTTGTGTTGGTTTGATTTTTTGACTTAGGACCTTCCAAGTTTGGGTTAAATTTGACAATTTCTTGGGCTGCCAAACATTTGAAGTTCTTGTGAAAACTTTTGTCTTGACATGCCCTAGCCATTTCTTCATTAGTGATGTCATAATCAATGTCAGATTCATCATTGAGGTGTATAGTACCTTGTTGTATGTTTGATGTGTTAGGTTGGTTTAATTCGAAGGAATGTGATTGTTCATCTTCAGGTGTGGTTGGTACACTTCCTCCTCTTGGTGGCATTGGCACGAATATAGGTTCAAAGTTAGGACTCCATTGAACCATACCATGTGTGGGGGAAGTGTTCAGGGGAAATCTCATGGTAGGTTCATTGTTCAAGCTTTGTTGTGCCATAGCTTGATTATGAGGATCTTGTGGATACATGTTCAAGGGGTCTGCTAGTAATGGTTGTGATGCCTCAATTTGGTCTTCGTCAAAGGTTTTTTGAGTTTTCTTGCTCTTTCTCTATCTTGGATGAGGTTTTGGTTGTGCTTGTGCCTCAAAAAACAAAGGTTGATAAAGTTCCTCGGATCTTTGAGCTGATTGTGTCCTAGTAAGTGTTGGCATGATACCTAAGAATGCAGATACAATGGAAATTTTAAATGTTTTGGTGATTATGAGTGGTAGATATGCAAGATATGAGTGTTTTTGGGATTTGAAGTGTTTAGAGATATTATGCAATGTGAGGAAATGCTAAATGAATTAAGGTTTTGATGTGCAAAGTGTAAATGTCTGAGGGATGTTATGCAAATGCAAATGCAAGGTGATGTTTTGAGGGTATGCAAAATGAAGCTATGAAAAATGAAGGTTAGGGTTATGTTTTGGACTTGGTAATGACACTAAAGGTAGCTATATACAAGGTAGACTATGGAAATTATGGTTTCCAAGGGTTGATAATGACAGTTAGGATATGAAAAAGGAGGGTAAATGATCAAGAAGGCAATTTGGTTGATGGATAATCTAATAAGGTTTGGTAGTGAGAATGATGCTAAGGTTTGGACCATGAAAAATGAAGGGGATATACCACTAGTGTAAGTCAAAATTATGTTTGGGGATGCTAGGGATATGATTATGCTATGACAAGGGTATAGGGAAATTTTTGAATAAACCTTTTAGAAATTATTTTGTCTAGGAGTTTAACCTTGTGATAAAGGACTTTGGATCTTGACCAAAAATTGATAAAAGACGAAAAGATCAAATTGATAAAAGATGCCAAGGTAAAATCTATCAAGACATAGATAGATTTTGACCCAAGAAAGTGATAAGAAAAGATAAAAATACTAGTCAAGACCCATTATCCATCAACACTAGGAGATACTCTAAGACTCATACTTTGTCTAGATTTTTGACTAAATTCAAAGGTTTTGGGAGATCAAAATGATGTTTCGAGGACTCAAAATGGTGGTAATACTAAGTAGATGTGTGATATGGACAATTCCTATGATGTAAAACGAAATTTTGGGTGCAAGATACGGTTTTGAGTCAAGTACAGAATGGGGAGGTGTAGAGGCTCCTAGATGCAATTTTGGGGTCCTAAAGTGCAGTTCAGAGGCCCAAAATGGTCATGCAAGTACCCAAGTGTTCCCTAATAGTTTCAAGTGCACCCTAATAGTACCAACTATGTCATTGATGCACTTTGAGCTAGTTTGGGTGCAGTTGGTTGTTTCTGGGTGCAGTTGAAAAGTCAGAATGAAGGTTTGCTGATTCTAAAAGGTATGGTTGCCAAACTGATATGCCAGGCAGCTAAGATGCTAGGTTTGATGTTAGGATGGGTTTGGAGATGTAGAATAGAGATTATGACCTATATAATGATTTCCTAAGTTAAGGTACCAAAGACTAGGTGATGTAGAATGCAAATCTAGGCAAGCTGGTGCAAGGGGAGCTAAACAAGTACCTAAAGACACTATTGAAGCCCCAAAATGTTATCTGGAACCCAAAACTAGGTCTTAGGACCACCA
This sequence comes from Cupressus sempervirens, assembly GCA_028749045.1. Lineage (NCBI taxonomy): Eukaryota > Viridiplantae > Streptophyta > Pinopsida > Cupressales > Cupressaceae > Cupressus > Cupressus sempervirens. The sequence continues at coordinate 796,519,739 of CM053790.1, forward strand.
AGTGCACCTATACAATGCAAACTATTTTAATTATGTAATTGGTAGTTTTATAATGCAGTTGGTAGTTTTAGGGTGCAGTTGGTAAACTGGGGTGAAACTAAGGCAATTCTAGGAGCTATGGTTTCCATATTGATATCACAGAGAGGTAAACAATAGGGGATCATGATAATACTAGTATGAATGCTCAAAATTATGGTTAGGACACCCATAATGATGGATAAAGTGGTCAAGATGATGAATAGGTATCCAAAGATGCAAGGTGGTGAATGCAAAAGACTAAGGGAGGTAAACTAAACCTAAATGGATGCAATATGAAGGGTAATAAATGCTAAATGAGGACTAAAAGGTGCAATATGAAGTCTATATGATGCATGAATGATTCCTATACTAGGGTGAATTCAAGTTAAGTCTATGCAAGTGTGAGATCTACATTTTGCCAAGCATGTTTAGGAGCACAAGTCACCATGTTTTCCAAGGTTTGAGTGTGTTGAACCAAAGTTTGCAAAGTTTGATAAAGGTTGAAATATTTTGGAAATGTGTGATGTTTTGAGAAGTTCAAGGTGTAAATTTGAATGTTGGCTATTATCTTGATTATGTTTTACACACACGCAAGACACATTAAGACAGTAATAGCTTTTGTTAAAAATTAACAAACACACCACAACCTAGGCTTTTAGGACTGTATCCACTAAATTCCTACTTGAACTGAAGTTCAGTCATGCTTATCTAGAGTAGAAAACATAGGATCTTGGCACCATAGGCTCCCCCTTACAGCGCACTCACTTCTTGGGGCTACCAAGATCCACTTCCCAAGGGGCATGACTTCCCAAGGGACTGTTGCCTCTACTAAGGACCGTGAGAATGTAGGATGTCTTCATGGGCATGGATGGCCCCTTGAGCCAGTGGATAGAAAGGATTTTGGCCACTAAAACATGGTTTTTAGTAAGGGCATTCCATTCGGCAAGTGAATGATAAACTTCTGCAGAAGGTCTCCCAACCCCGAGAATCGAGGTTTAACGCACCACAAGGGTACTGGAGGAGAGCTATCATGCAGCAATATTGCCGACACGGATTTCACCATAATTGAATTTTATATAGTGGTTGGAATGTTGACCTGGCTTTTGGCCCGTTACTGCTCTGAGGTCATCCCCTGGCATACCCAATATCAACTATCTTGGTCCAAGGCAGGCCTCCTATAGAAGTTACACAGATTTCTCTTACACCCAAGATCCACGAATGGGGAGGGGAGAGGATACATCCAATGCAAGTCCTAGGGATTTAACACTATAGAAATTCTAGGAAAAAAAGTAAAAGGTTCATTTTAAGCACCAAACGAAGTGTTATCTAATCTAGGAAATCCACACACATAGTTTTCAAAGACACACAAAGTCTTCGATAACGTCCTACAAAAACACACATCAGTAGTTTCTTATGATCACATCTTCATCCAAAAATTGTCACATGCTACAAATAGACCATCAGTAACACAAAATCACCTAATCGATATCCTAGAAGGAAATGGAAACCTTATGTGCAGATTCTGATTGATGCATGTGCAAACTGTGAACTAGGTGTGCTCTGACAGAGCAGATTGCACCCCAAAAGGACAAAATGGCTCAGAACACTCCCAAGTGTGTCCAGACAGTGCAGACTATGTCAATGACATAGTTGGTGTCTAGTTGGGTGTAGACCCGAAAATTCAAATTTTCAAAGCTACACTCCCAAGTGCACCCAAACAGTGCAAACTACATCAATGACATAGTCGGGGCCCATTTGGGCATATTTGGTAGTTTTTGGGTGCATTTGGGAAGTTAGAAACAACAAAAAGAGGTTTTAGTGGCTTTTGGACTCCTAAAACTGCTTTGAGGGGTCCCAAGTGTGTCCTGACAAAGTAGAGTGCACCCTAGGACAGCAAGCTAACAAAATGCATGAAACAAGAGCATACGAGCATTTTACTGGACCCCTTAGTTAATCTAGGTGTGAAAAAGAAGAGCAGATAGTCATTATACCCTTCCAAGTGAGCTCCTTCCTTGCACCTACAAGCACAAAACAAGAAAACCCAAGTTAGATATGCCTGTTCATGTCGGCTTCACCAAATGTAGGACCAGAAAATGGGTTAAAATGCATAACGCACTATGAGAAAATTATAAAACTCAATAATCATACGTTAGCACCCATTAGTCCACCATGAAAGCCAAACTAATAAAGAAAGCAATAGAAACCCCCTCTTTCATTTGTAGCTCCCATGTCCTTCTTTCTTCTCCAAATGATTGTATCTCCAATTTGCCTATAGTGCACACAAGATTGAAGTAGAAGCCTATGATATGGATAATGCCATGAGAATATTAGAAGTTTGATTTTGATGTGAGAGCAAGAATGCAAAATGCAAAGAAGCCAAGGACTTGAAAAGATGCTCAAGAATTAGAACTGAGGGCTCAAGACTTCAAGGATTCAAGGACCAAAAATGAGAGAAAGAGTGTCCAATTTATAATTGACATGGAGGATGAGAGCATTGGATTTTTCACCCATAGATATGCGATATGGCAAGTGATTCCTTTGAGAATCCATAACGCATATGAAAAAATATGCCAATATGTAAGATTCTATGACACATGCAAGTCAAACTTGGCTAAATGTGGAAGAGAATCTATGACGCATCATAAGACACCTCAACCCACTTAAAGCCAAGAATCTATGACAAATAAGCCAAATAGGGACATGTTTAAGAGGTAAGAATATTTGATTATGAAAAATCCCATCCAAGTGTCAAAGGAGAATCCATGAGGTGTCATATCCAAGTGTCATGATGATGCAATATTTTGTGGAATATTCGAATTAAAAATCCTCTTATTCCACAAAATAAGAATTAGTAGAAAATGGAATTAATGATGGAAAATGGAACTTAGGAAATTGTAAATTTCCATGGTTTGTAGATAATGAATCAATTAATTAATAAAATTTATTAATTGAGGATGATAATTAGGAAGAATAATTAGAAAGAATAATAGGATTAAACTATGGGTTTTTTAATCCTATAGAGAAAATTAGTAAATGATTGGCCAAATTGATTAAATGAATGCAACCATACCCTTTGATAAAAATGTGATGATGATGGATATCAAATAAGATGATGAAAAGTAGACAAAATCCATGGTCAGATTGATTGATTGAAGTTGATAACATGCCAAGGACACATGACATGAATTGATTGATATGTAACATTTAACTAACATTGCAAATGCTACAGGATTGAGGTTGATTGAAAATGTTGATCATAATAACATTGATGGACACTGTCAATATTATTAAAATGGTTGACGATGCCATGATCTGACATTGAAAGCCTCAACAATGTCAAATATTGAATGACGTGAATGATAGTTTGACCTAGCACTGAGAACCATGACAATACTAAGGTCGGATTGATAAGATTGATAGATTGATCAGTTCCCAAGGCACTGAAAGCCACAACAATACCTAGGAGTAGATAAATGATGATTGATTTGGGATGTTTGATATGTTTTGGGTTGACTGGGACTGATTCTGAGTGATTCTGAGTTGATTTGGGGTGATTTTGAGTTGATTTGAAATGGTTTCGAGTTGATTTGATATGATTCCGAGTTGATATGAAATTGATGTGAAAGGGGGTACAAATGATAAAGTATGATCAATTTTGGCCAAAAGATCAGAGTTAGTAGAATGAGAAAATGGGTCAAATTAATATGAAGAAGTGATGAAACCATAGATGCGAACCATTTTTTAGCATCTACAATGCCCAAAGGCCAAATAGGTTTTAATTTTGAAATTTTTCTAAAATTTGGGGTTTTTAGCTCATTTTGCGTGCCACCCTATTTTCTCAAGTTTTCTTTGCATAATGTGGGTCATGGACCTAGATGATACATTTGGATATCAGTCAAACCACTATTGCACTTTTTGTTGCATTTGGATGTGTGTCACATCTATACTCCTGACTTTGTGTTCGGTTGAGTGTTTTTCATTCCTGGTGTTATTGTTTCCTTTAGACCTTTGCTTCTGTTTCATGAGAGCTAGGATTCATGTAGAATCCATACTCTCAGATTGAGGCCGGATGAGTAAGCTCATGATGTTTGGTCTTGTTGCTTCATTGGGATTCATGTAGAATCCATACTCTCGGACTGAGGCTAGTTGAGTGATTTCATGATGTATGGTTTTATTGGCTTTGGGATTCATGTAGAATCCATCCTTCTTGTGTTGCTTTCAGTTGGGTGTTATCCTTTGCATTGTGTTCTTATCCTGTCCTTCTATTTTTATCTTCATGATGGTGGTGTGCCACACACAAGTACGTGCATATACATTTTTTGGGTGACTTGCAATGCCCGATCTTCTGTGGTACTTCTAAAAGTTATGATCATTGGGGTTGGGATGGGAGTATGCATGCCCATGGGTAGTTGTCATAGGATGAGCATGGGTAGGTTAGGGTGGCATATGGAGGGGGATTCTATCTTGCAGCTCAATGATCATGGCATCATGGGTTGGTAGAGGAAGCTTTATATAAGTGATAATTAAATAAAATGCATGAATGATAATAAAACTTAAGATAATAAAAAGGTTTGGGGTGCTAGAGCCTTTCCGTTGAGGGATGTTGAATCTGCACAAGTCCTAGCTTGGGCTTTTTGATACCAAGCAACTCTCCATGATGTTAGTCCCTACATAGTAGCCTATTGAGTGTCTAACCAAGACTTGTACTCCTTGCATTTTCTTAGGTTCTTGGTTATAGCCATCATACTATCTGGCATGAGTGTTAGCCATGGATGTTGTTTTTGTGTGTTTGTGGTTGGATCATTATCTCCATTAGCATGGTAGGTGTGGACATACAAGTTCCACGTGGTTGGGAGGCATAGCTACCTTCACCACTGCTAGGGACCAGTGTATAGAGACAGTCTTGTCCTAGTGTGATCATTGCTGGATGTTTTCACTTGATGCTTCAGGTTCCGAAGTATGCTTTCTTGTGATTTATGCTTTCATTGGAATGCTTGGATATCATGTTTAGATGGTGTTAGTTTATTTGACGCATTCCAATATTATGATGTTTAGCATATGATTAGATGATGTGAATTGTTGTAGTAGCATATCTATTGCTTATTGATGATTAGCATGTGATAGGTGATGTTATCTACTATAGGATTATCTTATGCTTTTCTTCTAGCATGTTAGATTTCCTTATTCTTATATTGTCATATGTTTTAGTAGTGACGTCCCTATTATGATAGTACTGACAATTTTGTTGGTGGCTTGGGATGTTACGCACAGGGGATGGCTAGGACACAGATGGTCTTATGATGCTATTGATGGTTGGGAGGAACCACGTACTTAGTATGTTTGTTCAATTCCTTGTGATATTAGCTCTATACATTGTGATATTTCTTTTGTCCACTGTGATGTTGCTTTTAGTACGTTCTTTTTTGCTAAAGTTTTAGATGGTTATATGTATCTCCTTCTTGATCTTGGAATCTTGTTGATTATGCACTCGAGTGTTCTCTCCTCAATTTACATGGATCCAGTACTCCCCGGTGTGGAGGTTTTTATCTATGTTTTAGCTTGTTATTTGTCCTTAGAGTTTTCTTACTTTTTCCCTGGGCGACCATGTGTTAGCATGGTGCGATACAATATTGTGTCGCACGCCCATTTGAGGAATGTCATACAATACTTTAAAGTATTGCATAGCCTCAGAAGAAATTTTGTACGATACTCTTCCAGTATTGCATGCCCTTTGGAGAAGTATCGACCAACCCCTGATTGTGTCGCATGACACTAGTAAAGTATCACACAGTACTGATTAAGTGTCACACAATTTTTATGAAACCAGTGTGGATGGGCAACGGGCACTTTTCAGTCTATTTTGAGCATTTAAGGGATGGTTCGGGGTACCCTTAGGTGTTCTTCAATCCTTTGGAGGCAAAATTTGAATTTTAGTTGTGTCTTTTTTGTAGTTCATTCTTCGGGGTTTAAAATATATAGTTTAAGTATAAGTTGACATATATTTGTCAACTTATACTTAAGATATATTTTAATATATGTGACAAATCTTTTAAGATAGGTTTCAGACCTCTCGGAGACAAGTTAAGGATTCTAGGAAATTTCAAGGCTTCAAAAATCCAGACTTAGCCAATTTTCAAGGCTTCAAAATTTTAGGCTTAGCTAGATTTTAGGTTTTTGCATTCTACCTCAACTTGGTGTTTTTTTGATGAGTGGTCATTTCTTGAGCCCTCATCATGTGTGTTTTAATTATTGGCTTTGTTTGTGTGTATCAGTTTGGTAGTGGCATTCGTAGATTCATTGGTTGTCGGGATTGTAGTGAAGTCTTCTATTGGAATCATTGTGATCCTTGTATGATGTTGTCATGTGCATTCATAATTGTAAAAAAAAAAATCTTGGCTTGTATTTCATCCTTGTAGGGGATGGGAGAGAGAGAATAGGTAGTGGGAGAGGGATAGAGAGGGGGGATGGGAGTGTGTAAGAGAGAGAGAGTAGGGGATGGGAAAGGAGAGAGGGTGAGAGAGAGTAGGGGATGGAAGAGAGTAGGCAGTGTGAGAAGGAATAGGAGAGGGAGAGTGAGAGAGAGTAGGGGATGAGAGAGGAGAGAGAGCAAGAGAGAGTAGGGGATCAGAGAGGGGAGAGAGAGAGAGAGAGAGAGAGAGAGAGAGAGTAGGGGATGGGAGAGAGAGAGTAGGTGATGAGAGAGGGAGTAGGAGAGGGAGAGTGAGAGAGAGAGTAGGGGATGGGAGAGGAGAGAGAGTGAGAGAGAGTAAGGGATGAGAGAGGGGAGAGAGAGAGAGTAGGGGATGGAAGAGGAGAGAGAGTAGGGGATAGGAGACAGGGGGATAGAGAGTAGGGGATGGGGGAGAGAGAGAGAGTAGATAGTGGGAGAGGGGGAGAGAGAGGGGGGATGTGAGTCTATGTGAGAGAGAGAGTAGGGGATGGGAGAGGAGAGAGGGTGAGGGAGAATAGGGGATAGGAGGGAGAGAGAGAGAGAATAGGCAATGGGAGAGGAAGATTGACACACAGAGAGTAGAGGAAGGGAGAGGAGAGAGAGTAGGGAGAGAGAGAGAGTAGGGGATGAGAGACAAAGTAGGCGGTGGGAGAGGGAGAGAGAAGGGGGGATGGGAGTGTGAGAGAGAGAGAGAGAGTAGGGGATGGGAGAGAGAGAGAGTAGGTGGTGGGAGAGGGAGAGTGAGAGAGAGAGAGTAGGGGATGGGAGAGGAGAGAGAGAGAGAGAGTATGGGATAGGAGAGGAGAGAGAGAGAGTGGGGGATGGGAGAGGAGAGAGAGTAGAGGATGAGAGAGAGAGTGAGAGAGAGTAGGCAATGGGAGAGGGAGCAAGAGAGAGAGTGAGAGAGAGAGAGAGTAGGGGATGGAAGAGGAGAGAGAGAGTAAGGGATGGGAGAGGGGAGAGAGTAGGGGATGGGAGAGGAGAGAGATTAGGGAGGGAGGGAGAGAGAGAGAGAGAGAGAGAGAGAGAGAGAGTAGGGGATGGGGGATGGTGGATAGGGAGATTATTTTTTAGAATGCACGGATGTTCTATTGCTTGAGAAGGATGCACATCTTGTGTAGAATTAAATATATGTGGAATTTCATAGAGGTTGGTCATGGAAAGGGAGAGCACAATGGTGCAGGCACATGCATCAAAAGAGCTTTAGCTCATGAAGAATTAAAGTACAAAAATTGAGCAATATTGACAGATGCAAAATCCATTGTCTAGTGGTGTAACACTACAATGGGTCTAGGTAAGGAAGGTGAGTCTATGTTTTGTAGATTTTTTTGGTTGATAGATAATACTAATATTGCACCATATGAGGATTTTTGCACACTAATAGGATCAAGTGAGTTGCACTCTTTTAGAAGCTCTAATGCAGGTTCATGGAGTATCCACACATAAAAAATGTTGTGCTATTGTCCATCATGTGCAGAGGAAAATTGGGATGATTGTAAGTCAACTGAATGGGTGGACAAATGGGATATATGGGTTTTGGACCCACTTAACACCTATCATCCCCCACAAGCATTGGAAATGGTAGAGATGGATTTGTCTATTGACTTTGACCACTTTTCTAATCTAATATATATATATATATATATATATATATCTTTGTAATTTCAATATGTAACTTTATAACTTTTATCTAAATTAATGATCCCATTTTGTATATTTATCAGTACATGCCATATTTTTGTTGTTATTGCACCTAAATACAATGAAGAAGGGACAACTTTTATTTGTGTCATTGTGTGCAAGCCAAACAAAAATTGGATCACTTGGTTATAGATGGTGAAGGTTTAGAGTACCATATCGATGTGGTGGTTGTAACTGGCACATGGCTTAGACAATATTCCATCAAGAACCCTAACTTGTGGTTATTTGAGGATTAGAAAATCAAGAGGAATTTTTTTCATTATTCGAACATTGTTGTCAAGTCAAATGTCTACTTGATAAAATATGGTGGAAATCCACATAATAAGACTCTTTGGAAAGTTTGTGATTCAGACCACGAGGCAATACTTGAGACATTAAAATGTAGAGTAGATCTAGTTGGTTCATTAGATTGAATAGGGAGAGAGGGAGAGAGAGGGAAAGAGTGGTATAGTGTCACCTTGAATCATTGATGCAAGTGGTAGGGTACTAACAATGAAGGTTGGGAGAGTACAATCCACAAGGACACCTAAACAAAGTTTGAAAGCCCAAACAAGGCCCAAAACCTCGCACTTGCACCTTAACAACAATAAAGAATTAACATATTAAACTTACTCAAGACATGGAACCATGAACATATACTAAATGCATTTTTTTTTACATCAGTAGGGGCATATGGATTCCTAATAGCCCAAGAAGAAAGGTTATGGCCTACAACTTAGTAAATGTTGAATGAAAGAAAAAACTAACCACCAAGACACCTCCTACTCCTAATATACTATCAGATTCAAAAGTATTGACATTGCATACACAAAAATGTTGCATTAACCCGTAGGGACAACAATTAAGGCTAAAGGGCTGATTAGGCCACTATTGTAAAGGAAGTACTATTTAAACACATTCTAGAACTACTAAACCAATTGGAAATGTTGAGGAATGTTTTGAATAGCCTAAATCCCAAGTTTGAGGCTTTGGAAATGGGTTTTAAGGTCTCTAGTGTTGACTATAGCAAAATAATGAGTTGGTGCATATATGCTACAGGCACCTAGGGCATCATCTTTCTCCCTTTTACCTATATTTCTACAACTAAAACCACAAAAATATCAAAGATAATTAATAATACAAGGACTCCTCCAAAGTTCATAAAATTCCTATTGTGGAATCTAAAGTTATAACGTGATTTCCACCAAAACCCTTGAAACCCTCAAATTTTGGGTTGTTGGCACTAAAATATGAATAACTTGAGTTCTGCAGTGTTTCAAGACCTCAAACTAGTTGCATTAGAAAGTTAACTCAAATATACATTCAATCATACCAAGATTTGACATCTATTCATCCAAATAGGTCTCTACCATAGAGAGAAACAGCCTAGAATACAAAAAAATATGTTATATTTTATTGATTTCAAAAAAAAATCTTACATTATACCTTCCACCCACCTAAAAGAGCTATATGAAGGTCTTCCCCAATTGATCCAACCAAATTTGAAAGGTTGTGACCTTTGGGGGAACTGTTACAAACATTTTTTCTTAGTTATACAAAAAGTTGCAGAGTTGCATAGCAATTTTTGCAACTTTTATTGCGTGTTTGATTTTTTATGGCTAAAAGGCATTGTAACAATGTAAATGAGTCCTAATTCACTCAATACAACTATTAGAACCTAGATGACAAGCATATACATTCAAAATACAAAAATTGTTCCCTTGTGACCTCATTGAGCAACGGGCTTATAAAACACCCAATATTGCTAATGGACCACAAAAAAGAGTTAGTGGCAAATCTAGGAGTCTAAAATCATGACCTTATTAAAAACATGGAAAGAAAATTGGAAAGAGGTCATAAATGATCCAAACAACTTGATTATATGATTTCATAAGAGGAGTGCTCCAGCATCAATCATAGGGCCCTCATATTTTAATTTTTGTTGTGTCATGCTCCAAGTAAGCCTTGTAAGTAGAATAAGTGTTATTGGACCTAGGTGTGATAATTAGGGTATTGAATGTCATTTAATGTCCTTAGAAGAGTCACTATTTTGGCCTAAAAATCAAGGCATAAATTGCCATAGGGAAATGAGTAAACTAAGGGATGAGTCATTAGCTTAGGGGAGGGTCCCTAGCATGGAATTGCTAAGGGATAGCCTAAATAACAAGTTAGAAGTGTTAAGACTTGAGCAAGCAAGAAAAATCCAAAAGTTGCTACATTGCAATTTTGCAATTTTTGTAAAATGTTGATTTTGCAAGAAATTGTGGATTTTCCTTTTAAAACTTGAAGGAGGTTGATTCAAACCATAAGAATGAAGGGAAAATACCTAGGAGGAGATATAAAGACTTTCCAACCCCTAAAATAAGAGAAGTTAATATCATTGTGTATGGTTAGCATGTTATAGCATGATATTTGAAGGCAAAATGATGCTACAAGCTAAGGTGGTGGGCTTCAATATACAATAAGTTTTATAAATTTTAGTGGTTTAGGAATTTGGGCCTATTGACAATCTAAATTCTCCAAGGAAATGACCTAAAACTTGTCTTAATCTACATATGCTTGGTTAGCACTTAATAATACAAGTTAGTTTGGTCATCCTATGAATATTGGGCCCTAAATTATTCAAAATAGTGATACTGAGTGAATAACTTTACTGATCCTTTGGCATATAAAAACAAGATAGTTGAGATTCTTAAGAATGAACAAACTTGCAAACACAAAGAGTTTTATTGCTGCATTTCACAAATCTCACTGTGTCTATCTGTACACCTGATTCTCACATATATACAAGCTTCAAAATAACTTCTCCAAACTATTTCAACCCACTCTCATTGGTTGGGTTTAAGGTTTAATGCTTTAAAAAATAACAACTCCAACTTCCCTCTAAACCTAAACTAGCCATTAGAATTTGAAAATTCAAAATTCCAACATACAATTTATTGAATTCTTTTAAACAAAAAGACCACTAACTTACTCATTTTGATCTTTTATGATCAATAAACTTTCCTAGACCCTAAACATTCCAATTTAACCCAAGAACTCTATTGGTCCCCCTTACAAATAAAATTTGGTCCCTTTAGGAATTTTAACAATTTTTTGAATTTGTAGAATCAAAATGCCATTATAGGCTTTAGTATTTCCCAATTAATTTGCCTTATCCTCTGATTGTCTTGTTGACCCTGATTGTGTATTTGATGCAAATGGTTAGGGTACTGATAAGGTAGGTTGGGAGAGATCAACCACAAGAACATCTTCACAAGGTTTGAAAGCCCAAACAAGGCTCAAGACCCCACACTCTCACCTTAATCACAAAAATTGCTTAATAAATGAAACCTATTACCAATATGGAATCATCAAACCAGACTCAAAAAATATTGTTCTTACACTAGCAGGGTCATGTTTACTAGATTTGATGACTCCAAAACAAAATAATGCATAGTTTGTTCAATACTCTCCTAGATTGCTAGTAGCCCAAGAAAGTGGATTAAGGCCTGCAACTTGAAAACCTAGGATTGGAATAATGAAACTAACCACCCTATGGTGTATTCTAGAGTTATAATGAAACTAACCACCCTATGGTGGAATCTAGAGTTATAACCTATTTTCCTTTAGAACCTTACAAACCCTCAAAATCTAGGTTGTTTGTACAAAAATAGGTATAACTTGAGTTTTACAAAGTATCAAAACCTCAAACTAGTTGCATTAGAAAGGTGATTCAAGAATGCATCCAAACATACTAGGTATAGATCCCAGGCATTTATACACATCCATACAATTTAGAAAACTCATTGAAAATTTAGAAAACAAGGTTGTCTTTATTGATTTTAATGCAAAAACATTACATTCTACCTTCCACCCACCTAAAAGGGCTATATGTACTTCTTCTCCAAATGATCCAACCAAATTTGAAAGGTTGTGACCATTGGAGGATTGATTACAAATAATTTTTCTTAGTTATGCAAAATGTTGCAAACTTGCATAGCAACTTTTGCACTTTTATTGCATTTTTTATATTTTAGAGCCTAAAAGGCATACTAACTACCGAAATGAGTCTTAATTGACCCAAAACAACTAATAGACCCTAGATTACAACTAATATGTATCCATTTACATAGATTTTTACCCTTGTGACCTCATTGAGCAACAAGTTCATAAAAACACCCAAATTGCTTATGGGCCACACAAAAGGGTTAAAGTGAATCTAGGATTGTAACATCATTACTTTATTGAAAACATAAGAGATAAACATGAAAAAGGTCATAAATGACCCAAATACCCTTATTTCATCATTCCATGTGAGAGTGCTCTTGCACTAGTATTCCATCCTCCTGATTTGCCTTGAGGTTCATGAAGGTCCTCATGATCTTTATCTTTGGGTTGAATGTTTGAGGTGCTCCTACACCACAAAATTACTGAGTTTATATTTTGGTTTTCATGTTTTTTTAAACCTACTTAGGCTATAATGAACAAACCTTGGATGAGAAGTCCATGCTTGTCAAAGAAAGACACCATTTTGTATGCTTAAGGAACTTTATGCAATTTATAAGCAAAAGTTGCTCATTAGGAAAATTTGGGATTTTTAATATTTTTAGTCAAAAAATTCCTAGGATTAGTTATTTTTATTTGGTTTTAGGTATGTTGGAAACTTTTCCAAGTCCTAGAAGTTGAACCAATTGAAAAATATAAAAATTGTACTTTTTGTGCAAAGTTGCATTGTTGAAAGTTGTAAAAGTTGCTCAAATTTGCAACTTAGTGGGAAAAAGGTTATAACTATTAAAATATTGGTTTTAAATATTAAAATAGACATAGGAGATATATATACCTCATTTGTGAGGTCTATAGGACATTAATGTACAAATTGGAAGAAGTTGCAAAGAAAGAAATTCTGTTTTGGAGTCATTTTTACTGTTGTTTGCATGCTGCACTAAATTTATGGACTTTCAAACTAGATGTGATGGATTTTTGAGATATATCTTTGAATCATATTTCTTTTTATTCTAGTTTCATTTTTTTACGTGTTTTCTAACTCAAGTTATTACATTTTTAGTGAAACTAGGTTTTTAGGATAGCATTTTGGTGCACACAGCAAAAATGGGCCTCTAACTACAATTTCCTTGGTTGAAATTTCATGGAAACTTGGGAAATGTTAATTAGTAGGGTCCTTTTCAAGATTCTAGGGTTTCAAGACTAGAGGATGTGTTTTATGATTTTACCAATCAAGCCCTAGGTCAAGTACCATGAAGGATTTGACCTCCTGTAGTGTTGATTTGTGAATGACACGAGTTTGGAAATTGGTAAAGGGTAGAGCATTTGGAAATAAGTTATTTTAGTTTTTCTAAACCTTCCTAAGCATTGAGTACATTTCCACAAACCTACTTCCTACTAGTTTCTTTGTAAACCAGTCATCTACTTGACTGGGACATGTTTGGGAGTTGACAATCTCCATTTAAAGGTGGCTATAAGATTTTTGTTGTTCTATTAAGATAATTAATATATTTCAATGAGAACTTTGAGGGATAATTCCCAACTTAAGTATCCTGACTTCCCAAGTCCTGTAAATGCAAGGCCATTGATGAATAGGCATTTCTAGTTGAAACATCTGTGGTGCTGGAATGAAGTGCATGACCAGATTCTTTGCTTACTAATGATTCAATTTGAGAAGCTTTACTACTTCACATTGCTTCATGGAAAATTCTATAGTATTTTTTACTTCTCTATCTGAAAGTTTTGTTATTTCTAGTCAAATTTGCATTTTTAAGCAACTTATACATCTTTTGCAATTTTGCACAACAAGTGCAACTAATGAAAAGTTCACTATATTTCACTTCTAGGACTTGGAAAAGGTTTCAAACTATTAAAAAAAATCTAAAAATACCTAATCCTATGCTAGCTTGACTAAAAACTCAAAAAGGCCCAATTTGACCTAATTAGCAACTTTTGCTCATATCTTGCACAAACTGGCCTAGGCGTATATATCTTGCTCATATCTCTCTCACTGTTTGTCATTGGATTGAAGTGTCTAATCTATTTACTTTGGATGGTTGGGTAAACCCTAGCCCCAGGCTCATCTCATCCTATTGAGTGCTTGAACATTCTCAAGCATGTCAAACATGAAATGTCCCTAAGAGTCACTAAATGCCATAGGGTAGCACTCTTTGATAGGGCATGTATTGGAGCTCATGTGAGGGATGGATTCTATTCTGGGTGCTATAGGACCATGTTGTAGAGACCTACAATAAACTCTCTCCCTTTTTGGATATTTTACTCCATTTAGATTTTGCAATTCCATCTTGGGTGATACTGAAACTTGTAGTGTTAGCTAATACAAAGTTTCCAACTACCAAATCTCCCTCATCATTCATCGTGGGATCAAACTATCTATTCTATTAACTCCAAGTGGCTAGGTAAATGCTAGCCTTGAGCTCATCCCATCTCATTGAGTGATCGAATTTTCTCAAACATATCGAACTGAAATGTCCCTAAGAGTCACTAAATGTCATAGGATAATGATCATTAATGGGGCATATCTTGGTGCTTGTGTGAGGTATTGATGTGATTCTAGGTACTATAGGACTATGCTATAGAGACCTACAATAACCTCTCTTTGGAGATCTTACTCCATTTTAATTTCATGATGCCATCTCAGGTGATGTTGAAACTCATAGTGTTGGCTAGTACAAAGTTGCCAACTCCCAAATCTCCCTCACCGTTCGTCATGGGATCAAACTATCTATTCCATTAGCTCTAGGTGTTTGGGTAAAACCTAGCCCCAAGATTGTCCCATTTCATTGAGCAGTCGAATATTCTCGAGCATGTTGAACTGAAATGTCCCTAAGAGTAACTAAATGCCATAGGGTAGTGATCTTTGACGGGGCATATCTTAGAGCTTTTGTAAGGTATGGATATGATTCTAGGTGCTACAGGATCATGTTATGGAGACCTACAATAAACTCTCTCTCTTTTTGAAGATTTTACTTCATTTTGATTTTTTGATGCCATCTTGGGTGATGCTAAAACTCATAGTGTTAGCTAGTACAAAGTTGCCAACTGTCGAATCTTCCTCACTATTCATTGTGGGATCAAACTATCTATTCTATTAGCTCTAGGTGGCTACGTAAGCCCTAGACCCAAGCTCATCCCATCATATTGAGTACTCAAATGTTCTCAGGTATGCCAAATCAAAACATCCCTATGAGTCACTAAATTTCATAGGGCAATGATCTTTGATGGGGCATATCTCAAAACTCATGCAAGATATGGATGCAATTGTAGGTGCTATAGGACCATGTTGTGGAGACCTACAATAACCTCTCTTACTTTTTGGAGATCATACTCTATTTTGATTTTGTGATGCCATCTCGAGTGATGTTGAAACTTGTAGTATTGGCTAGTACAAAGTTGCCAACTACCAAATCTCCCTCACCATTCATTATGGGATCAAAATATCTATTATATTAACTTCAAGTGGTCGGGTAAACCCTTTCCTCAAGATCATCTTGTCTTGTTGAGTGCATGAACATTCTCAAGCACACCAAACCAAAATGTCCCTAAGATTCACTAAATGCCACAGGGAAGAAATATTTGATAGGGCATATCTTGGAGCTCGTGCAAGGTATGCCTACAATTCTAGATGTTATAGGACCATGTTGTAGAGACATACAATAACCCCTCTCACTTTTTGGAGATCTTACTTTATTTTGATTTTGCGATGCCATCTCAGGTGATGTTGAAACTCATAGTGTTGGCCGGTAAAAAGTTGCCAATTGCCAAATCTCCCTCACCATTCATCATGGGATTGAACTATTTGTTCCCTTAGCTCTAGGTGTCTAGGTAAATCCCAGCCCCAAGCTTCTCCCATCTTGTTGAGTGATCAAACATTCTCAAGCACGCTGAACCAAAATGTCCCTAAGAGTCACTAAATGTCATAGGGCAGCAATCTTTGATGGGACATATCTCAAAGCTCGTGAGAGGTATGGATGTGATTTTGGGTGCTATAGGACTATGTTGTAGAGACCTACAATAACCTCTCTCACTTTTTGGAGATCTTACTCCATTTTAATTTTGCAATACCATCTCAGGTGATGTTGAAACTTGTAGTGTTGGCCAATACAAAGTTGCCAACTGCCAAATCTCCCTCATCGTTCATTGTGGGATAGAACTATAAATTATGTTAGCTCTGGGTGGCTAGGTAAACCCTAGCCCCAAGCTCATCTTGTCCCATTGAGTGCTCAGATGTTCTCGGGCACATCCAACTAAAACGTCCCTAAGAGTCACTAAATGTCATAGGGAAACAATCTTTGACAGGGCATATCTCAGAGCTCGTACGAGGTATGGATGTGATTTTAGGTGTTATAGGACCATGTTGTGGAGACTCACAATAACCTCTCTCTCTCTTTTGAGATCTTACTTTTTTTTTATTTTGTGATGCCATCTCGAGTGATGTTGAAACTTGTAGTGTTGGCTAGTACAAAGTTGCCAACTACCAAATCTCCCTCACCATTTATCATGGGATCAAACCATCTATTTTTTAGCTCTAAGTGGTTGGGTAAACCCTAGCCCCAAGCTCATCCCACTCTATTGAGCACTCAAACATTCTTGACCATGTTGAACCGAAACATCCCTAAGAGTCACTAAATGCCATAAGGTAGCTATCTTTGATAGGGTATACCTTGGAGCTCATGTGAGGTATTGATGCAATCCTAGGTGCTATAGGACCATGTTGTAGAGACCTACAATAACCTCTCTCTCTCTCTTTGGATATCTTGCTCCATTTTGATTCTCTGAGGCCATGTTAGGTGATGTTGAAACTCATAGTGTTAGCCAGTACAAAGTTTTCAACTACCAAATCTCCCTCACCATTCATCATGGGATCAAACTATCTATTTCATTAGCTCTAGGTGGCTAAGTAAACCCTAGACCCAAGCTCATCCCATCCTATTGAGTGCTCAAACATTCTCTAACATTTTGAATTAAAATGTCCCTAAGAGTTACTAAATGGCATAAGATAGCAATCTTTGACGAGGCATATCTCAGATCTTGTGCAAGGTATAGATGCAATTCTAGATGCTATAGGACCATGTTGTAGAGACCTACAATAACCTCTCATGATTTTTGGAGATCTTACTCTATTTTTATTTTGTGAGGCCATGTTGAAACTCATAGTGTTGGCTAGTACAAAGTTGCCAACTACCAAATCTGCCTCACCATTCATTGTGGGATTGAACTATTTTTTCTATTAGTTCTAGGTAGCTAGGTAAACCCTATCCCCAAGCTTGTCTTGTCCTATTGAGTGCTTGAACATTCTCAGGCATGTCAAATCAAAACATCCCTAAGAGTCACTAAATGCCATAGGGTAATCATATTTTATGGGGTATATCTCAAAGTTCATGCAAGGTATGGATGCAATTCTAAGTGTTGTAGGACTATGTTGCAGGGACCTACAATAATCTCTCTCACTTTTTGGAGATCTTACTCCATTTTGATTTTGTGATGTCATTTCGAGTGATGCTAAAACTTGTATTATTGGCCAGTAAAAAATTTTCAATCACCAAATCTCCCTCATCATTTGTCATGGGATCAAACTATTTATTCTACTAGCTCTAGGTGGCCGAGTAAACCCTAGCCATAATCTCGTCATGTCCCATTGAGTTCTCAAACATTCTTGAGCACACCAACCTAAAACATCCCTAAGAGTCACTAAATGTCATAGAGTACTGATCTTTGATGGGGTATATCTCAAAGCTTGTACAAGGTATGGATGTGATTCTAGGTGCTATAGGCCCATTTTGTGCAGACCTATAATAACCTCTCTCACTTTTTGGTGATCTTACTCCATTTTGATTTTGCAATGCCATCTTAGATGATGTTAGAACTTGTAGTGTTGGCTAGTACAAAGTTTCCAACTACCAAATCTCCCTCACCATTTATCGTGGGATTGAACTATCAATTTCATTAGTTATAGGTGGATGGGTAAACCCTAGCGTGTCCCATCTTGTTGAGTGTTTAAATGTTATTGGGCATGCCTAACTAAAACTTCCTTAAGAGTTACTAAATGCCATAGGGAAGTGATCTTTGATGTGGCATATCTCAGAGCTCATGCAAGGTATGGTTTCAATTCTATGTGCTATAGGACCATGTTTTAGAGACCTATAATAACATCTCTCACTTTTTAGAGATCTTACTCTGTTTTGATTTTGTGACCCCATCTCTAGTGATGTTGAAACTCATAGTGTTGGTTGGTACAAAGTTTCCAACTACCAAATCTCCCTCACCATTCATCATGGGATTGAATTTTCTATTTTGTTAGCTTTGGGTGGCTAGTTAAACCCTAGCCCTAAGCATATCCCATCCTGTTGAGCACTCAAACATTTTTGGGCACGTCGAACTGAAATGTCTCTAAGAATCACTAAATGTCATAAGGTAGCGATCTTTGATGAGGCATATCTTGGAGCTCATGCAAGGTATGGATTTGATTCTAGGTGTTGTAGGACCATGCTGTGGAGACCTACAATAACCTCTCTCACTTTTTGGAGATCTTACTCCATTTTTATTTTGTGATGCCATCTCGAGTGATGCTAAAACTTGTAATGTTGGCCAGTACAAAGTTGCCAACTGTTAAATCTCCCTCACCATTCATCATGGGATCAAATTATCTATTTTTTTAGCTTTGGGTGGCTGGGTAAACCCTAGCCCCAAGATTTTCCCATCTCGTTGAGCACTCAAATGTTCTTGGGCACACCAAATCAAATATTCCCTTAGAGTCACTAAATGCCATAGGGTAGTGATCTTCGACAAAGCATATCCTAGAGCTTGTGCAAGGTATGGATGCAATTTTTCATGCTATAGGACTATGTTGTAGAGACCTACAATAACCTCTCTTTTCTTTTGGAGATATTAATCCATTTTTATTTTGTGACATCATCTCGGGTGATGCTGAAACTTGTAGTGTTGGCCAGTACAAAGTTGTCAACTACCAAATCTCCCTCACCATTCATCATGAGATCAAACTATACATTTAATTAGCTCTAGGTGGATGAGTAAACCCTAGCCCCAAGCTTGTCCCATCTCATTAAGCACTCAAATGTTCTCAAGCATGCCAAACCAAAATATCCCTAAGAGTCACTAAATGTCATAGGGCAGTAATCTTTGATGGGGCATATCTCAAAGCTTGTTTGAGGTATGGATATGATTCTAGGTGTTGTAGGACCATTTTGTGAAGACCTACAATAACATCTCTCACTCGTTGGAGATCTTAAAGTCCATTTTGATTTTGTAATGCCATCTCAAATGATGGTAAAACTTGTAGTATTGGCCAGTACAAAGTTGCCAACTGTCAAATCTCCCTCACCATTCATCGTGCGATCAAACTGTCTATTCTATTAGCTATGGGTGGCTAGGTAAACCCTAGCCCCAAGCTTGTCCCATCTTTTTCATCACTCAAACATTCTTAGGTACACCAAATTGAATCATCCCTTAGAGTCACTAAATGCCATAGGGTAGTGATCTTTGACAAGGCATATCTTGGAGCTCGTTCGAGGTATGGATGAAATTATGCATGCTATAGGACTATGTTGTATAGACCTACAATAACCTCTCTTTATTTTTGCAGATATTAATCCATTTTTATTTTGTGACACCATCTCGGGTGATGCTAAAACTTGCAGTGTTAGCCAGTGCAAAGTTGTCAACTACCAAATCTCCCTCATCGTTCATCATGGGATCAAACTATCTATTATGTTAGCTCCAAGTGGTTGGTTAAATACTAGTCCCAAGATCCTCCCATTTTTTTAAGTGCTCAAATGTTCTCAAGCACGCCAAATTGAATCATCCCGAACAGTCACTAAATGGCATAGGGAGGCAATCTTTGATGTGGCATATCTTAGAGCTCATGCAAGGTATGGATGTGATTCTAGGTGTTATAAGACCATGTTGCAGAGACCTACAATAATTTCTCTCATTTTTTGGTGATCTTACTCTATTTTGATTTTTCAATGCCATCTTGGGTGATGTTTAAATTTATAGTGTTGGCCAGTACATAGTTGACAACTGCCAAATCTCTCTCACCTTTCGTTGTGGGATCAAATTGTCTATTACATTAGCTCTAGGTGGCTAGGTAAACACTATCCCCAAGCTCCTCCCATCCTATTTAGTGCTTGAATATTCTTGGGCATGCCAAACTAAATCATCCCTAAGAGTCACTAAATGCCATAGGGTAGTGATCTTTGACTATGGTAACTAGATATGTCATCTCATCCAATGATGGAGGCTCATAATAGAAGGTAAAGGGTGATCATACACATCATTTTGAACATGTTTTATTTTTATGATAATAAGGTAATCCTTGTTTGTAAGGTCAAGGAACTTGAGGTCACCTATAAACCCAAATTGCCTTAGTCCTAACAATTTTCCTTTTTTTGTTCTTTTTTTTAAATAAGTTGACTCAATAAGTATTTTGAGAGTCATTACACCTTATATAGTTGTATTTTATCACTAAATGGAGTTAGTGGAAGATGTTAATGATCTTCTTGGTTGTCTTAATAGTCATTTCATGGGTTTGAAACATAACCACTTCCCTTTGTGAAGATTTATCCAAAAATCAGCAAATTACATGTTGTTGCAAAGAAAATATAGTCATAGGATGTTGAAAGGTTGCTTTCACTCATAGGATGTTGAAGAATCTATTGGAAGGATGGAATGGATGATAGATTAAAGTTTTTGAGATAGTTATTAGGTGTTCCTTGAAGTGGTTAAGATGTTAGTTTGAAGCAAGAAGTTGATTATGATCCATTTCTCAAATTTGCTCATTTTTCCCTTATTGCTTCCCAAGTCTTGAATAGGGAAAGTGATCAAGTAGTTTTATAATGTTGGGTAGAATTTTTTTCAATATTGTAACTAAGTTGGAAGGATTCTTTTAAGACACTTACGAAGGTGGGAAAGATAGTTTTCCTTAAAAGTGTTCTTGTTGGGAATCCACTAGCTTTTGGTGTGAGCACTCTACATCATTTTGGATGCAATTTACATTAAAATGAAATACATGAAATGTACTTAAAATGTAAATAGTAAAAATAAGATATATATTATGATAACCAATAATTTCATACATGAACAAACATATAATATACAAAGTTGCACATGGAAGGGGTACTTTGGGTACTTAGGGTACCAACACAAGTATGAGTACAACTATTTTTTATAATAGGGGATGGGGGCACTTGAGTATGTCAAACTTTATTTTTTAATTATACTTTTATATTTATAGAAAACATAAATTTATCAGTCATAACAATAATTTTTCAAATCAAGACTAGTGATAAAGTTTGCGAATGTAATGTATTATTTTCAGTTTCAGATTTGTTATATGTTTGTAATAATAATTTATGATAAATTTTTAGATGCATAACATAGAAGGAAAAATTTAAATATGAACAAGAAGATCATAAATCATGTGACAATGAAATATTGCAAATGATAAATTTTTGGCTTTAACAGTGATAAAATTTATTGTTGATCAATATTGTATCAAAGTTTCAAACTAATTAGGTATTGAATTAAGCTTGATAAAAAAATAACAAACAAGGAAAAACTTTATACATGGACAAGATCATTAATCATATGGCAATGACACATTGGAAATGATAAACGTATGCTTGAACAGTGATAAAGTTTATTGTTAATCAATATTCTATCAAAGTTTTAAACTGATTAGGTATTGAATTAAGCTTGATAAACAATGAGTTGATACACAAACAAAAAATCAGAAAAAAAATTCAAAAATCTCAATCAAGGTCCTTAGCTATGATTCTCTCCATCAAGTACCTAGTACTTGGGATACATGTACCCGGTACTTGGGTGCCTAGGTATGAGTACCAGGGGTGTAGGTACAAGTACCCATGCAACCTTGATAATATATTATGACAACCAATAATTTTATACATGAATAAACATATAATATATTATGATAACCAATAATGTCATACATGAACGAACATATAATATATTATGCTAACCAATAATGTCATACATGAACAAACATCTAATATAAAATGATAACCAATAATGTCATACATTAACAAACACGTAATATATTATGATAACCAATAATTTCATACATGAAAAAACATATCATATATTAACCAATAATATCATAAGTATAATAATGTCATGCATCAAATATATGTCATACATCAAATATAAAATGTCATATATACATCAAATGTATATCGAATATGTCCACTGTCATAAAATCCAACATATATGTCCACTAATGCCTATACATGTGTGTCTATCAACTATATCTTCAAATCCCTAGAGTTTTTTGGTCATCGTGTGGAGGAAGATGGTGGGGATGATGGGGTCTTCCTCACACGCTTGCTCGGCCTCTTATTTAGCCTCTTCTCTAACTCTAGCTTATACAAACAAAGTAGATATGAATCAATAATTATTATACATTGAAATCAAATATATTAACACACAAAATTAATCATTTTCTTACCATCATCAAATATTCACTTTTTATGTCCACCTCAAAGGCTCATGCACGATCGGGTATAACCAAGCCCTACAACAATTCAATCAATATAATCACTTATAAATAACATTAGAAATTTTGATACTAATTATTATAAACAACAACTAAAGCTAAGAAAATTCTTTCATAACTCATTCAATGGCTCTAAACTAGCCATTGCTATAGCGACACCATGATCGATGGACTGGTGAAGATGAGGAGTCTCAGATTTCAAGAGTCACATGTCATACAATAAAAGTTACATGTAACATGAAATATGAAACAAATATAATCAAATGAATTAAATTAGCATGAAACAAATCTATCTCTATGAAGCTTGTATCATGCTTATGCTCAGAGTCCCTAGTGAATGTCGATGGTCCTATAGAGAACTGATGCACATTTGTTTGTCAATCCTTCATGTGATTACTTAATAAATATATGTATTAATTTAAATGATTAAATAAATACATACCTCTGGACTCATCAACGGGATGAAAAATGGGGCCAGGGGATCTCTACTAGGGCTAGCAACACTCTTACCCTAAATTTTGAACAACGTCAATACATGCTAATTAATTAGTCACTCACTATATGTATAAACTGTGATCAAATTGGTTGATTATAATTGTAATTTACCTATGTGTCAATGCCAAATGCCTAACTCAGGAACTAATCAATGACTGGCCCATCATCCATACTATCTCCAACATGACTTTCAAATGTGCATAAGGATCCACATGATGTGCACATGTGACCATGACACACAAAAGGCTCCTCCTCAACTAATGGACTCATGTAATGAATGAGGATCTGTGTCAAAGCATTAATAGTCCCTAGAGTGCTAGTCTCTACATGTTCCTTCACAACTAAAGGAATAAGCACATGCTCACCTTGTGGCTTAACAACAAGTGCCCTAACTACATTAGGGTCATGATGTGCCCTGACCTCTTAAATGATGACCCCCCACCTCTACCCTAAGATTCCAATATATCAAAATAATTGGGGATCTCCCCAAGGACAAATTCACAATACAATTTCTTTAAGAAATAAATTAGGACCTCATGATTATTGTAGGGAGGGGCATCAAAGACCATCCACCATCTATCCCAAAAATTATTTCTAAAACACTCATGTATGCACCAATGGATGGGAAATCTTTTGGTTCTAGTTCTAACAGTATTTTGTTCCCCAAGATTTTTAAACAATGCAAAAACGCTATATTTTTCTATTTCTTTTTTTTTACATCTTGATATGATAATTTGTTTGCATAATATTTTTTTTTTCATCCCTCTTAACCTACCAAATATCCAACTAACCACTAACAGAAGTTAGATGGGTCATAATGGACTTGAGGGAGGATACCAATTGTGCTCTTATCAAACTAGTTTGTCCACAAGTTTTCAACCTACCAATGAGTGCTTCTAATTCATTTTTCCCTCTTTCTATTTCATTCATTATGTTTTCTCAGGTGCCAGGAGGAGGTCTTCCAATTGATGGAGGTTGTGGAATTTCTTGTTGTGGAGGGTTTGGATCTTGTGTAGGGTTTTCATTTTGTTGATCCTTCTGGAGATTTGATGGTTCATTATTCACATTTTTTGATAAGAAACCAATTAAAATCTAAATAAAAAAACAAATTTAAAGAAAAATTGAAAAAAACCTATAAAACAATGTAAAAATTTACAAAACAATGCAAAAAATATAAAACAATGCAAAATAAAGAGTAGAAAACATATAATGTGATCTCAATCTTAAACTTCAATGATGAGGAGGCATTTTGACAAGGTGAGAGATAAAATTCTTCAACTTGTTCAATCTGCATGTGCACTATTTAGGAGAAATGAAAAAGCCGAATGAAATGATAAAATGGGTCGTGGGTTTGCAGCCCATTTATTAAAAAAAATTCAATTTACAAAGCACGTATGCACTATAGCATGCACGCGCTTTGTAAAATTTTAAAAAAAGCCGGTGCACATGCCCATATAGCATATGAAGTATTACTGCTCGGCAATGTTGATCTTCCTAGGGCCATTTAGACCATGACTATATATTTAAAGGGTAGCTTGTGAATTCAAGAGCTAGTTTACTATTGCTGCATATTTAAGTTGTTAAATGAAATATGGTTTTACAAGGAATATTCCACAACAAAATATATGAAACAATTTATCACCAATAGATTGAAATCAAAGTTAAGAAATTTATCTGAAGTACCCTTCGCTCCTGCTACCTACTATATGAGATTGAAGAAATTACTTTTCTAAGGCAGTACTAATTTTTATCTAGATGAGACATGACTTTTGACTATGATTTGATAATTGCTATTAGTGAAGTTGTAGGTGAAATTATACACAAGTTTCTGTTGATTCCTTTTACCTTAATATTATCTCTTCCCCAAATTACTAAAGTACAAAAGTGAGAAAAAAATAACAACAAAATTCAATAAATCATCAAATCACCTAAAAGCACTAGTTTGACATCTTCTAACCAATAGTGCAATAATAATTTCCATGAATCTTGGCCCTAAGTAAATAGTTCATAAGAAAGAGAAAAACTTTTGTAATTCCTATTGAACTCAAAATAAAACCAATACTTCATCTAAGTATTTAAATAAATCTAAGCACATGAATTGCTAAAGTGTGAATATTGTTAGATGCCATGAAAAGTTTCCCAATTTAATGGAAACATGAATAGGATTTCTTAGAGAAATTCAAAAAGGGGGAAACTACTCAAACATTCATTCTAATATTAAATTCAATATTGTATCAAAGACAGGCTTAGAAATTGTTGAGGCCTCATTACAACTAGTTTTTTACAATACTTTACCTAGACATGATACTACAAGCACATGAAAAAATTGTAAATGAACTGAACATTGTTGGAAATATTCAGGACTAACAAGGTTACTAAGAGGGGAGGGGTGAATTAGTCAACTTTAAAAATTTAAACCAATTCAGCATAATAACAAATTCACCATTCATTCATCTACTTTACTATACGCATGAAAAGATTAACACAATGATTTGGTGACCTAGAAACCTTTCAATTTGAAAGTAAAACTGGGGTGAGGATGATGCCCACGAAACTTCAATACTATAGTATAAAGTTGGCCGATTAAGGCTTACAATGATCACTTCTGGTGATCTACCCTGTTAGGAGCAAGTAGGACTGCTAGATCCACCTTGTTAGAGGATTTACAAACATACAATGAAGTATGCACTCTGTTAGGAGATTTACAAAAGACTTTTAAGTCTACCCTGTTAAAGGATTTACAAACTGATTCACCTGTTAAGATGAAGCAGTGGATCTGCTTGCAACTGGTTTGCTAATTAGATCTTATGTACTGATCACTTGATGTGATGGATATATCTTTGCTGCTCCTTGATAACCTTGCTGAATACTCTGTTGCTGATTCTTTTTCAATTTTCTCAATTGCATTCTTACTTCACTATATTGCAAATGGCACAATACATTACATATATACCATTCCAATATTTACAGCAACAAGGTCGGCTGAACACAAGTGGACAAAACATTACTGAGTCGGCCAGATAGTAGAAAACTCAGGTTCCTCAAACTCACTCGGTGACCTTTTGACACTCGACATCCACTGCAATACACTGCATCATCATGCACTCGGTAAGAGTAGGGGTATGGTCCATACTAATCATTCTGAGTAGCTTGGAACTTGGTAACCACTGGTGACTCGGTAAACATTGTGTCACTCGGTAGAAACTAACTCCGACGATTCACTTGGTCAGCACTGAATACTTCTTTTACCTTTCTGTCTTGGTAATCACTGCAACCTTCATTTACCTTCTTGACTCGGTAAACACTAAATCCTTCGTTTACCTTCCTGACTCAGTAAATACTAAATCCTTCGTTTACCTTTCTGACTCGGTAAATACTAAATCCTTCGTTTACCTTCCTGACTCGGTAAACACTACTGAACTTACTTGGTAACCAACGAATGCTCGGTATGAACTGTAAACTAAGTGATGAACTCGGTAAGCATTCAGAATCAAATAAGTGTTGTAAATAATGACAAATGTATCATTATTCCAACAATCTCCCCCTTTGGCATTAGTGACAAAAACACTTATGAGCCAAAAATTTATGTACAAGATCTGACAAAACTGACTTGATTCTGTTGTGCTGAATATACATGGGCTACCTTACATATAAGTCCCCCATACATTATACACAAGGTTTTTACATGAGTTATATGTCTTTATTCATATTATCACCACTATCATTATTTCTTTATTAATTTATTACCTTCTTCCCTTTTGTGTCTGATTCTCCTCTATATATTACTTTCTCCCCCTTTTTGACAATAATGCCAAAGAATGTATTTACATGGAGACACCAAAATGTGTGATAAACTCAGAATGTACCTGAAGAATTAGTTGTAGAGTTTTATCCCAATTGTCTTGCAGGATTTTACATGTCGAGAGAGCTACTTGAACTTCTGCAGAAAGTTCAATCATATGGTCTGCAACAGAGAAGTTATTGTCATGGATCAATGTTTTTGAATATGCAATGTGTTTCTGCATTGTGTTCATGATGGGAAGGATCATGTTCTGGATTTCTAGTAGTGTAGACCTTATCCTTCCTTCCTCTTTGAGTAGCTCTGCCTGCTTCTCTACGAAAAATTTGATCCTGAGGTGATGAGATGAGCTTGAGCTGGGGTCAAGCTTCAGCGACTGGGCACTTATCTTCAGATCCTTATCTATCTTATTTAACTTTTCTCTTATTTCCTTTGTATACTCGGTAACATCACAAAGTTTTGCAAAAAGTGAGGTTACGTTATTAAAAGAATTTTTAATGTTAGACAAAATTGAGGTTAATTCAACCTGTTTTATTGCTAAGTGCTGAGCAATGTGCTCAAGCACCTTATTTTCAAATTTCCTTTTTGCTTTCTCCATTAACTTTTCTTGTCCTGAGATATCCTCATTAAATTTATTCATCACTTCTTCTAGCTGCAACAAAATGTGTTGAGATGAATCTACATCAACACTTATAGCCTTAGTTATTATGTTTTTAGCATTCTCAATTATGTTGAATTCTCTGTCCCTTTCATTCCTTAGCTGCATTTGCTGTGCCTTTTGCTCTAGATGCTGACTAACCAATCTTAGTTCATTAACTATAGCAGTTTCTAGATTTATCTTTGGAATGACAATTTCTTCATCCAAATCTATATCACCATCTAATACTTTGCCTGTAAGCAGTAGTTTCAATGGTGTCTTTGTTTTATCTGCAGTACTTACCTCTTTTCCTTTTGAAGTAGATACAATGGTTGATGATGCAGGACTAGCAGTCAAGACTAGAATGGGACCAACTAAAGGTAAACTAAGAGAAGTGTTGGCTGTATCAAAACTTGATATACTTCCAATACAATTGGAGAACTGACTGGAGCAAAAATTGGAGCCAATGTGGCTGAGGAAGACAAAATTGATAAGAAACTTGGAAGACTTACTGTACAAGCTATAGGTGGAAGAGATATACTCGGTGAAGTAACTACTACAGTGGATGACCCAATGGCTGATGATTTGCTTTGAAGCTCAGTAACTGAAGAAGTGACTGCCAGCTCGGGAGATGAAGTGCTTGGCACTTGCATTGAAGAAACCTGGAGCTAAGAGGAGACTGGAGGAAATTGAGCAATGGATGTCTCTGTTGTGCTCACAATCTCGCTTGAAGATTTTACAGTCTTTGGTGGAGAGTGAGGAAGGGAGGCAATGACAGCTGCTGCAATTTTGACTGCATCATCCTCTTCCTTAACATTTTCTTCCTCCTTTTCTTCTTCTTCCTTCTTTTTCATTACCTGTTCAAGGTCTTCATCAGTTACTTCTATGGAAATGGTGTTGCCACCATCCATATCCTCTTCATCATCACCATTGTCATCATCATCCTTGATCTCTATGGGTTCCTCAGTTGTCTTATGCAATTTATATGCATCACTCCAGACATCAGTTGCATTTTTAACAACTGGCTCAATGCTTTTTAGCAATATGAGACATGTATTAAATCTCATATTCATTCTTCCTTCATGATCCTTCAATTCCCTTTTGATTTCTGCATCTGTTAGGCTGGGGACCAGTTCTCTTAATCTTTGCTCAAAAATGTCTTTAACTGTTTGCTCGGTGTTCTCCCATCTCACCTTTATTTTATCAAACAGTTCAGCAAGAATTTGGGAAACAAATTGGTCTGGGGAGAATTTCCAGGTTCCCAACTTCTCCATTACCATATCTTCAATTTCTTTTTGCTCAGCAGGAGTTCTGGTTTCATATTTCAATGCCTTGAAATTGCTAATTCCTGCACCAATCCTTAGTTGTTTCATCCTTTCTTCAAATGTTAGAGGAGGTTTGCTAAACACAACTTCTTTCTTGCCTCTCCTGGTTCTCCTTGTGAACACCGCCTAAGGTTTGGTAATGATTACCCTACCCTTTTTCTTTGCTAGCTTTGCTTCCTTTTCTGGCTCCTCTTCTTCTTCTTCCTTTTCTTCATCCTCACTATTGCCCTCGGTAAGCATAAGAGGTCCAATATCAGCTTTCAACTTTTCTATCTTTCTCTTGCCTTTAGAGATTGCTTGAGGAAGCTTGATTTCAAGCTCTATTCTAACCTTTGCCTCTTCATAGGTTCTAAATGCAGGCAACTTGGGATCCACTGGTTCATTTACCAGTGCCTCAATGATATCTCTGGCATCATCAATATTTAGCTCATAGGGCAATGGTTTTACCCATGCTACTCGAGGTTTGACTGCCTGGATGTAGACTCTGTCACAGTCAACCATGAAACAGACATCATCCTTATAATCTTCAACAAGTTTCGGAGGTATCCTAAACCTGTTGTTCATCCTTTCCTTGAAATCTTCAAAATAATTATTCATTACCTTGTCAAAATTGATACCCATTTCTGCTATGAACTCATTTATTTGATACAAAATTGGAGTATCTTTCCTCCATACAACTGCACCTTTAGATGGAAAGATTTTTTGTATATAGAAAATAAACAAACTAGCAAAGAACAAAATTTACAGGGGTTTGTCTTTGCAGTCCTTATGCTATCCATGTTTTTATTCAATTTTTTTAATAGCACATCAGCTAGGTCAAACTCCATGTTTTTCTTCACAATCTTATATGCCAAATCTACAGCCTCACAGGGTACACTATTCAGCCTGCTGGAACTATACAGTTTGTATGCAATAACACAAATACCAAATTTCAGTTCTATATTTGAAACATTGTTAAGATTTAAACCTCTGCCATCCCATACAGCTTGGGTTAATTTCTGAAGTTCATTTCGACCTAGGGTTTTGGCGTTTTTGCCTTTGGTCAACATTGGTAAACCCGTGATCTTTTGGATCATCTTCTTCGTTATGAGGATGGGTTGCTCTAACCACAATTGTCCATTATGCACACAGCTTAAGATATACCTTACCCATTTCACTTGGAAACTCCTTGGTAGATGTGGGATATGGGTTAAACCTTTGGTTTCCAAATGTTTAAACTCGGGTTTTAGGGTTCCATCCACGCATAACTCGGCTAGGGTACTATCCATATCTAGTGTCCCTATTTCTTGCACAGTACACTTGAAATGAGTATGAATATCATTGATAAGAAGTACCTTTGGAGGGATCTGTGATTGAGCTCCATGTGGGTCGAGTGATTCAGCGATGGTAGGAACGATTTTGAAATTGGGTGCCTTCCATTTGACTCCCTTCACAAGCATTTCAGAACCTTTCTTCGCCTTGCTGCCACTAGTGCTTGCGGATGCCATTGCTGCTCGGTGAGAGAACGATTTTGTAACACAAATTCTTTGCTGGAAAATCGCTTCAAATCACTTGAACTCGCTTGGATGCACTTGAAAATATATTTGCTCTGTGAACTCTGAATTCACGGTGAAAAATGAGATCAAATTCTGCCTTTTTGATCGAAATTTTGTCATTAATGTTTGAGTATGAAGGTAGCTGAGAATTAGGGTTTTAAAAATAGTCACCGACTTACTCGGTAAACCTTGCAACTCAGTAAACACACAAAACCTTTCTTATTTTCCCGATCAAGCTCGGTAAAGTTTGAAAACCAACCTTACTCGGTAGATGCAACACTGTGAATTATGACTTGTATCTGCAATACTGATTTATCATTTCCACTCCTTCTTTCTGGAACTGCTTAGGATATGGCTTGAAGATGCAGTCCCTTATCCTTCTTGATAAGTCTAATTAGGAATGGTGGAGTCACCCACTTCCAGACTGACATTTCCATCATTTGAATTTTCTTGCTCGGTAGACTTAGGAATCCACTATTGTTTCATTTGCTTTCGAATATTATAAGCTCTAGTTTTCTTTTCATCTTCAACCTTTCCTATATTCATGCAATTCTTGGCTATATGACCAAGTTCAGTACAAGTATAGCATCTTATGGTTGTATCTTTCTTCCTTAGGTGATGCCTTCTACAGTTTGTTCCTATGTGTCCATATTCTCCATAATAGTGACATCTGCACCAAGTATTGTAATCCCAACCAAATATTGCTTTGACAATTTGTTCTACTGGATTGAATGATTTTGATCTACATTTAGATGCCTTGTATCCTTGTTTCTTGCATTTGTGACATTCGCCTTCAAACTTTGGTTTCTCCTTGCATTCATTGGCTTTGTGACCATGCTGATTGCAATTGAAACATTTGCCATTGAATTTACCTTTACCATTACTCCAACATTTGTTAGATGTATGACCTATCTTGCCACAATGATTACAAGTGGGTCTTTGATTCCTTTGGGTACCTTGTCCAAAAGATTCACCTTCTTCCTTGTATCCAAGACCAGCTTTACCTTTTTTCTTATAAAAATTCTGCTCATTTTGCTGATTCAATTGATTCATGTCTGCTTGAGATTTCATCATCCTTTCATTGACTTGTTTTTCAACATTTAGATCATTTTCCAAGCTTTCATTGATTTTCCTTTCAGATCTTCGGTCTCTTCTTAGACTTTCATTGATTTGTCTTTCAATATTTAATTCATTTCTCATTTTTTCACTTTGTGCTTTGAGAATCCTGATTTCTTTATTTGCATTGGATAGTTGATCTGCTAGATCTTCATGTTCAAGGGATTGATTTTGAGTTTCATTGTCCCTTCTCTCTATTTCTTCTTGCATCATGTTTCTTTGCTCCATAATTTCACAAAATCTTATTGATTGAGTTTCTTGTTCCAATCTTAGCATCCTTACTTCTTCTTGCAAAGATCCATTCTTTTGTAGAAGTTCTTTGATTGCCTTGTCTGCCTCATTAGCTTCATTTGAACTACTTTATGGGATGAGATCTTCAATTTTTGTTTTAGTATACTGATGATCATTCATTTCTTTTTCAAGATCTTTCCTTCTTTTTAGGGATAGAGAAAGATGCTCTTTTGCTTTTTTGAGTTGTATCATGGCCATTTCCAAATCTAGCTTCTCATTCTCAATAGTTTTGTCAAGTTTGAATATCTCCATTATCCTTGATCTTTGCTCAAGTTGTTTAAACTTTATCCTGAGAACCATAATGCTCTGATACCAATTGTTGGAAATATTCAGGACTAATAAGGTTACTAAGAGGGGAGGGGTGAATTAGTAAACTTTAAAAATTTAAACCAATTCAGCATAATAACAAATTCACCATTCATTCATCTACTTTACTGTACGCATGAAAAGATTACCACACTGATTTGGTGACCCATAAACCTTTCAATTTGAAAGTAAAACTGGGGTGGGGATGATGCCCACGAAACTTCAATACTACAGTATAAAGTTGGTCGGTTAAGGCTTACAATGATCACTTCTGGTGATCTACCCTGTTAGGAGCAAGTAGGACTGCTAGATCCACCTTGTTAGAGGATTTACAAACATACAATGAAGTATGCACTCTGTTAGGAGATTTACAAAATACTTTTAAGTCTACCCTGTTAAAGGATTTACAAACTAATTCACCTGTTAAGATGAAGCAGTGGATCTGCTTGCAACTGGTTTGCTGATTAGATCTTATGTACTGATCACTTGATGTGATGGATATATCTTTGCTACTCCTTGATAACCTTGTTGAATACTCTGTTGTTGATTCTTTTTCAATTTGCTCAATTGCATTCTTACTTCACTATATTGCAAATGGCACAATACATTACATATATACCATTCCAATATTTATAGCAACATGGTTGGCTGAACACAAGTGGAAAATGTAGACACCTAAAAACCTTTAGAAAATAAATATTTTTATTTTCTGAAAAAGTCCTGATGACATCATCATTTATTAATTAATTAATTATTTAATTAATTAATTAATTTTCATGCCATTAAATCCCTTTATCTTAATTAAAAATATTTAATTAAGGAATCCCTCCCAAAAATGTTTAAATCTTATTTAAACATTATTTCCTTATTTATTAATTATTTAATTAATAAATTGACAAAAATCCTAAAATAAATAAAAATTTTATTTTTTGCCCAAAAATTTGGCCAATTTCCTTATGACCAATAACCTCTTCCAAAATCTTCTAATCCTTCTTTAATTTCGATTAAAGGCTAATCCCATCCTTTCCTACCCCTAATCCCAACTCAAAATATTTAATTAAGATTAAATATTAATCCTCATGTTTATTAAAAAAGTTTTAATAAATATCTCCTCAACCCAAACCCTTGAAATAAATAAAACTTTATTTATTTCCTAAAAATCTAATTTATCCTCATCCTAAGAAGTTCTAGACTATTCTAGAAAGTCTTCATCCTCATCCTAGGAAATTCTAGACTATTCTAGAAAGTCTTTATCCTCATCCAAAGTCTAGACTCTTCTAGAAGATGTCTTTAAACCTAATCCTAATCCCCTCCTAACCTTGTCACATTCCCTAAACATGGGTTAAAACTTACTAACCCAAGCCAAAGTTAACAAATATCTCCTCCTTCACCCACCCTCATTAAATGCCATCCACTTGCCTATCCCTAAGCTAATCCTAAACCATCCTAATCCATCCTCTAATCATTTTCACAAGCCTAAGCAAGCTTAAAACCTTCCTAATCAAGTCCAAGTCGAATTTTCTCTCATCACCCTCAAAATATCTCAACCATAAAACTTTATGAAGTCCACTAGGTCATAAATGACTCTTACAAGCCCTTTTATTGCTCTTACAAGTCATTATGAGGGTCTTTATGAAGATTTTATCTCTTGAGCCTCCTTTGTTGACTCATCCTTGCCCTTTCCTCCATCCTCTCACCATGTGACATGTGTCACTCCTTGATTGGCTATAAGGAAGCACAATCCATGTGCTCTCCTCTCATGCAATCTGAGCCTTCCATAAGCTTTTTCCCATCCTTGCATCTTAGCCCTCAATCCCTCAAGCCTCTTGCCTATAAATTGGATCCTTCCCCTTTAAAAAATAACACAATCCATGAAGTAAAGTCATAATGCCATTTTGAGAAGCCATTTTACATCCAAACCATACACTCACATCCAAATTCCAACTCCATTTGAAGCCCTTTTTGAAGCATAAGCTTGAGCATACATCCTATCTATTTAGACAAAGCCACTCAACAAGAGAGCTTCTCATTGAGAGAGTCCATTAATGGCTCATATTCTCAATTGAGAGTTCATCTTAGTCTATCTTGAAGTTTATGAATTTTGTTTAGTTTGTAGAAGCTTTATTTAAATTTGGTTTCTATTAGCATACTAACATTGCTCATATACAGAAAAAACATTACTGAGTCGGCCAGATAGTAGAAAACTCAGGTTCCTCAAACTCACTCGATGACCTTCTGACACTCGGCATCCACTGCAATACACTGCATCGTCATGCACTTGGTAAGAGCAGGGGTACAGTCCATACTAATCATTCTGAGTAGCTTGGAACTTGGTAACCACTGGTGACTCGGTAAACATTGTGTCACTCGATAGAAACTAACTCCGACGATTCACTTGGTAAGCACTGAATACTTCTTTTACCTTTTTGTCTTGGTAATCACTGAAACCTTCATTTACCTTCCTAACTTGGTAAACACTAAATCCTTCGTATACCTTCTTGACTCGGTAAATACTAAATCCTTTGTTTACCTTCCTGACTCGGTAAATACTAAATCCTTCATTTACCTTCCTGACTCGGTAAACACTACTGAACATACTTGGTAACCAACGAATGCTCGGTATGAACTGTAAACTGAGTGATGAACTCGGTAAGCATTTAGAATCAAATAAGTGTTGTAACTAATGACAAATGTATCATTATTCCAACAATCTATCAGATACTTGAACATATTATATTATTTCATGCTGTGTGATGTTGCTTCTAGATATTTGATGTTCGTCATTTAAGGTTTTAGGTATATGTATGTTGATGAATTAAGTAAAATGTAAGATTAACACATTGATTTTGGAATCTTTATTATTAAGGATATAACTAGGATGAAAGAAACCCTGTTTGATGTATGTTTCAATTTATGTGAATTTCTAATACATATATATACATATGTACATGTGATTTTCGAGACTACTGATGTGTGCAATAAGTGTGCAGATATTTTAGCCAAGGAAATCGACGGAGGAATAGAACTGATCCCTATGTGTTAATTTTGAAAACCTTGTTGTTCGTAATTCTAGTATTTTAATTGTGAGATGTATGTATTTTTATTCTGTGTTCAGTGAATGTTAATGTTCGTAACTATGTTCTTTTAGTGTCACTTGACACTCATGAATTGTTTGTGCTCTTTAGCGTGCTAGTTAGGGTTAGCTGTGTAACCCATGGACCTAAATCGGTTTAAGTTAATGTCAGTTTGCTACTTGAGTTCTTAATTGAGTTTAGTCACCCTTAATCCAGATTAGTGCTTAATCTGCATTTTAGAGTTGTTAGTTGGTCCTAATTAATTCCTAGCTTTGTTGGCTCTAAACCTTTTCCTAAGGCTTTAAAACATGAAATATTTATACCCAAGGGGTATGGGTATGGGTTGGGGGTCTTTTCCAACCCCTAAGCCCCTTTTATTGACTTTTGAGGCCACTTAAAAAGTCTCTTTTTGCTTTTGTGCGAAAATTGACTATGGCTACCATGAGTTTCATTACCCCACTTCCACTTAGTGTTTAACCATAGTGTGGGTTGAGTTAGGAGTTTCTAGAATTGTAAGTGGGTGGGAGAAGTTATTGATCCTTTTGGGTGGTTGAGTTTGAGGCTTATTTAGAGGCCCTTCTTGGTCTAGTAGAGGTTGTTACCCAATCTCTACATTTAGAGAGGAGTCTTGGATGATTGAAGCAAGGAAGGGAAAAGCTCTACTCAAACTTGTTCATTGCCATTACCTCTTTGTGAAGGTAGGAATTCTCATCTCTCTTGTACAGATTTTCATGTTGGTTTCATGCTTATGCTCCCTTGTTTTTATTTGAATGCTTGTATGATTGTGGGTATGTTGGGAAGATTTGAAAACCATGTTATTTTGGATGATTTCCTTTCATGTTTTTGTTGAATTTTAAGATGTTCTTGCATGGGTGTTTTGGCATTACTCACCCTTGGAGAGGGCAGAAGTGGCCAATTTCGTGAAAGGGCATTTTAGTTGGACTCCAACAGTGTAGAATCTCTTCTCAGGATGAGAAGAGGGAGAGAGGGTAGGTTGTTATGGGCCCCTACCTGTCAGCACAAACCACGTATGAGTTTTGGCATGTAAGAATGGAAGAACGGAAGTTCTTGATTTATAGCCCTGATTGGGCACCTGGTTTGGTGTTGTGTCTGACATCTCCTGTTGGAAAAATCCACCTTTCCCTAGTGTTGATTCATTGTGAATCCTATTGTGAAAACCTTGTATGAATATACATGTTTGATTTGTTCTTGGTCATGCTTGTTGTCACCTGATCAGATTATGTTCATTCCATGGTTCTAGAAATGTGTTGTAGAAATTGTTATGAATCCCTTGATGAGGGTCATGAAGAAGATTCAATTAAATTGATGTAATTTGGGATTGATATCCTATGTAATTTGGGATTGATATCCTATGTAATTTGTATTTCAAACTTTGTTGTAATGGCAACGAAGTCAGGTTTTCTTCCTGGTTCTTTCCCAGCTGAGCCTTTGAATCAGGTTAGCCAATAAAATAATGGTTGAGTATATTTGCTCCTCATGAGATTTTATCATAATGTTCAGTTGTATGGATGCTCATCAAATAGGATGAATAATAGATAAAGTAAAAGATTATGGGAATCTCCTTGCATTGTTCTCAAGTGATTTCAAAAAAAATTGCATATGTAGGTGAGAAAATAGAATAATAGAAAATGTCTTGAATTGTGATATTTCAAGTTTTTAATTTGTTAATGAAGAATAATTTTATATGATGAAACTTCCAAGTTGATGTATGAGTATTAAGATGAATTAGAATTCCTACTTTGAGAACTCAAATTATCTCTTCCTTGTTAAATTTCCTTATGAACAAATCAATTGGACTAAGAGATTATGTATCTCCTTGAAATTATTAAAGCATGAACACACACCTTGAATATAGTATGATTGATAAAACTTAAATTTGAAACATGATAGAGGAAAGAACTTTGTGTGTTTTGATACTCCCTTCAAAACGAATAGAACATTATCATTTTGATCTCCTTATTTTCTCAATTGCCCTAAGATTAGTTTAGTCACTATGTTATTCAATTTGTGCTCCATTAGTTATTATAGATAGATAAATGAATATGTAGATGATTATTCCATGTAATGTGGGTATCATTGATATGCATAGCATTTGGGGGTCATAGAAATTATTAACCAGGAATTCATAAGAGATTTTTGTAGATTTTGATGATCTTGCAATAGTCATTTTTGTTGAGCATGATGCATAATAAGATGATAAGTTAATATCATTAAGAATTAAAACACCAATCCTATAAGACTCCATAATAAGACTTAAACCAACAAGTAAGTTTCAAAATGCATGTAAAAAGGCCTATAGTAGCACATATATCACTCTGGAAATTGTATGGCAAACACAAATATAGTTGATACTATTACAGACTAATAAAATAATAGACCCTCAATGAAATAAAACCAATACTTTATAATAATCTTAATATCCTAGCTAACTAATATCTTTTCTTACCATATAAACTTTAAGCATTAAATTTCTTGCATCCACTTGACGCCAACTCTTAGAAAGGTTATGATTAGCCTTTTTTGTAAAGTAGAAGATGTCAGTCTTGGGTGACGTCACCCGGGACACCACTTTTGACTTTGTGTAGGGGTCGATTCTCTTTTGGGAAAGCGCTAAGTTCTTTTGTTTTATGTTGAAAGCTTGTTTGATTTGGGTGACATGGGTAGTTGCGATTGGGGTCTTGTTTCCTTTATGTGCAATTGTTTTTTTTCTTTTGGTCGCCACCCCACATTTTGATGGGAGAGGGGCTGTCAGCCTACCCCACTTGGGACTGCGCTTGCAGGCGTGGGGCAGTGCACCCTGCTTGGCAATTCACCCAAGCAAGTGGGGCGTAGGGGGTAGAGTAGGGTTTAGTAGGTTAGATGGTTAGGTGTTAGGATAGTTAGTAGGTAGGTTAGTTTAGTATTAAGCTTTTTTATTATAGTTTGGTTTTGTTTAAATTGTAGTTAGTTTGTTTTTATTATTTTAGTTGGTTAGTATTAGTGTTAGGATTAAATTTAGTTAGTTTTTATTTTGTGTTTTTTTTTTGTTAATAGTTTTTAGTTAATTATATTTTCATTTAAGTTTGTTTAACTTTGGGCATGTAAATTAATTAGTTTTAATTTAAGTAAGGATAGTTTTTTTTTAAATTTAACTAAGTGTAGAATTATGGCTAGTCTAATATTAGATTTAAAATAGTTTAAGTTTTTAGATTAATTTAGTTGTTTTATTAATTTTAGAAAGCTTTATTTTAGTTAGAATTAACTAGTTGTTAGTTGATTAAATTTAATTTGGTAAGATTTTGATAGTTGATTTATATGTTAAAAATAGTCGGAATGTTTAAAGTTAATAATTAATATATATTTATAGCTTCAGTTTTAAGTTCTAGTTAATTGTTTTCTTAAAGTGACCTTTTAATATCGGTTAGATTGTCAATCGATAATTGTCTAAAAGATTTATAGTTGATTTTGATTAGATACTTTCAATTAATCTAAACTCGAATACATTTACATTGTCATTTAAATAATTATTTCATATTGTTATAAGTTAATGTAAGAACGTAAATAATGATCGATATCAACTTTATATCGAGAGTATTAATTTAATAGTGTAGAAAACCTTTACCTAAAACTGTGAGTATAACCTTATCATCTTTGTGCATTTTAATTATCAAAAAAAAAAAAAGTTTGTGTGTTTTTGCCTCGTAGTTTGGGCATGACAGATTCTATGTTAAGCACATTGTTTTTATAAATGTAAAAAGTATTTCAATTTAAATATTTATTTTAAATTTAGTTTTTTTACAAAGTATTAATTTATAATAAGAGCATAGTGTTTAGTTTACTAATATAAATTACATAGAGAATAAATGTTAACTAATTTTATTTTTGCCTGGGAAATTTTCTATTTTAATATTCATTTATAGTATTTTTGTTTTCAACTTATATCATAATAACCACAATAATCTCTTTAGCAATAGGAAGAGTTGTGATTTCTATTATGTGTTGTTAAATTCATTTGATATTATGATTCATAAAAACTTATCCACTATTGTACGATCTGAAATGTTGTGTAGGTGTTTCATTTTACAAACTTGCCTATATACGAAGTTATTGATTCTACAAAGTCAAGATTTCAATCAATATAAGGTACACAAGTATGACGACTACTTGAAACATTATATTACTAAAGTATAATTTTTTTTAGTGAATTACATGTTAGAACAATTTTAAAAGCATTAGTTGTCTACCGAAATTCTAACAAATATTTGCTATGCACATAGACCTTTGAAAAGGAAAATTTATATGGACACTAATAAGTAAGCATTATTAGTAACTTATAAGGCTATTGATAACTTTACTACTAATTAAAAAAAAAAGGAAAAGACTTCATTATCCAATTTACATAAAAGTTTGAAAAGCAATGGCACAAAAGTATGATTTATCAGAATGTGATATTCCTTTCAATAGGGAAATTTTGATAGAGGCATTGGTGCACATTAAGGGGCAAAGGAAGAAATAGACCCCAATACGCAGGAAAAAATTCACTGCATCTATTTTGTCTTACCTTTCACTAAAGTCCATGGAGACTACTTTATCCATAGAGGCACCAATAATTGATACATGTAA
Organism: Cupressus sempervirens; assembly: GCA_028749045.1. NCBI lineage: Eukaryota > Viridiplantae > Streptophyta > Pinopsida > Cupressales > Cupressaceae > Cupressus > Cupressus sempervirens. Next base: position 796,559,628 of record CM053790.1, read on the forward strand.
TTAAAACAAACCTCACTATGATCCACCAAAAAAACCCACAAAAAATTGTAATAAAAAACCAAATTGAACTTCACATAGCCACCCCAGGCTATAGGCTATTACCATTTGACCTAGAAAGTCAAGCAAAGCCCATAACTGGAAGTGGTTGTAGCTCTAAATAGAGCATAAACTAGAGAAATAAGTTAGTACATATTGTAAGTAACCTCCATCATAGTTATAGGAATAAGAAGATCCCATATCTCAGAGTCATTGGAGCTATCAATAGAACATTCACTTGTAAATTATTATATTTTGTAATACAGTAACAAATGTTACATAAAATGCAATATATGTGCATTGTTTCAGATATATATGTATAACTTCTCAATAATATGACTTGTGTGATTTTAGTTTTATGTTAAATGTCTCAACATTTTACATTTTTTTACCTCCATTAGAACTTTTAAAGTATCTTAACATATGTTTACTAAAATATATCTATGCTAGTTATTCATCATGGACATAAAGGCACAATTAAAAATGAGTGCAATTGCCACAATTATATCCACAGTGGCACTTAAAGACTCTTTACTACAAGTTTCAAGTATACAAATGATAAAAAAGAAATGATCCAATAGTGACACCTATTGACTACACCTCTTTGATGGTGTGCACATGCACCCTTGCCTTATTCCTCAACAATATGACAAGCTTGTTGTGGACAATACCTTACAAGAAGGCTCTATCATCCGCCTTAAAGAGTACACATGCAAAAAGTTTCCAAATTTTACGTAGGTTTTGAACTTAATTATATGCTCTTCAATTGTTTCTTTGTTACATCTACAAACTAAATCCTATACACTTTTTGGTTGCAGTGCAATTTCAGTTACAAGTTTCGAAGTCATAGAAAGTACTAAGACAATAATTGGAACACCAATTTCACTACTAAAAGGAACCAACAACACTTTGATAAGGAGCAGTCAAATTTTGCCATCTTTTGTTATCGAAGAATAAAATTGTACATCTAATCAAAGTTTTCCAACTTCTGTTGTTACCCCCTAAAAAACATTGACCCTATATCATAAAAGTTGGTCAATTGAGGGAATGGTATTGAGTAGAAGTCCTATTCACAAATTTAAAAATGTTGAACTTCATGGAAAAGTATTTAGCTTTGACTTTATTGACAGAGAACATATTGTAATTCATGTCACATGCTTCAATGATGTCGTAGATGAATTACATAATGTACTCCAATCAGGTTGTCTCTATGTCATTAACAATGACTGAGCAGAAGTTGCCAACCCAAAATATAGCAGTTGTACTAACCTATTTGAAATAGTTTTACATAATTCATCCACCATATTTATTTCAACAATTGTCGAATATAGCATACCTTTGCATTGCTTTAACATTAGGAGCATAGATTCTATGCAATGTTTGCCTATTAATTTTGTTGTAGATTTCATTGAGATCATCCTCTCTATCACCTCTACAACAACCATTTGTAAAGAAGATGGCACTAAGAAGGTTAAATATACAATTTCAATAATTGATATGTCTAATTATACTATTGATATCACACTTTGGGGTGACCTTTTCCAAGATGAAGGAAGGAGACTTTCGACAATGTCATTGGAAACAAATCCACCGATTAGTTTGATCCAAGCTACTCACATTATTTCATGGCATGGAAAGGCATTAGATAGTATATCTTCAATATCAATTACAATAAATCCAAAAATATTGGAAGCAAGAACACTTGAAACATGGTATGCCACTAGAACCGCTACTAATCCTTCAAAATCATTGTCCGAAAATTCCTTTCTCAACCCAACCTTTGAAAATCCAATACCAATTTCATCTTTTCTGAATAGAACCATTTTTGAGGAGGAGGAAACTTGTGTAAAGGCCATGATTACAAAACTCCATCTAGATAATTCTTACTACCTATCATGTCCTCAACTTATAGAGAACAAAAAATGTAAGAAAAAGGTCCCTCAAACCTTTCCTGCTACATTTTAATGCCAAAAATGCTTGGTCAAAATACTTGTCTATTATTTCAGCTACATGTTGAAAATGGATTTGTGAGATGAAATAAGTGAACTACTTAAAGTTACAACATTTGAAGGACCAAAAAATGCCTTGTTGGGGGTCTCTGTTGAGGATTTCTAGCTACTTCTTGCAAAACCTAATGGTGGCAAACAAATATTTGACAAAGTCATAAATTGTCAATATATATATAATCTCATAATCAAGGCATCAACATTTGGTGGGTAGAATACTCAAACCATCAATAGGACAACCTTTAAAATGCTTTGATATATAATACACATGTTTAATAGTTCACTAACAAGTGTAATAAATAGCCTCTAATTTTTTTACTATGTTAAGTGATAACCAATGTACATATCATTTTATTTGCCTCATAACAATGTTTATATATTTATGTATATTGGCAACAAAATATTCTACTTCCTAACATGTCATATAGAAACTTAATTTTTGAAAAGCTATAAGACATATTGAATAACTCATTTTACGATATTATACTATGTAAGCAAATCTAATTACACCTTAAATTAAAAGTCATAAGTTTACTACCAGGTTTTTTTTCTTCATCTTTCAAAATATGATTTCATATGTTCTTTTAACTACCATACTTGAGATAGGCTCCAATAAATTAGCTTATTTCATTTAACATTCTTAAAATATTGACAAGCAAAACATTGTAAATCTCATTATTCACAGACACATAAAACCCTGGAAGACAAGTATACAATGGAATTCTATACTAACAAAGATGCCTCAAAGAGGGCTCAACGCAATGAGATGCAAAAAAAAAGGTACCATGTAAGAGAAAATGTTATCAAAAAAAAATTATGAGCAAAGGAATAAAGTGTACAATTTGTAAGTACTAACACTATAATCTCAACATCAAAAAATTCCACCTTCATGCCAACATTTCCACCTCAACACAAAAATGCTATACAAGATAGAAACTGAGTTGAGTCCAATGAAAGGTCACCACAATTCAATAAAGCATATTACAAACCTAGAAAAATCTTTTGTTCAAAGTTAGATACACTAGCAAACATGTTAACATGTTTAATATGCATGGAAAGATACCTAGGAATAAAGACTAAGGAAGTTGATGGGAAAACTACATGGTATAGATGTGCAATTCAAAAGGATGGACATCGCTTCTCAAAATGGAACAACATGAACCCTGAAGAACAACCTTCTTGTTTGAAAATGCTTACTCAAATTAAAGATATGCTAATTACAAGAGTTAGTCCTATGCGTCAAGTCACTTATGCATGAGGTTGAAAAATAAAATATAGTAGCCACACTATTTCATTCCCTCAAGATATAACATCAATGGCATCGAATTGCCAAGGTGCATTGGTGATTTCAATATAATAGTGGTCAATAGGGAAAGCATTGGCCAACAACAATACAATTTATATGTTAACAAGGATTGAGTAAACGAAGATTTGAACAACAAGATACAAAATGACTCATACTACACAAATGTAGAAGTATATGAGCATTCATTATCATCTGTACCTAATGTACACATTGATATATCAAACCTACTATTTCATACTACAACAAGAAACGATCCTCATGAATCAGAATACTCAAAAATGCAAGCTATAGAATAAGACCTTCTATAGAACATTGTAGAGATGCAATCCTCTTTTGTGGCTAATCTTCCACCCACATCTACAAAGGTTTCAGAGGTGTTCTCATTGCTCCAATTAGGAAGAGAATTTCCTTCACACAAAATACATGTTAAAAATATAAGAGGAGTAACTAAGAGGGGAGGGATGAATCAGTTACCACAAAAATATATCCTAGATCCCTTAGATGTCAATACATAACATAAACTTCGCTGAAATTATTGATACTTGATTAATACGTAGGTACTTGATTTACACTAGTAAATGTTGTAACTAACAAACACTAAAATAGCAACAGTAACTTTGCAAATGCTTAACATGTAAATCTTAAGATATTATTAGTGATTAACCTTACTTAACTTAGTTGCATAAAATAAATAGCATGAACACAAGTAACACCAAGATTTAATGTGCAAACCCAATTTGGGAAAAATCACCAATTGCAACTAGTTACTGATTTTCACTCTTTTGAAGTGAGCCCTATTAGGAGCTAGCCATGTTAGAGGTTACAAAACACACTTTTAGGTGTGACCTTTTTAGAGGATTTAATCACAATATTAGGAGTGGCCTTGTTAGAGGTCTTTAGACACTTCAATCTAAAAATGCCACCTTGTTAAAGAATTCACAAATAGCTATTAAGCCAACTCTATTAAGAGATTTAGATCATAGCTACAATAGTTAGAGAATAACAATGAGATGACCTAATTTCTAATGCAACTGAATTGATGATTACAAATCTTAATTTTGACTTGTATACTTGATCTTTTCTGATCAAATGTATCTTTGCAGCTCAACAAGGATATTTTTCTTATCCTTCTAGTTCGCTTCCTCTAAGCATCTTCAAATCTTCTATTACTTACACACGTTCAATACTCAACTTGACCTTATATTTATATCTTACACATTATCAAGTTGGCTTGAATACAACTTAGAATACTTAACATTCATATCCTTAGTCGGCTAGAACCAACAAACAAAATTATTGAACTTAATATGCCAAAATAAGAAAATCCTTCATTAGCTGACCCAGCTTGGTAGACACTAACTCAAAAATGATTTTCCTATGTTGAGCAAGTGAACTCGATTAACACTACATATTCACAAAGTTCCTTTGGTAATTGAGTGAGCTCAATTAACACTGGTTCTATCCAACTTTTCTTTTATTAATCGAGTGAGCTCAGTTAACACCCAACTACTATGATCTTCCCTTTTTCACCTGAGTGAACATGGTAGAAACTCTCTTCTAAACTTGGTAAACTTTGGACTGCTCCATAGACACGGGAAACTATTTGCATCACCGAAGTGAGCTCAGCATACATTGACTAGCAATGACATGACATTTTGTGTAACATCAAAGACAATACACAATTAACCAATTATTTTCAACAATGCAATGGACAACTATATCACCAATCCCCATAAATGAGTATAACATGGAAGGACTATTTGTAATGGCATTTTTGGCTCTCTTTTCCAAGGGGAATGCAAACTTCAAGAAATAATGAGTGAAGGAAATACATATGCATGAATATGCTCTCCACCTAATTTGATACTACGATGATATATTTGGTCAACAACCACATTTTAGATACTTCTTACTAAACTTACTTATGAAGCATGGAAGACAAGAAATAACTTCAGTTTTTGTACAATGTCAAATAGATGACTCATTACCCCCAACCATTGGTGGCCTTAGAAAGAGACTAAAGGATTTGCCTAATGACAAGCTAGAAGATTAGCTGATGTGATTCACGTCAAAGATACTTGGAACTTGACCATTTTGGAATGAAAGAAGAATGTTTCTATCTGACATGGTTATTCAACTAGGATTCCCAACACTATTCTTTACTCTTAGTATACCAAATGAAAAATGGACAAACCTACACAACGTAATACCTTCAAAAACACCATCAGATCATCCTACAACTACTAAATGGAGGTTACAAAATATATTTGAGAATCTTCATCTTACTACACTTTACATGCATCATAGACATGTATTTCATTTCATGAAGAGGTCCTTGAGAAACTATTAGGGGCAACTAATTACTAGTACAGGTAAAAATTAAATCACATTTTAAAATATCAATTAAGCCCTTCTTAAATTACATACTAATTTTTTATCTTTGTAGCTATGAATGAAAACACAAAGGTTCTGCACACATCCATGGCTTTGCTTGGTTAGCTAGTGCACCAAACTTTGACAAACTAACTAGAAGAATGTACAATCTATAGAAAGTGCAATTGAATACATTGATAAGTATGTCTCCATGTGGAACCCAAGGAGAATTGAAAGTAGGAATAAAACACTCTATCAATCACCAAAAAAGGACCCTTGCTTAATGGACACAAATAAGATATTGACAAATAACCCTCTCAATGATTACATTGAATTACTCAATCGTGTCCAGTGACATACAAAATGAATGCCACAATCTTGTCTTCAATGGAAGCCAAAAACTATGGTGTGTCATTTAAATCGTTGTGGGCCTTACAAGAAAAATAAGACATCAATTTTGCAAAAAATGGCCAACCCAAACATAACCAAGCTAGAAATGATGAATGCCTCAACCTACACAACCCATCAATTTTGTCCATTTGGAGAGCCAATGTAGACTACCAACCTATTATTTCACTAAATGCAGTGTTCAAGTATATTGCAAAATATGTCACAAAAGCATAGCAAAAGTCTGAAATATACAATTCAATGCTATCTCATATTTCCACCAATTTTCCATCTAATACACCCACAGCAAATTCTTTTAGAAAAAAATTAACTGACATACTTGTTGAATGAGACATTGGAGTACAAGAGACCTCCCACCTCCTACTTAAATTTCCCCTTTCCATCAGTAGTAGGACATTTGTTTCTCTTTTAGTAGCCAAAAAATTATAGATCGCATTACAAAAATGTCTCCAAATCATATTGACATATACATTGATTGACCCACACATCTTGAAACAATGTCACTTTTAGAAGCAACTCAAAAATGGTCTTACATATCATCACACAAAAAGCATCAGTGGAAAGAATGACCAAACAAGGCAATCATTCGAGTCTCTCCAAGATTCACCACTATCTCAGAAATGCATGACAAATCATATTCTACATTTTGTTGGATAGAATTAATGTTATACTATCCATTTACAAACATTGCACAAGATTTGGGGAAGTCAGATGAAGAAATAATACACAATTGGGAAAAATTCAAAACCATGTATAGTCCATGGCAAGTCCACCAAATAAATGTACCAACAACTGCAGAAGATGATCAAAAAAGTCCACTTATGGAGACAAACAATATGGAAGAAGACATACATGAAGAATGGAAATTTATTTCTAGTCTACACCCAGGAGAACCTATTCATGTAGATGAAATGGGCATGTTAGACTAATGCAGCATAGATATCAACCATGATTGCGGAGAATGTGAAGTCAGCCCATTAGAAGAAGTTATAGCTAAATCCTTCATTAACTCCAAGCATCAAACATTTCATGCTAATAGCATATCTTACCAAAATCTGGAAATCACACTAACACCTAAGTAGAAAAAAGAAATGACATAGTTGGTTCACATGAAAATGAAAACACATCCAACTATCTGCTACAAATGATTGTTCAAGGAATAGCTAGAATAGGAAAATCACATTTGATTAGGTGCATCAATGAAATGCTATCAAAATCAATACCAAATAGACAAACACCACTTCTTCTCCTTGCACCAACAGGTGTAGTAATACTCAATATACAAGTGTTCATAATTCATTTTTCACTTCGAATACCAATCAAAGAAATAATGTCACTACAAGGAGAAGCACTTGCAACATTCCAAAAAATAATGCATTTCATACAATATATTCTAATAGATGAAATGAGCTTCATTGGGCCAAAGCTAATGGAAAAATTGATAGATAGTTATGAGAAGCATTTCCATGCCAAAACAACGTCTCATTTGGAGGGCGATTTATGCTTCTATTCAGTGATTTGTGCCAATTACCACCAATGAAAGATATTCCAATGTATGCGTCAACATCATATGGGGGAACACTATGGTGCAACTTTAATACAGTTATAACTTTGAAGAAATATTTTGGCAAAATGGAAAGGATGTTTCTCAAATAAGATTCTATAACCTTCTCTCTAACCTACAAAATGCACATCCAACAATTGTAGATTGGAATCTATTGATGACAAGATTAGACCCCTCAATGACTATTGAAGAGAAACATATGTTTTTATAATCTACACACTTATTTGCCACAAATGAAATGGTTTCAACATAATAAATAAATGTTACTATCTACAACAAAGCTAGTATCCCTTCGCATAGCAAAACAACTTAGAGGTTGAACAATTTCAAATGCAAAAGATGAGAAACTACAATCAAAGATACTTCTATGCATAGGGAAAGAAGTTATGCTATCCTCCAATTTGTGGGTTGAAATAGGACTTGTCAATGGTGCACTTGGCCAAGTAACAAAAATTGTTTACAAAAATAATGCAACACCACCACAACTTCCCTCATTTGTTGTTGTATGCTTCAAAAAATATAGTGGCCCACCATGGGACTGTAATCAACCACAAGATGTACCAATAACACCATTTAGTTGAGGAAATTGATGCCAAATACCACTAAAAATGGCATGGGCATTGATCATACACAAAGTGCTACTTTGCAGTGTGCCACAATTAACATTGGAAACATTGACCGACAAGGAATTAGATTCACCGCAATTTCAAGAGTTAAAGATATTTCCTACTTGTGCATAAACCCAATTCTTACATTTGACAGATATGCATGTATGAGAACTAATCCATTTGTAGCTTGGATGATACAAGAGGAGGCAGGCTTACAAAAACTATCAAATCAAACAACATCTACATCAAGCTAAAATATAAATTGAGGTATGACTAAGTAAATGTATGCATTCAAGAAAACTCAAGCTGAGCAATATTGATTGTAGCCCATGATATAAGGGCATTTCAAAGTTCCCATCTACCTCCTCTTACTTTGCTTCTTTTGTATTTGGTAAGGATTGAGGGTTTTTTTTGCTAGTTCTTTCCCTCATGAATCTTGAACCAGTGATATTTATTAATATATCATGGCTTGTCACTTTTGGCAAAAAAAAAAAATCTTATTTAACAAACAAAAATGGATCAAAATCCAAACACATTAGAAGGCACTTTGAGGAATTCAATGTAAAGTACATATTACAATTAAAGACTACTTTGTTTTGATTCTAGATTAGCAAACTTAAATTTTAAATAACTATATTAATTACTTCATCAAAAAACAAACAATACAAAATTGGGTTAATGTACCATCAAATATGGCTCGATTTCCAAAAATAATCATTACGTGCTACTAAATAAACTTGACTCAATTCAAATATCAAACTTATTCGGTGTAACTATTGCACCCTTAGGTGTGATTGCTAGTTAATTTCTATATGACTACTAACCACCCATAATTAAAAGTAATCATTATAAGTTTAGATACAAAGGTTTCATGAATAAATAATTTAATCTTATTAAACTATTATTTTAAATTATATATAATGATTAAATTATTTTTTATCATACAAACAGGCATACAAGAAGAATATTTTTTATAGAAAAGTTTGCAAACTCCAAATCCCTCATTATCATTATCAGAAACTTTGCAAGCACCATCATAGATACGTAAAAGGAAAATTTATATAGTATCATGATTATTATTAGTTTCTACATTGCTACTAACGAGCGATGAAAACTAATTATTTTGGAGTTTCTATCTCCTCAATCCAAAGCTTCCCATAAAAAAATAAGTCGGTTGCTTCAACTATAAATAGTAGTATCATCAATCATTTTTCCAACAGAATAGATAAATGGCAAAGGGATATGTGTATGTGCTCTTCTTATTGGTTTTCGGCTTTGGGCTTTGTGGGTTTTCAGTTCTGGCACCAACAAGAACAAAATGAAGATCGTGCATTGTAAATAACTGTAAAGTAATCTCAACAACACACTTTTGTTTTTTAAACATGTAATTAACAATGAACATATTTGCACAATAGGATTATGTTTTATAAAGTTTATGTTATGCCATTCTGATGAAACACGGCCAGCAATGCAGTTATTTTTATTGAGAGTGGTCGCTCATGCTATTTTTTGGGGAACATTAAATCATATTAAATTCTTTCAAATCAATCACTTCTTATTTTTTAAAATGATTTTAGATATTGACAGAAGTAGGCTATACTACTTTTGAGTCAGAGTTGTTTGTTTTTCTTAGACAAATAAGTTGTTTGTAGAGTTATGTCTACTAGAACTTGTACCAAACAGTGCAAGCTTTTAGCCGATTTTGATTATGAGATGTTGTATCATTATTAAAATCTTATTCTCTTTCCTCTTCTTCTCCTTTTTCCTCCTCTTCTTCGTATTTTCTCTCCCTCCATTCTTTATCTTTCTCCTCATTCTTTATCTTTCTCCCCCCTCATCTCCTCCTCCTATCTTTATCTTTCTCCTCCTTTTTCCCTCTTCTCCTCTTCCTATCTTAATCTTTCTCCTCCTCCTTTTTTTGATGAATAGCTCACCAGTATTTAATTTTTAACACTTAGGGCCCGTTTGGTTGCTGGAATAGGAATAGAAAAGTTGGAATATGTTTTTTGGTTCGTCACTTGGAATAGGGAATAGAAATATGTATTCCCATTTTGCCTCTAAAATGAGCTTATACCCATTCCAAAAAATAGCTGTTATTAGAATAGTTATTCCTATTCCCAATATTGCATGCCTATTCTCCATTCCTATGCCCATGACCAAACAGGCCCTTACAGAACTGTCAGCCATGAAGACTGTGGAAGCAGTGGTAGGTTCAAAGTTAATGGTGCATGCTTAGCTGTATGATCTTTTTGTAGAAATCAAATTGATTGACATGTGTATTGCATGCCAATCAGTCATGTAGCTGGCAGCATACATGAGATACTTCTAGATCATCTTGGTTGAATTTTTTGCAGGGCAGTTAGTGCATTCATCATTGTGAATGGGGTCCTCTGTTGTTGTTTTTTATAGTATCTATGGAGATTCTTGAATCCTCTTTCTAGTCTCTTTCAGATGGCTTCAAATTGTGGCATTGTCCATGTGAAAATATTGTGTGATCCAATTTTAGAACATGGTACGTATACCATCGATGGCACAGACGTCCCTGGGAAAACATAAAATATTAGAATAATATTTATGGGAAAGCAGATTTTGCTTAGCAAACAATAGTGTATTAATTCTAGGCATATTGCAGAACAATGCGAGATCTCTTCCTCAAAATTGAGATTTCTTCCAATTATTTTAAGAACACACTCGAAACTAAGATTATATGGGAGTGAGAAGTAGATCAAAACTAAAAATTCCTTTCATTTTAGATGAGATTTCTGTGCTTTTCGGATGAAAGAAAGCTACATCCGATTTCACTCCAGAGAATTCACAAAATCAAGCCCTCTCCAGACCAAGTATAATGATGGATGGGTTGTTCCATCGGACCGGTCATCAGGATGACATGAGTCAGACCGGGCTTGGGTAATACTCTATAGGCTAGATTACATAAAGATAAATAATAAACGAGCTAGTAAGTTAAAGATTTCTTTTTCATAAATATCAAAATAAAATAAAAAATCTTTATGAAATTTTATAAATTTAATTTAAATGAAGATAAAAATTGGCAATATTAAACAATTATTCTTAAGATTATTCAAACCTATTAGATGATATAATAGCACATATAATATACTCTAGTAAAGATAGATGACGAATACAAATGAATTCAAGCACTAATTACAAAATAAATTACATCAAACCAATGATATTTCATAAGGATTGATTAGAACACATATAGAATACAAAAAAAAAATCAAATAACATACTACCAACCAATACTTAATCATAATAAACCAATCAACATATTTCCTAACTTAGTCATCCATGAAATAACTTCTCTTTTACTATCTAACAAGAAAAATTACATGTCTTCAATCAATAGAAAAATCCAAATGTAGACACAAATCCAAGTCTTCATGATGTATCTAGAATCACAAAATGAAATTTTGTTCCACCAAAAGTCACCGAAAAATATACTTCACCTCTATCTGAAATAGTTCTCAGTAAATATTGTATGCAACCAATCTTTAGAAAAACTTCACTAGCTTTTTTTGATCGACTTAGGAAGGTATGTGATAAAAAAACATAGCATGAAGACCCACCAAGCAACATCTCATAAGGTTTGCAAGCTTGGGTTCAATAAACTGTGTCTTTATAAAAATTGTCTCTATGTTGTTCATCAACAAAAACACTCTCTAATAGACATATATGTTGGCATCAATGACAAAATATTAATGTCAAAAATAATCAACAACAATTCTTAACAGGAATCTCTTTCAACATCCAAACATAACGCTCTCTATCATGTTAGAATATAATTTATAAGATCATGAAATGACTTTAAGATTCAATATCAATCATGAACTTTACTCTATTTTATGGTGTGATGTGTTAGTTATCACAAAAGGACTTGTAGTTTTCATTCATTGGATGTCAACTCTTGCATGTATAAAGATTTGGTTTTATAATATACAAAGAAAATGTGACTTTTAACATCCAACTTCCACTTAAACTTAAACTTAACTTATTATGCTTCTGCTTCTGACTATGAGTGCAAGGAATCATGGATGACTTGGACTCTACTATATATAATCTTTCCAATGATTCCACCCATTTAGTGCAAGCTTCTAAGGAACACTCAATTGATTTTTACATTAATTCTCCTCTAATATCTCATCAAATGAATGCAAACTAAATATTCTAAAATACTAATTTTAAAGTTAAGTGCATTTAGTCATAAAATTACCACACAAGGAACTCCTACCATTAGTAGGAGGCTTGTAGATCAAATTTTCTCAAGTCAAGCAAGTAAACATCTATAATAACTTTCATCCAACTAACTACTTGAACATGAAAATAAATCCAATCCAAGTGAAAGATCAAGGAAACCATGTAACATGCAAAAGAAATATTAAGTATTCCACCATGAAGAACCAACAACGAATTATCCATTGTTTTGATAGAATCATAGCAACATTTGATCAAGTGTCTCCCTTAGCTAGCATATTATAACATGCTTCTAGGTCTATAATCTCGTCTCATACTACCTCTAGAATGAATCTAACTTTGTAACCCTTACAAATGAGAAAACATTGACTTTTTATAGCAGTTATGTTACAATGAAGGGCCAAGATTTAAGTGGAGATCAAAGGTTGAGATTTATCCCCACAAACCCTAAATAGGGTTACCAAATTTATAACCAACAACAAGACAACACTAAATCATAGGACAATAAGAAAATTAAAAATATTTTTTATCCAAATTACGATATTGGATTACAACACCTAGTGTAATACCTACAATAAATTGTTAATTCTAATGTGAATAGAATAATTCCTAGACAACAGATTACACAAGCCAAAGAGTAATCCACTTCATTCAAAATTCAAGTTTATACAAAGTGTGATGGATTTGAAGGGGCACCAACATCCCTTCGAAAATAAATGAATAGTCTACATAATGTTTATTACAAAATAAAATTTCAAAACTACAAAAACTAATTTTAAAACTATTTAAAATTTTATGTCTACTTGTAGAAGTCATAACTTTCTACACTTAGATTGAAAATGCATGTCACTTACCTCATCGAAAAGATAATCAAATTATTTATCTCCCATGGCTTTCAGAGCCCAAAAGTGCCTTGAAGACCTTTGAAAAATGTCAATTACTAGAACATAGAAAATTCCAAAATTCACATTTTGATATTTTTCCATTTTTGCTTCTAACAGTCTCTTCTAGATCATCATGGACTATATTTGGATCACTTTTTCCAACCAATGAGAAAATTGGGCACCTAGAATGATGTGATTGCTTGTTTTTTAATCTTATATTTTTTAACTATAGGAGACAACTTAGAGCTACCTCATCACCCTTATATTGTAGATCTATTTAAGTACATATTAGTTTAATATTTTCTTAGAAAGTAACTTTGAACATTTGATATCTTGTCCATCCTTGATAATTTACCCCCAATCTATAAATTATTTGTTTGTAGTTATTATGTTGATGAATAAGGACATCCAATTTTCCAAATATTTGACATTTTCACTTCCAACCAACTGGTTAAGGAAAAGTATCATATCTAAAATATATTCCATGAAAAGTGTTTTGCAAAGTGCTCTTAGTAGTTGTGATTGCCCTTTTTTGGAAAATCCAACCAGCTCTTTTCTATTATACTTTGACATTTTTCTTATCCCAATTTAAGTAGGTTTTGATACTCTCCTTGGAGATATTAGTAAACTCATCTTTGATTATTAATCTGAAAGATATGGAAATGGATATTGGATTAATTCTTTCTACTACATTTCCTTCTGGTGTCTTATCTATTGTTCAAATCATATGCTTTCATACATTCAAGGAATAATGTAGCACATAAAATAGCTAATGGGCTCACTCTTTATATTTATCCTCTCATCCAATTGTGTTTGATCTCTCTTATTTATTCCTTTCCAAAAATATGCAATATCAATATGTCCCAAGTTAGGATCTACAAAATTCTTGTTTGAAAGCTTCAGACAATCCACTTTGTGTTGTATCTGCAAAGTATTTCAAATGTGCAATTTTTATTCTAGTCTCTTCATCTTTCATATGTATAATATCCCTTCTATTAGAAGAAATACAAGAGTTGTTGGTCCAATATTCAACAACTTATCTTCTTACATCTTCAAAAAATCTATATTTTTTAGGATGCCTACAAATATTAATCGAGTTCTTTTCGAAGTTCTCATCTAGAAAATTTCACCTCTTGATAGATCTTTGAACTCTTCTTCTAGATATGTTGAGTAATTCATAAATTGCACAAATTATCTTTCTCTGTGACAAGTTCCTTTTAGTAATCATAGTCATCAATGATCTATGTGGAGCACTTAAATTAGGTACTTGACTTGTGTTATCAATAGCATTTAACACATCTATCAAAGTTTGAACTATTATTTCTTCTACATAACCTCATGAGCTTTTCTTATTGTTGACACCCAACAACTCCAAAACAAGAGTCATTTATCTTTTCTTGAACAACTTGGCAAATAATTGTGCTTTACCAATAAGAGATTTGTCTTCAAAATATTGCTCCCACATGTTTTAGAGATGTAGTTTAATTGTACTTGTAGGTACCATTTGTTCAGATGAAATTTGACCAAAAAGATATTCTCCATCAATCTACATCAAATTTCTCAAGTCAAAAGCAATATTTCTAGATCACCTACTACTTTCTAGAACTTGAATGGGATCTTTTTTTAACTTCAGTCAATGTCTCTTCAATAAGTGGCTCTACAATATGTTTTGTCCATCCTTTCTTCTTGTCATCTCTATTTCAATCATATCATTTTGATCTTTTTTTTTTAATTAAATCAATTAATTGATTAAAATGAATAAATGAGTTGATTTACATCTAGGAAATAATTTAAATTTAAAAAAAAAATTAAAATATTTTTTAAAATTAACTATTCAAAAATAATTTAAAATAAAAAATATTTAATCATAATTAAAATTATAATTAAGTGAAATTATTAATTGTAACAAAAAATTAAAACATACTTTAGATAAGCATTTGGTCACCAACGGGGCCAAGTCAGGAGTGCCTAAATTTGGTCAAAATTGATCTGATCGAAATGTGTCTAGCTGAGATTGTCTGTGTCATACCATGTCGTAGCTAAATCACCAAAAAAATTGAAATGCAATACCATAGACTTTTGTGATCTATTTTAACATCAAAATTTAGGTTTCTACCAAAAAAAATGCCACTATATAGAGTTCAAAGTCAGAATTATGCTCATATAAATTTGTTTAACTCTCAAGTAGATATTATATATTCTAATTACAATATATTGAAAGTAGGTCTTTCAATGCTCGAGAAGATGCTCATTTGGATAATGAAAAATAATACTGGGTGATATCATAAAAATTTATAAATTATAAATCGTACTAGGGATAGTGTCTTTTTTGAGAATATATAACTTATTTGTTGATTGACATAGATTTGGTAGGGAAAATATAGTGAGAACCAAATAGGTTAGTTTTTGGCAAGTCCAACTTTGATTAGCTATAATAGGCATAATATACATCAAAATTGAATCTTTCTTTTTCATAGCACTAGCTTCATATGTCATCTCAAATATATTATAAAATTAAATAAGAAAATATTTATTTGCATTTATTTTTTGTGGTGGGAACTACAACCCTTGATTTATAGATTTTTTCAGCAAATCAAAAATGGGTATTAAAATTTTAAACAACATACGAATTTTTTTCTTAAATAAATTTAAAAATAATAGGCATAAACTTTACCTATTTATATGTCATTGATTAGTTTATACCATATTCAAATTCCAAACACAAATATCACTTTTATATCATTAAAGTTTAATAGTTTTTATGTTATCTTTTTCTTTTGTAAGAGGGTGACACATGATTGTAATTTTATCCAAAATTGAAAAGTCAAGAGATGTGTAATAAAGAGATTTTTCTCCTTTAAATTAAGATATAAAAGGGAGGAGAGTTCATTTTAGAGAGGAGAAGATAGAAGTTAAAGAATGACTAATGAAAGAAAACATGGAATAACTTATTCAAATGATTGTAATGATGAAAGGATGTAACTCTTCAAAAGGGTTGTTATTATGAATGGTTTTTACTCTTTGAAATGATTACAATAATGAAATGTTGTAACTTTTTGAAAGGATTTTGATTATGAAGTGTTATGACTTTTCAAAGGATTGTGACTATGAAGGGTTGTGACTTTTTGAAAGGATTGTGATTATGAAGGGATATGTGACTTTTTAAAAGCTTTGTGATAATGAAGGGTTGTGACTTTGCAAAAGGACATAGCTAACAAATAAAAAATAATTTATAAATTACCATTGAACAAGAAATAAACAAGAAGAAATTATTGTAGTGCATCTCCCATTTGACTTCTGTAAGTCATTCTGATGGATGCAACGTTGTTGATCTTTTGTTGTGATGGATCATGATTATGATCATGAGAGGTCTACACTATTGAGGTGTTTGGATTTATGTTTCTGTATCAATTGCTTTGATTATGCTTTTGACTGGTCTATGAGATTATGATATGATTTATGGTTCACTGAGGTTTGTGCCAATGCTTATCAGGATTGATGTGGTATCATGAGGTTGTTCCCTGATTACCTTGAGATGTGTACAAAGATTGCACTATGTACTATTAGGGTAAAAGCACAAACCTGTGTCACCTTTTATAAAGAAATGTGATATCGGAATGTGACAGTTCAACATTAGTGACAAAAAAAATGGTATTTGTGTTTAAAATATGAAGATGATGTAAATTGATGAAATGTGTAGAATTGGATGAAATTTATGCCTATAATTTTTATAATTTTTTTGAGTAAGAATTTATTCATTTTATTTTATTTTGAAGTCCCTTTTTTAACTGTAAAAAATATAGGGTGTAGTTCCCGTCAAACAAGTATATGCAAATCATCTTTTTTTGTTTTGATTTGAAAATATCTTATAGATGACATGTATAGCTAGTGCACAAAAAAAGAAATAATTATTTTTGATGTATATTTTCTTTGTTATAAGTACTCAAGTTCAACCTTATCAAAATCCAACAGTTTTTTCCTCCCGTCAAAACTTTCCTATAAAATCTATACCTTCTTGAAAAAAAATTACATATTCATGAAGAGGATTCTCTCCTCTAGAGATAAATATAATTTTTAATTTTTTTTGATATGATTTACTATTTTTTTCCTTTTTTGAGGGAGCATCTTTCGAAATGTTGAAATATCGACTTATAATACTTTGAGATTATAACATATTATAACTAATCAAAACACTCAAAAATTTATATAATGATGATATTGAATCTGAGATCTATAAAAGGGTATTTTTAGTTTTTGAAAAAAATTGAGTTTTGATAGAGAAATGAGATTTGACCAAAATAGGTTTTTGTATCACAAACGATGACACAGATCTATGCTTTTACCCATTACCATACTACACTAAACTAGGTTCCTATAGTAGTGGGTAGTCATGTTTATGACTATGTTTGCTTATATCTTTTAAGTGTCTTTTTGTTGTTCTTTAATCAACCATTATTAAATGCTTAAATAATTTGAAATGGATTGCCCATTTGGATTATTTGGGTATGTGCTACGAAAATTTACCTTGTTATATTTTGATTTGAGAGATATCTGTTACTTATGTGATGTTTTATATTTGAGAGGACCTGAGGGTTAGATGTTATACTTTGATTTCAGTATCATAGATTTTAGACTGCTATGATGTTTAGTTGATCATATTGGATGATGATGCCATTTTGATATGACAGTGTGTTTTATGATGATATCTAGTTATCTAGTATTTGGACATACCTCTGATTATGTTAGGTTATGGATTTAATGCTATGGTTATTTACTTAATTCTTACATTGTTATGCTTTATGCGAACATGAGTGATGTAAATAGATTATTTTAATATAATTAAATAAATGGTCAAATTAGGTGATTTAATGCATTTATTTCTTTGGCTATGCTATTATATGCAATTGCATTGGATCATGTTGTTTAGTGTGCAGGATTTATATCCCTAGTAGTGGCACAAGGAGTTGGTGATTCAACCATTCATATTTTACTAATGTCATCCTTGTATGGTCGATGTATCCTTATTTTAATTGTTTTATTAAACCTTTCGATGATTATTAAATCTGAATTCATTTGCATTATGTGATTAGACCAATAAGCGTGTCTGTGCATTTAGAGGTTCGCATTGCCGCAAAAGTTGTTAAGGAAATTTATGTGTTTTTGGGTTTTTAGGCTTTTTAATTGATTTATTTTAATTTCTAGCAACTTTTCCATAGATGAATTCCTATTTCTAGGAATATCCTATTTTTGTTTGGGTTGATTTGAGGTTTAACTAGGTTGGATAGTTAATTGCCCTAATCGATTATTCACTTGAAAAGTGAATAAATATTCAAAAAGGAAATTAATTCCTCACTTCTCACTTTTGAATTAGAAAGTTGGAGAGTAAAACCCAAAATCCTCTTTAGGAAGATTTACTATTTTGTTCATTGTGGGAGAGCTATGGGCATGGGATCATTGCAAGGTTGAGCTCGTTGGATTTAGCTCAAGGAAACCTTGGATTGCCACAATTTTTAGCTACTTCTGCAGGCTATTTATTTTATGGTTTAGATTCTCTTTTTGCCCTTTTGGCTATGAGGTAGGGCTTTCCTATTTTATTGTTTTTGCTCTATTTCTGCTTCTATTTTTTGTAGTCATTTGTTTGGAGGCTGAGAACTAGTGTTCTCCTCCTTTTTTGTATGCTAGTTCTACCCAGTTGGGCAGGTATGAACATTTCCCTATTTTTTCAAGATGAGGATTTGGATTTTTATGCCATTACGTTGGCCATTTTTTCATATGGTATCTGAACTCATTTATTTTTAAACTTTTGGGATTTTTGTGCCCAAAGGCCAAATCGTTGCATGCCACCCTGTTTTCTCAAGTTTTCTTGGCACAATGTGGGTCGTGAACCTGGATGATCCATTTGGATATCAGTCAAACCACTATTGCACTTTAATGTTGTATTGGGATGCATGTCACACCCGTACTCTCAACTTTGTGTTTGGTTGAGTGATTTTATACCTGGTGTTATTGTTTCTTTTAGACCCTTGCTTTTGTTTCGTGGACACTAGGATTCGTGTAGAATCCATACTCTCAGATTGAGGCCGGTTGAGTGAGTTCATGATGTTTGGTCTTTTTGCATCATTAAGATTTGTGTAGAATCCATACTCCTAGATTGAGGTCAGTTGAGTGTTTTCATGATGTATGGTTTTTTATTGGCTTTGGGATTTGTGTAGAATCCATCCTATCGAGTTGCTTTTAGTTGGGTGTTTTATTTTGCATTGTGTTCTGATCATGTCCTTGTGTTATGATCTTTGTGATGGTGGTGCACCACACATGAGTGCATGCACGTACATTTGTCAGGTGACTTGCGAGGCCTGATCTTCCATAGTTTTTTTAAAAGTTATGATCATTGGTGTTGGGTTGGGAATATGCATACCCATGGGTACTTGTCATAGGATGAGCATGGGTAGGGTAGGGTAGCATATGGAGGGGGCTTTAATCTCGCAACCTGGTCACTTTAGTCCCATAGGGTTGGTAGAGGAAGTTTTAATCAAGTGATAATTAAAGAAAACATGTGAGTGGTAATAAAACTTAAGATAATAAAACTTCGTGTGATGGTTCCAAGGGAGTACCTTGAGAGGGAAGTACCTTACAAAAGTTTTCACATGTGATCTGAGCTTAGGCTTGTCGATGCCAAGTGACTCTCTGTCATGTCAGCCCCTACTTAGTAGCCTATTGAGTGTCTAACCAGGACTTGTACTCCTTGCATTATCTTAGGTTCTTGGTTTCAACCATCATACTATCTAGCATGAGCATTAGCCATGGATGATTGTTTTGTGTGTGTTTTTATGTTGGACCATTATCTCCATTAGCACGACAGGTGTGGATCTATGGATGCCACATGGTTGGGAGGCATAGCTACCTCTATCACTGCCAGGGATCGATGTACAAAGATGGTCTCTTATCCTAGTGTGACCATTGTTGGATGTTTTCACTTGATGTTCCAGGTTCTGGAGTATTCTTTCTTATGATTTATGATTTCATTGGAATGCTTGGATATCATATTTAGTTGATGTTAGTTTATTTGATGCATTGCCATATTATGATGTTTAGCATATGACTAGATGATGTGAATTGTTGTATTCGATTATCTATTGCTTATTAGTTAGCATGTTAGATTTCCTTATTATGTTGATTAGCATGTGATAGGTGATGTTATCTACCTTGTAGGATTATCTTGTACTTTACTACTAGCATGTTAGATTTTCTTATGCTTTTGGTTATTAGCATGTTTAGTAGTGATGTCCCTATTACGACAGTATCAATGGCTTGAGATGTTATGTGTGGGGGACGGTTAGGGCCCACAATGGTCTTATGATGCCATTGATGATTGGGAGGAACTGCATACTTAGTTTGGTTCTTCAATTATTGTGATGTTATTTCTATACATTGCGATGTTTTTTATGTTCATTGCGATGTTATTTTTAGTGCATTCTATTATTTCTATGATTTAGATGGATAAATGTTCCTCTTTCTTGATTCCTTGGCATATTGTTGATTATGCACTCGAGTGTTCACTCCTTGATCTATGCGGATCCAGTACTCCTCGGTGTGGAAGTTCTTAACTTAGTTTTTCTCTATTTTTGCCCTTTTGTGTTTTCCTTAGTGTTTTTGTGTTTCTATGGGAAACATTTTATCAGCATGGTGTGGCACAAAAATGTATCGCACACCCATTGAAACTTTGTTGTGTATCCCCTGATTCTATAGCACACCTCTTAGAGAAATATTGTGTGATACTAGAAAGTATCCCACCTCCTTGTGAGAAATGTCATACAACACCCTTAAAGTGTCACACGCCTTTAGGAGAAGTATTGCCCAATCCCTAAAAGTGTCACCCTCCTTCTTTAGAAATGTTGCATGATACTTTTCTATGTTGTATTAAAGTATCACCTAGTTTTTGTAAAAACTTGTGTGAGTGGGCTATAGGCACTTTTTGGTCTAGTTCAAACTTTTTGAGAGTTCATTTGGATACCCTCTTCAGTGTTCTTCAACCCTATGGTGTTGATTTTTTATTTCTATTGTGTGTGTTTCTATAGTCTGTCTCTTAAGATTTAAAATATATCATTTAAGTATAAGGATTCCTTATACTTAAGATATATTTTAATATATGCGACGAATCTTTTAAGATAGGTTTCAAACCTCTCAGAGATAAGATAAAGATTCTAGGAAATTTTAGGGCTTCAAAAATCCAGACTTAGCCAATTTTCAAGGCTTCAAGATTTCAGACTTAGCCAAATTTTAGGATTCTACATCCTACCCCAGCTTGGTGTTTTGTTGATGAGTGATCATTTCTTTGAGCCCTCATCTTGTGCATGGTTGTTGTTGGCTTTTGTTTGCATGTGTCAGTTTGGTAGTGGCATTTAGAGATCTGTTGGTTGTTGAGATTGTGGTGAAGTCTTCCATTGTGATCTTTGTGATCCCTATATGATCTTGTCTTGTGCACTCATACTTGTAAAAAAAAAATATCTTGGCTTGTATTGAATCCTTGTTCCAAGGATCTCTGGGCGGGGCATTACACTTATGATTATGAAATATAAGATACTTTAGATTAGAATCATTCCAAAATAGAATAAGATATAATGGTATTGATTCATATCAATAAAATTTGATCTTATTTAAGGGGAATGTAGGGGATTTGATAGGAAAATAGTGTGGACTTTAAAGGATGCCTTCCAAGGAAGGTGGCTAACAAATCAAGGGTCATTCTATAGAACACAGGGGTTCATTCTAGAGGGTTATAAAGCTTGACCTAAATAACAATTTTAGGGAAGATGGAAAAGCAATCAGGGATCATTTTCTATTACACGGTGGTTTCTCTTAGAGGGTTAGGAAGCTTGATTTGAAGGAATCCTTAAGGATTATGTATGAACAAGTGTATATCCAAATATTATTTACTATAAAAAAATTTAGTGTTTTTATTAACAAATATTTGTAGATTAATCTCATTGAGAAACAACTTAAGGAGGGGGATATTATACTGGTATCAAATTGTGATCATGTCATCCTGTTGGGTTAAAAAATATGTAGGAAAATAATTCATTTAAAAGACTAACATTGAAAGTCAGTGGAGATTGAAAAATTTTCAATCATGTCCATGACAATAACCTAAAATTTTGGATTAATTAATAGAAGAAATTATCTGATTTTCTGAGTAGAAATTTAGGAAGGGTAAATTGTCATGTCCCATTTTAAGATAAGATTTTAGTAATAATTAAATAATATAATAGAATATAGAATAATATAAATTAACTAAATCTAATGAATTGTCAAAAGATGTGTAATAAAGAGATGTGGCTCCTTTGAATTAAGATAAAAAAAAAGGGAGTAAAATTCATTTTAAAGAGTGGGGAAGAAAGGGATAAGATAGAAGTTAAAGAAGGACTAGTGGAAGAGGAAAAGATCAAAAAGAAAATAAGGAAGTGACTTATTCAAATAGTTGCAATGATAAAAGGATGTGACTCTTTGTAAGGGTTATCATTATACATAGTTATGACTCTTTGAAAAGATTGTTTAATTATGAAGTATTGTGACTTTTTGAAATGATTGTGATTACAAAGTGTTGTGACTTTTTAAAGTAATACTAAAAGTCATCAGTATTTAAGTGAGTTTGTGCCCAAGTGTGATGTCTAAGTATCCTTTAGGTTGCTTCCTTCTCATCTTTCCCAAGTACCTAACTTTCTTTCTTTTTTGGGTCTCCTAATCATGTTATGTGGTTTTTTTTTTTTTCCAATGCACGATAGGTCTAGGTGATCTAGGCATGGTTGGGATGTATTTTGGCATCTTCCCAATGAGAAGAAAGTTAAATATGTTTCACCGTCTGCTATCTTTCTTTAGAATCCCTCTTTCCTACAAGTTCTAAGCAATCAAATTGGTTTTCCTAATTGGTGAACTTAATCAAGTGTGTATCTAAAAAGAGGAAGCCATGAAAGTAATCTAGAAGCTTTGTATACAATTATGGCATGATGGAAAGTGATGCAGAGGTGGCAGTGGAAGCACTTCACAAGATGCCCAACCACTCTAGGCACTCTTATCCAATTGCAAAAATGTATTCCAAACACCTTAATATGCCCAAATGACACAATCCAACCTATTAGCTTGGTTCCCAAAATACTACAATGACAAATGTGGGTTTGGACCTAGAAATCCTTGTAGGTCCCCCAAACCTGCTTTAGGGCAATAACTTTGTATTCTTCTGAATAACTCTACAAATAGATCCCACTTTCAGATACCCTTTTGGATGTTCTAACAAATCCCAAAGACTTAGATTCTAGAGTTAATCCAGCATATGGCAAATTCACAAAGTTCAACAGGCCTAATGTGCACCTTAGGCTTGGATTTCAAGGTGAACTTACTAGGGATGGGTTCTTAACCCCAAACCTAGTCTTAGGATGACTTGTCTTGATCAAACAACAAAAATTCCACCAATTTCTAGGATCCTAACAATCCCATACACTCAAAATTTGCAGATCCTACAATTCCGTGTCCAAATCAATGGTTAGATTTGGCCTAAGGCTTGAGTGTTCTGATCCACCATGTTGAAACTATGACTCCTACTCCTAAAATGATAAAGTACATTATGTTTGCTAACATATTCATTGGGTTTGATCCAATTTGAATGGTGCAGCCGTGCCCTACACATCCATCTTTGACCAAACCCTGGTTTGTGAGGATTTGCAGGCTACTTAGGAAGAAATGAAGATAACTTTCAGTGCCGATCTCCTTTGACCTCCAAACCAAGTGCAACAGAGAGGTAAGTCACCAAGGATTACAAAAATGTTACTATGCCTTCATCTGGTGTCCGTACCACACGTGTGTATACCCGAGAGCAGAGAAATTGACAAGAAAATAACTAGATCTTTATTATTTCTCAAGCAAAATGAGTACAATGTCATTTGTTCTCAAGGGGAAGATGACTTAGTGTTTATATAGGCCCATAAGATCGATCAAATGCTCAGAGGATGGTTGGAATCAGTTCCACACCAGTCCGAGCAACTTCTTCACAAAACTGCTCAGCAACTTTTCAAAGTTGCTTGACAACATTTGCAACTTTTGCATTTTAGTTTGTTTGATCTTCAAACCTTATGAAACTTGCCCAAACCTATTCAAATGACTCTAAAAACATGAGAAATGAAATTTTCCACTAAGTGGATACAAAACATAACTTATTTCCTAATCTAGCCCTCTAAAGTATTATTTAGCCCTTTTAGGCTACTTGGCACATGGTTTATAGAACACCAAATTGTACCAAGTGCCTTTACAATATGGGCACATTATTCCAAGACTAATCAACCTATCTACTTTCCATTTATACAAGGAAACAAGATCAAATAACACTTATAGGTCCATGACCCATGGAGTTTGAAATGTGTCTAGGTTTCATTGTTCCTTGGATGAGACCTTGCCTCCTTCAATTGCTTGTCATCTTCTTTGTATGCCCTTGGTGCTCTGCACCATACTACCCACCTTCAAAGAACTCAAGTCCCTTGAGTTGGGATTGAGTCAAAATCAAAACTTTCCTTCTCAATTTCCTTCCTTGTCATCCAAGTTGCATCTTCATGAGGACATCCAACCCACTTGACCAAATAGGTATAATAGGTATGCTTCCTTGTTTGTCTAGTGACTTTCTTGTCTAGAATGCATTCAATCTTTGGTGGAATGACCTTTGGCAATGGAGTCTCTGTCACCTTGTCTTGTATTCTTGTCCCTGCATCACATGTGTTAGATTCCTTATAAGCATAAAGATCAGAAACATTAAAAATAGGTGATAGACCAATCTCTGGTGGGAGTTCAATCTTATATGCATTGTTGCCACATCTTTGCAGAATCTTGAAGGGTCCTGCCTTCTTCATCATAAGCTTGGTGTATTGCCCTTTAGGCAATCTCTCCTTCTTAAGGTGCACCATCACAAGGTCACCTACTTTGAATTGCAAGTCTCTCCTCTTTTTATCTGCATGGTTTTTGTACTTATCTGCTGCCTTTTGTAACCTGTCCTTCACTTGTTGTTGTACATCCTTCATCATATTAGCAAAATCTTCTGCTTGTGCACTCTTCCTCTCAATTGTATTGACATCTCTCAGTTCAAGAATACCTCTAGGATGATCCCCATAAACTATTTGAAATGGAGTGAGGCCTGTAATCCTATTGACTGAATCATTATAAGCATATTCTGCCTGAGATAATATGGTATCCCATGACCCTCCATGTTGTTGTGATAGGCATCTTCGCAAGTTACCTAATGACCTGTTTGTGACTTCAATTTGGCCATCAGATTGGGGATGGTATGCTGATGAGAAGTTCAAGTTTGTACCCAACCTTTTCCATAGTGTCCTCCAAAAATGACCAAGGAATTTGGGATCCCTATCAGAAATGATCGATCTAGGAAATCCATGGAGTCTTACTACTTCCCTAAAGAAGAGTCCTGCAATGTGAGATGCATCATGTGTAGACCTACAAGGAATGAAGTGGGCCATCTTAGAAAATCTGTCCACGACTACAAACACACTATCATGACCTATTTTTGTCTTAGGTAGGCCTAACACAAAGTCCATACTAATGGAATCCCATGGTCTGCAAGGAATAGGTAAGGGAGTATATAACCCAGCATTAGATGTATGGCCCTTGGCCTTTTGGCATATCCAACAACTCTCCACAAACCTTCTGACATCTGCCTGTAATTTTGGCCAATAATAGAACCTCTTCACTTGCTCTAATGTTTTATCCAGTCCAAAATGACCCGACATGCTGCCACAGTGCTTTTCTTTGATTATGTTCTCTCTACAAGAACCCTTTGGCACACATAACTGTCCACCCTTGAAGAGCAATCCTTCCTGAATCAGAAAATCTGCATAATCAGTATGATACCTGTCGTTCATTTCAAGGCAAACATTATATATTTCTTTGAAATCATCATCATGAGGATACATGTCTTTCATGGAATCTATTCCAACACTCTCAAGATCAATTTTTTGTATCATTAAGGAAACTCAGGGCTTGGTTATCAGTGAACACTATAAATTCCTTAGGCAACAAGTAATGCCTCCACCTTTTCAAGGATTGAACCATGGCATATAGTTCCAAGTCATATACTGAATATTTTTGCTTGGCATCATTGAGTTTCTCACTGAAAAATGCTACTGGTCTGCCCTCCTGACTTAGCACTCCCCCAATTGCTTTAATACTTGCATCACACTCAACTGTAAACACCTTGTTAAAATCAGGGAACCTAAGGATAGGCTCTTGGGCTATTCTCTGTTTCAACAACTCAAATGACTCCTCTGCTGCTTTAGTCCATTGAAAATTACACTTTTTGCCCCCCTTAATGGTGTCTATCATTGGAGCAGAGATGCCACTAAAATTCTTAATGAATTTCCTATAGAAGTTACAAAGACCATGAAAACTCTTCACCTCACTAGCACTAGTAGGTGATGGCCAATTAACAATTGCTTCAATCTTGGAAGGATCCATTTTCAAACAATCTTTAGAAATAACCAAACCTAGGAATATTAATTCCTCTTTCACAAATGTACATTTTTCCAAATTTATCTTTAAGTCTTCTTCATGCAACCTTTTCAAAACAACATCTAAATGCCTTAGGTGTTCATCTTCATCTTTGCTAAACACGAGAATATCATCAAGGTAAACTACAACAAATTTATTGAGAAATGGTTTATGCACCTCATTCATTAGTCTCATGAAGGTGCTAGGGGCATTTGATAGCCCAAATGGCATCACAAGCCATTCATAGAGACCCTCAGTGGTTTTGAATGCTGTCTTCCACTCATCACCCTCTCTAATCCTTATTTGGTGATATCCACTCTTTAGGTCCACTTTAGAATACACCTTGGCTCCCCCTAGGCAATCAAGCAAATCTTCCATTCTAGGCATGGGGAATCTATACCGGATTGTAATTTTGTTTATGGTCCTTGAATCAGTACAGAGCCTCCAAGTTCCTTCCTTTTTGGGTGCAAGTACAGCAGGTACTGCACATGGGCTCACACTCTTCCTTATGAGGCCCTTAGACAACAACTCACCTATTTGTTTTGTTATCTCCTCATTCTCTTCTGGGGTCAACTTGTAGGCAGCTTTGTTTGGTAATGTAGCCCCTGGTATAAGGTCAATGCAATGGCTTACTTCCCTCTTAGGTGGCAATGTAGATGGGACGCTACCTGCAACAATCCCATGGTACTTGTGCAGCAAATCCCTGACTTCTTTTGGCCCTATGTCTTCTCTCCATTGGTCTGCCTTTGGTTTATCTTTGATCAGGTTTCTAGACTCTTGTTTGGGTCTGGTAACAATGGAAAAACATGGTGTATCCTTCTCCTTCAAGGTTTTCAAGAATTCTTTCTCCCCTACCAATGCAACACTACTAACCACATGATCAGACTTGTCATCATCCGGCAAAGGTCTCATGGTGTACTTGATACCCCCCTTGGTTATGGTGTAGATGTTTGTTTCCCCATCATGTTTAGACTTGACATCAAACTGCCATGGCCTCCCTAATAAGAGGTGGCATGCATCCATTTCGGTTACATCACATAAAACTCTGTCAGAATATTCCCCTAAGGTAAAATCTACCCATACTTGTTCATTCACCAGAGTTTGTTTGTCTTTTGTTAACCAAGAAGCTTTATAAGGGTATGGGTGTGGTATCTTAGGCAACTTTAATTTATCCACCATTTCTTTAGATGCTATATTATCAGTTGATCCTGAATCTACAATTAACTTACATACCTTTCCCTTCACTTTGCAATGTCTCCTAAACAATGCTTTTCTCTGAGGTGGTTCTGCAGGGAATGGCACTTTGAGTAGGGTCCTTTGTATCATGAGGAACTCACCTTCTTCTGCATCTGCAGGTCTTGAAGTGACAGTTTGGTATGCAGTGGTGCTCTGACCATCTTCTTCTTCTTGTAACAGATTGACCCTTCTGTCTCTGGGTCTGCTACTGTCTCCTCCCTTTTGGGGACATCTAAAGGATTGGTGCCCTGTCTGGTTACAAGTAAAGCATCTGCCAGTGAAGACCTGGCCTCCTCTGCCTTTGCCAGCACCTCTTCCTCTATTGCCATTGGTTCCTCTTCCTCTAAAGGCTCCCCTCTGACTGGATTCTACCTCTGCACTCTAATTTTTGTTTTCATCCTTGAAGAAAGAGTTCCTTCCTTGGAACCTTCCTCCTCTACCTCTGAAGTTGCTGCCTCTCCCTTTATTTGACTCTCCTCTCCTTTTGTGTTTCTCCTCAATCTTCAAAGCAAGGTTGAAACATTGATGGACTGATTCCAAATTGATCAATGCCAACTCATCTTGTATGCTAAACTTCAGGCCACTAACATACCTTGCCAACTTTTGCTTGTTGGTCTCATTAACCTTGGCCCTAAGGGTCAAGTTGTGAAATTCTTGTGTATAGGTGCTTAGATCAGCATCCCTTTGTCTTAGATTGTGCAACCTCTGATTCACAAGGATCTCATAATCCTCTGGCACAAATTGCCTTCTTATCTCAGCCTTCATCCTATTCCAAGTGGTGATAGGCTCCTTTCCATCATCAACTCTTTCATTTTGCACAAAGTTCCACCAACTAAGTGCAGGCCCTTTCAATTTGGCCTTTGCCATCTTCACTTTTTGGCTAGGAGGGATATGATCACATTCAAAGTGATTATCCAAGGCTTCAAGCCAATCAATGCATTCATCTGGGTTCAACTTCCCATAGAAGGTAGGAATTTCTCCTCCTTTAACCCCCATCCTCTCCAATTCTTGCAAAAGGGGTCTTTGGTCTGGTGGGACTATGGCTTCATAGTCTTCTCTCTCCACCTCTTCAGCCTCTGACTCATAACCATCTCCTTTCTTCAATTTTCCTTTCAGTTTCTCCAATTCCCTCTTCATGGCACGGTTCTCCTCCCTAGCAGCTCTACTCTCTGCCATTTGTTCTTGCACCAACTTGGCAATCAAATAGACCAATCCATGGCCCTTGACCATTCATCTTACCCAACAGTAGATCTTGGAAGATGCCTCACCTTCTTTGTGCCATGCACCTTCTACCCAGCTTTATCTCTATTGGAGAATGGTTATGATAGACCTTCTCTTGTCTACCCATACATCCCAACCTTCATATTCAGCAAGATGGATAAGCACCTACAACCAAAACTCATCAACAAAACAAATACAAATTCTTCAAGGTCCTGGTGTGGATTGCCTCCCTCGGCAGTCTACCCACACACTCAAGATCTTCAAGCTCTGATACCAATCTGATGCAGAGGTGGCAGTGGAAGCACTTCACAAGATGCCCAACCACTCTAGGCACTCTTATCCAATTGCAAAAATGTATTCCAAACACCTTAATATGCCCAAATGACACAATCCAACCTATTAGCTTGGTTCCCAAAATACTACAATGACAAATGTGGGTTTGGACCTAGAAATCCTTGTAGGTCCCCCAAACCTGCTTTAGGGAAATAACTTTATATTCTTCTGAATAACTCTACAAATAGATCCCACTTTCAGATACCCTTTTGGATGTTCTAACAAATCCCAAAGACTTAGATTCTAGAGTTAATCCAGCATATGGCAAATTCACAAAGTTCAACAGGCCTAATGTGCACCTTAGGCTTGGATTTCAAGGTAAACTTGCTAGGGATGGGTTCTTAACCCCAAACCTAGTTTTAGGATGACTTGTCTTGATCAAACAACAAAAATTCCACCAATTTCTAGGATCCTAACAATCCCATACACTCAAAATTTGCAGATCCTACAATTCCGAGTCCAAATCAATGGTTAGATTTGGCCTAAGGCTTGAGTGTTCTGATCCACCATGTTGAAACTATGACTCCTACTCCTAAAATGATAAAGTACATTATGTTTTCTAACATATTCATTGGGTTTGATCCAATTTGAATGGTGCAGCCGTGCCCTACACATCCATCTTTGACCAAACCCTGGTTTGTGAGGGTTTGCAGGCTACTTAGGAAGAAATGAAGATAACTTTCAGTGCCGATCTCCTTTGACCTCCAAAACAAGTGCAACAGAGAGGTAAGTCACCAAGGATTACAAAAATGTTACTATGCCTTCATCTGGTGTCCGTACCGCACGTGTGTATACCCGAGAGCAGAGAAATTGACAAGAAAATAACTAGATCTTTATTATTTCTCAAGCAAAATGAGTACAATGTCATCTGTTCTCAAGGGGAAGATGACTTAGTGTTTATATAGGCCCATAAGATTGATAAATGCTCAGAGGATGGTTGGAATCAGTTCCACACCAGTCCGAGCAACTTCTTCACAAAACTGCTCAGCAACTTTTCAAAGTTGCTTGACAACATTTGCAACTTTTGCATTTTAGTTTGTTTGATCTTCAAACCTTATGAAACTTTCCCAAACCTATTCAAATGACTCTAAAAACATGAGAAATGACATTTTCCACTAAGTGGATACAAAACATAACTTATTTCCTAATCTAGCCCTCTAAAGTATTATTTAGCCCTTTTAGGCTACTTGGCACATGGTTTATAGAACACCAAATTGTACCAAGTGCCTTTACAATATGGGCACATTATTCCGAGACTAATCAACCTATCTACTTTCCATTTATACAAGGAAACAAGATCAAATAACACTTATAGGTCCATGACCCATGGAGTTTGAAATGTGTCTAGGTTTCATTGTTCCTTGGATGAGACCTTGCCTCCTTCAATTGCTTGTCATCTTCTTTGTATGCCCTTGGTGCTCTGCACCAGACAGACCCACGAAGCCATCGATCTCGGTCAAGTAGAAGTTCATTTAGCTTTTAGAGGTAATTATACTTTCACAAGGAAGAGTGGATCTATGGGTTTTCTATTGCACACTAATGGACGCAAAGGTGTTTTTTTCTACTTCTGAAACTATAATGGTTTATGAGAGATCCAAGCCTTTACATACAAGTAGTAAGAGCACAAGGTTGAATGAACTATTTTGAGGTCTTAATCAGTGAGACATGCTTGAGATCTAGCTTTGAGGCCATTAGATTGAGATTCAAGGGTAAAATATTGTTAGCTTTAATTCGTTCCAAGAATTGTTGCTAAGAAAGGGGTTTTTCATCCCTAGGTAATGAAAAAGGCCACTTCTCTAAAAGCTTTAAAAATAGAAAGACAAGCCACCTTAAAGTGTTAATATTCTTTAGAGATGCTCAAGAGATACTTCTAAAAAATTCAATGGTGAGAATGTGATCCCAATATAAAGGAGAGGAAGTGTTAATGCTTAAGGTAGAAAGCAAAACAATGAAGTGGGTAAGCTAACAAAGGATCACTCTCTATGCTGCAATTTCAAATAGAAGGAAAATGGGTTTGCAAAAATGCTAAGGTTCTCTTTCTCCCCTACGGAACTTAAAGACTTATTTTGTTAAGTAATTTTTAGTATAATCACTTTACTCTAAGTAAAGTAATAGAGCTTTCAAAAATACATGTTTTTAAGTGCAAATGAATGGAAAGTTCAAAGAGTCATTGATCATCAAATTAAATGCAAATCCTACTGTTATAATCATTGGCCGAACTTAATTTCATTTGTGTGGTGCCAATATTATAATTCCTATACCTATTTCATTAGAATTTCCTATAATTGATTTCTTCAAGTGTATTAAAATAGTTATTTATCAAGAATTATATCTTGTGCAATCATGACGAATGGAAATGATGGGGAGCTTCTTCTACTAAGAGCTTCTAGCTCTTCTCAGGATATTCCTAGACCACTATAGGGTCTTTCTTCCTAGCCCTAACTCAGAGGATCCCTCTATAGTCCCCTTTACCCAAGAAACTCTCCACCAATTCAAAACTCCAATGCCATTCTCCCAATTCTTCCCAAATGCTTTCTTTGTCTTGGAAATACCAAAACTTCCCAAGAACACCAAGACCATAAAAGACAAGTTATAACACTTCTAATGAGGTTTTCAAGACATTCCTCATCATTCTACACCATTATTTTAAGATTCTAGCACCCAAATCACACATTTGTCTTGTTAGGCCTTGTAGCCTTAAGAGCCCCTTTTAGCCCTCCTAGAAACAAGGAAAGTGCTATAACTCACAAAATCCCTTAACAAGGAACCTTGGTATATATTATACTTTTATTTCACATGATAAACCCCTAAATAATTTCTAGGTCTTTGCCTCCACTAATGTCTATATAGTACGGATTCAAGAAACCCTACTTAAAGGGTTTTAAGGGCAATGTTAGTGTTTCTTCTTCCACATGCATCAAAATCCTTATCCAACCTCCTCCTTTGAGTTATTATACCTTCATACACTTATCCTAAATTTCCAATTCAATATTTATCCACATCAATCCGTTGTTACTCACAAATTTCTTTACAAGCTTCTCTTTGCACCTTGCCAAGCTTGCTTGCTTGCCTAGGGCTTGCTTGTAAAAATAGAAAATGGCCTTCCAAAAACTCCACCAGACATATTTAAAATATGTAAAAAGGATGTTTCTTGGTCTCTAAGGGATATGGTTATTATACTAAAAACACTCAACTCATAGCCCTTTTCATGTTCACTACTCAAAAATAGACAGCGGGATCAACAAAAATAAATAATTTTGTAAACCTTATAGAATTCTTTCTTGAAACCAAAAAAATTGCACACTAAATTAAACCATGGAAAAAAGGTCCTAACTCATTAGAAATATTTCTCTATTTAATCCAAAGTCCAAATTAAAAACTCCAAAACTACACTCTAAATGCTTAAAAATTGGTTTGAACTGATGTTGTTCGTACACCCAACTCTCCAACCCTTGGAACTGAGTTGGAAAACTCTTAAATATAATTCCTCTATCCTCTTATCATCTAGTTCAATCCATAAATTCTCAAATTCATTGGTTTCCAAAACTACTTGAAAAGTTGTCATGCAATTTTGCAAAATTGTCAAGTTGTCAATGCAATTTTTGACAACTTTTGCAATTTTTCTCCTAGACTCTCCAAACTTGCAAAGAATGTTCCAAAACCTCCTAGGATTACATTATAAAACCTAAGATCCATATTTAAAAAAATATTTTCCCCCTTTTCTAACATTTGATTTCATTTTTCCCTCTAGAGAAACTTTTGCAATTTTCAACTATCAAGACCTAATTGACCAAAATAAACTCCTAATCAAAATCTACTAACTGAACACCTCCTAAGCATCCCTTGGGACTTTATTTTAAGTCCTTATTAACCCCATGGTTGGTTAGACCATCCAAAAACCAAAAACTAAACTTAGAGTTTGACCTTACCCTAGGTGCTCCTACACCAAGCAATCAAAGTTGTTCTTTATGATAAATTAATAGGCTTAGAAAGTGAATTAAAAGAGCTAACAAATACATCATTTAAGTTCTACAATTTCGGTGATCTCCATAGGAGACTCAATTCTAAACCAATTCACCCAATCACTTAAAAGCTTAAAGTAAGAAAACTAGTTGAGGTAGCCAGTTTTCCAATGGTAGTACATGCATCGAAGCTTTTTGAGGAAATGTATCAACAGATATGACCCAAAAAAAAAGAAAATGATGTTCTCTAATCAATCCATCCTCATCTCGATCAATAAGGCACTAATGCAATCTGCATTCAACATTCTCATGAGAGAGGATTACTATGATTTTGATTTTCATTCTTTTGCATCTATGTTTAATGAGAAGAGGACCCTCAGATGGGAAGGCATGCAGAGGACATGGTTCTAGAATACTCACTCGAAGAATAGAAAAATGCCCAAGACCCTATTTGGCACAAATTTGAAAAGAGAGATAATGGATATTCTTGCTCTACTTCTCATACTAAAAAGAAAAGAGGAGATCTTAGAGTTCACTGAGCACCATTTCTTCCTAGTGTAAGCTATATGTGTTGAGAATATGCATATTGATTGGGTGAAAATTATCTACAATGAACTTGCCTTGTGGTTGAATTTGGCTAGAGGATTTAAGTAATTTTACATATCATCCTATCTAATTTATGCCTTGGCTACTCACCACATGTGATCTGGTATCCCTAGCATCTAGAACTACAATGAGTGCACTAAAGTGTATGAGTTATATCCACATATGCAGCTGCAAAGATGTTTTGAGGAGTATGTGGTTGTAAACAATGTCTTCACAATGAGGATATATCTAAAATTTCAAGGATTTCCTCATCAAAATAAATCTCCACTATTATCCAATTTAGGTGCTCATTCATCTAGTTTCCAAGTTTTTCTCACTTGCAGATGGGTTCTTATAATGGTTTTCCCAAGAGACTCCCAAGGTATCCAAAAGAAAAGGTGGTTCTGGTTGAATTATGTTGACAAATTCTTGAAGTGAACACCTTGTCTTCTAATGTAAAGAAAATAGCTGAAATTCTCTTCCCCATAGTGGCTGGCCCCATTGTTGTGCTTCTAGATTTGATGCTTAGAATCTAGTGAAGAGATTCAAGAACAAGATCAAATTGGTAGACTATAAGGTGTTCAAGCCTCAATGTGATCCAGTCAACTTTGTAATGTATCACTTGAACTTGGGATATGCCTACATGCATGTTTCAGATATTGAAGACTTTTGGTCTAATGTCTAAATGAATACTAGACCCAAGAGAAAATTTGGTCATGGCTAACAATTATTAGATTAAATTATATAATGACTTTATTGATGTTTCTAGCCTTGCAGATGATGGAGCCTACATGCATCCCACATCCTATGAGAAGATCAAGGAACCCTAATTTTTTCTGCCTCACCTACAAGTCTTGTCATAGACACTATGGAGGTCCTTATCCATGTAATAATAAAAAGAATAGATAAGTGGGTGGAGTGGACCCAAGAGAGAAAGAAGAGAACTGAGAGCACTAGTTCTATGGGTGGAGTATCTTCTGGAGCTACCAAGTTGACTACAATGGTGATAACCATAGCTACTACTCCAATATCTACAGGCCGATCATAGTCTATTGGTTAAGGTGGAGACTAGCCTTCAAAGAAGAATGTGCTAATCACTCCTACCTATGGAGGTGGCTCTCTTTCGGACACTAGGAAAGTTGGGGAGAAGAAGGGAGATAAGGACAAGGTTGTTGCCTTCCTTGTTGCTTTCCAAATCAAGAAAAATCCCCTGATAATGAGGAAGCTATTTGATCCTACTATAAGGATGTCAACATTATGGTCATGTTTGTTATTAGTAGCATACACTTATTCAGATTGTAAGTATCTAGCGAGCATATTGTATAGTTAACAGAGTTAACCAAGCTTTTTAGTCTCTACCGAGTCCTATAGTTGCTACCGAATCCAAGAAATAGTATTCAGTTTGCATCGAGTAGTTTCTACCATGATGGTGATTAGTAGTGTAAACTAAGCTCCATGAGGTTTAACAAGTTCCTTATTGAAAATTAAGCTATATAATGATTACCAAGTTCATAGGTATAGTAATGTGAATCCAATGTTGACCAAGCCACTTAGTGTCAATAAAGTAATTCAATCTATACTGAGCTTGCAGTGAATCTAGTGTTGATCGAGCTATGCAATGACAACCAAGTGATTTAGTCTATATTCCAAGTTTCATAGTGTTCATCAAGTCACTAGTGCAGACCAAGTTTCAGACTACTTGGAAGTGATCAGTATGTACCAAGCTTCTACATCGACCAAGTGCATGATGATGCCAAGTGTTGACAATGGATGATGAGTATCAAAACCTCACCAAGCTAGTCTTCAAAACTAGAGTTCCTGTAGTTGGGCCAACTTTTTTTATTTTTTGTAAAATTGTATTGTAGACAACTTTGTTAACTTGTAATTGGATTGGTATATATTTAATGTATTGTATCACATCAAATATAATATGCAAAAGTAATGTAACAAATAGAGAAGAGAAAAAGTGCAAAATAAAAAGGCTACAAGTAGTATAAAGAGTAGCAAAGATTCATCTATCACAACAAGGTGATCATTACACTCAAAGGAATCTCACTCAGTAAACCAAGTTGCAGACTAGAGATTAGCTACTATTTAATCCTAATAGGTGGATAAATTAAATCCTTTCACAAGGTAAACTTAACAGTCTTTTGCAAATCTCTTTATTGAG
This sequence comes from Cupressus sempervirens, assembly GCA_028749045.1. Classification (NCBI taxonomy): domain Eukaryota; kingdom Viridiplantae; phylum Streptophyta; class Pinopsida; order Cupressales; family Cupressaceae; genus Cupressus; species Cupressus sempervirens. The sequence goes on from CM053790.1 coordinate 796,596,068, forward strand.
TGCATACTTCATTGTATGTTTGTCAATTCTTTTTTGAGGTGGACCTAGCAATCCTTATTGCTCCTAACAGGGTAGATCATCAAAAGTGATCATTGTAAGCCTTAATAGGCCAACTTTATACTGCAATACTTAAGCTCGTGGGTATCATCCCTACCCCAAATTTACTTTCTATTTGGAAGGTTTTTGGGTCACCATATCGCATGTCAAAAGTGTTATGAATGTTTTAATGTTTTCAATATTTCATGAATGCACTTAGATTAGTATAGACGCGAAGGATTAATTGCTAATAAAGGATTAAATTTTAATAAGTTACTGATTCACCCCTCCCCTTTTAGTAACTTAGCCTATCATATATATTTCCAACAATTGGTATCAAAGCTTTGTGGTTCTCAGAGAAAAGTTTAACAACTTGAGCAAAGATCAAAGGCTATGGAGATATTTAGACTTGACAAGGCTATTGACAATGAGAAGCTCAATTTAGAATTGGCTATTGGACAACTCAAGAAAGCAAAGGAGCAACTATCTTAATATTTGAAAAGAAGAAAAGATCTTGCAATACAAATGAATGACCAACTCTACATTGAAGAAAGAATTAAAGATAATCATTCAGAAACCAATTTAGATGAAGCTAATCAGGCAATCAAAGAACTATTGGAAAAGAATGGTACTGAAGTAAAAAAACTAAGAAGAGAGAAAGAAATTCAATCAGTAAAATTGTGTCAAGCCATGGAAGAGAAAAATATGATAAAAGAAGAGATAGAAGGAAAGAATAACGAAATTCATCACCTATCCCTTCAGTAGACAAACTTCATTAATCAACTCACCAATGCAAATGAAGAAATCATGAATCTAAGATCAGAGAGTGAAAGATTGTAGAATGATCTAAACACTAAAATACAAACCAATGATAGGATGATGAAATATCAAGAAGACATGAATCAATTGAATGAGAAAAATCATTAAAGAGAAAAAGGAAAAGCAAGAATTGGATATACAGAAGTACATGAATCATCCAAGCAAGGAGCTCAAAAGAACCAAAGACCCACTTGTAGTTACTATGGTAAGATTGGACATACATCAAACAAATGTTGGAGCAATGGAAAATGCTACAATTGCAATCAGCATGGTCATAGAACTAATGAATGCAAAGAGAAACCAAAATTTGGAGGCAGATGTCACAAATGCAGGAAGTATGGGCACAAATCTTCAAAATATGAAACTAAGATATTGAACCTAGCATATTAGATTATAAATGCTATATTTGGTTCCGATTATAACACTTATTGTAGATGTCATTACTGTGGAGAATTTGGATACATTGGAATGACTTCTATAAAACATCACATGATGACAAGAGACACCACCAGAACATGTTTTATTTGTATAGAACTTGGTCATCTTGCCAAGAATTGTATGTATACTGGAAGAATTGAAGATGAAAAGAAGGAAAAAGCTAATAACATCAAAAATTAGATGAGGTCGAAATGGATTTCAAAATCTTTTGAGAATGCAAATCTAAGCAATGATGAGCATTTCACTCAAGAATTAGGTGACTCTAGCATTTCTACTTGATCTCTCAAGGAGAATTGGAACTAGGATCTCAAAGAAGACATCTCACATCAATTCTAGTTAGTAGAATGAAAGATCCATATCAGCATTCAAAATACAAAGGGTTCGCCAAGTATTCAAAAAATGCTAGTCATTACCAAGTGAGGTTAGGTTATAGTCCTACCGAGGAAGGTCAAGTTGTAAGACCCTACCAAGCAAGTTCAGGAGTAAGTAAGCTTTACGTGGTTATCGAGTCATAGATGAATCTGTCAAGCTTCCAATGCAAGTGAAGTAGTTGACAATCTATCATTTGAGAAAATATTCATACTAGGAATTTATGGCAAAATTTGATGAAAAGGGAAAAATGAAAGTCATTTCTCACCATGAATATTAGAGCATTCAAGCGATTTGAGCAAGTTATTGAAGATTACTATGTCATTGAAACACCTATCAAGAAAAGATGGCATCCACTAGTAGTTAATCTTAGAAAGGTTCAGATATGTTAGTTCGAGGTGTGGAGTGGAAAGTACCAAACTTACAGCTTAGTCCAGTGATTGTAGAAACCATAGATCCGAGTGGAGCTCAATCGCAAATTCCATCAAAGGTACTATTGGTCAACAATATTCATTCACATTTTAAGTGTACTATTTAAGATATTGGAACTTTTTAAATGAATGAATCATTGAGAGAATTATGTGTGAATGGTGTGTTGAAATTGGAGCATCAACATCTTGAAGTGAAGATTTTAGCTCACATTCCACATATGCCACAAGAGTTTCAAATCAACTAGATAAGATTCATTCTTATTCATGTGCATAATGGTTAGTTGTGGTTGGAAAAACCTATCTTCATAACCAACAAGATGATCCATAGGATCATTGGCCTTCCTATGTTGGCAAAAGCAAAATGACAAAAACCATAAGTCAAGTCAAGCTAGAAAAGAAAACCCTTACCAAGTGGGATGGAAGGGGAATAAAGATCACTATGTTACAAATATGGAATTGAAATTTGGGATACATGTCATTTCTCACAAAATTTATAGTTCAATCAAACTCAACAACATGTCATGTGAAGCAGTGGGTCTCATATACAAAGTGGTCAAGTATAACCTATCACTTGACCTTGCTGAGTTGATGTTGAACTAATTCAACAAGAACATGGAAAGTATAACAAATTCAAAGAACAATCCTTGTAAGTTAGGTTCCCTCTTAACTTGTCTATTTTTCTATGTGCAATTTTTTTCCCATACAAAGCTATAGTAGCATGGAGGAAGGATATACATATTCTTTATCAAACTAATGAATATATAGCTAAAATGGGAGCAAAGTATGTGAGTATTATGGACAATTACTTTGATGCATTCAAAGATAAGATGAATAACAGGTTCAAGATTCCAAAGAATCTCATTAATGATTCCAAAGATAATATTTTTCATGGTTGATAGTGACAAATTATATATTCAGGCAGTTAGACTAAGAATTGTGTCGATCAAGCCTCTAAGCTATGAGGTAAACATAGATGAAACTAGGAACATTATCGAGGCACTAATTAATGAGCCTATGGAGCCTAAAGCTACATACTTTGGCACCTATGATGAAGCAAAGGCTAGAATTGAACTTGAGATAAACCTCCCTCAAGCAGTCAACAAAGGGAAGAAGAGAATTATTAAATTGAAAACCAGCACCACTCTTCTATTGACTGAAGGAAAAGGAGATGATATTGAAGATGAAGAAGTAGTAGATGAAGAGAAATTAGAGGAAGAAGAGCCATTGAATAAGAAGGGTTAGGATATTATAACCAAGCCTACCAAAACATCTATTTTTGTGTTAACAAGGAGATTGTCTAGGAAGAAATTAGATAAAGAAGGAGGAGATGTAATCTTTAAAAAGCCTCCACCCACCTTCTAGGGAAGGCCAAAAGACATAGAGTTAGGATCAAGCATACCAAAATTTAAAGCACTAAAATATGATACTAGGACTATAGAGGAGCAAAAGCAGATAGAAGATGTGTTAATGTCTAAAATTGGTAAGTGGAACTATTCCCCAGACTAGCTTGCTTAGTAGATTTAGAGTGATCTAATGATCAAGATCAAGTCAAGATGGGAGAATGCCAAGGAAATTTATGAGTAGACCCTAAGGAAACTCGTGCCGAATTTGAATGACAAGGAAGTAAAAAAATCTCTGAAGAAGAATGAAGAAAACCTTACCTTGAGATTCAAAACTTGTCTCATATTGTTGAATGACATTGAACATGTGGTAAGGAATACCACCAATACATGGAAGAAAATTTATTTTCTTCATAAGAAAAGTGATTTTTTTGTCAATGTTAGTGACAAGGATGATGATGAACATGAAAAGATGAGGAAATTGATGAAGAAGAAGTCACACATTATGACAATGTAGATGATGAGGAAGAAGAACATGGACAAGAAGCTACTCAGGAAGATCTACCTGAAGATCAAAATATTGAGTAGACAGACCCAATGAAATTGCAGCAGTAGTCATAACCTCACTTCCTCATTCTCTGAGCCAAACATTGAAAACAAGAAACCCAGAGAAAGCTACTATAGGATTGATTGTATCAAACACTAAAAGTACAAACACTCAATCAATTTTTGCACCTATTCAACTCAATACTTCATTGATAGAAGTGAGAAGCACTTCATCTATCGAGTAGTCAGCACTTCCCTCTACATCAATTTTTGTTACATCAGGTATTTCAAGAATTGGTATTTCAATAATGAGTGCATTATATACTTTTATAGCTAGTCCTACTATATCTACAATTGTTTCCATTCCTAGCATGCAATTAATAATTGCAAAGATAGTTGAGACCAAGCCTCAACTGAGCACAAAATTTTGATTAAAGGCAAAGAGAAAGAAGAACATATAGATCTTGATGAGGAGATTGTTATTCCAATTTGGGACATCTCCAATCTAAATCCAAGTCAAATGCGTGTATTTGGAGAACTTCTTTAGAAAAAGCTAAGTAGCAGAGGATTAGAGATGAATGAAATAATGAAGTCCAAATAATTGAAGATGCAAAGAATATCTTAGTAGAGGCACTAAACACAAAGGTTGATACTTGTCAACCAATTTTGAATCAATTAGCAAAGGTAGTCCAAAAATTCAACAAAGATTTGAATGGACAAGAAAAATTGTTGTAGAGAGATGAGAATAAATTTTAGAACAAAGTTTTAGAACTTATTGCTCAGTAGATTGTTATTCATCAAGTAGAATTATCTACTATTCTAGGCTCGCTAGAGACCTCCTGTAACAATGTGTCTTCACTATTCGGTAAACTCTATGATATTTAAATTTTCACCAAGGAAATAAGAGATAAATTATCAAAGATTGATGAAGATCTAAAGGAAAGTGCACATCAGTTACAACTTGACTTGAGTTCCAGCTTTGCCCACTACATAAAGATCAGATTCTTAACTGATATGTAGGCAGAATTGGTGAGAAAAGAAGCCAGAATAAGGGCTACATTGATAGAAATTTAGAGCATAATTCTCCCACACATGGATGCATTACAGAAATAGATTGCACATGCCAAAATGCTCATCCATGACAACAACTTCTCAATTGTAGACCACATGACAAAACTATCAAAAAAAGTGCAGATTACGTTGCACACATGCAAGGTGTTGCAAGAGAATTGGGACAAGAAAATGACATTGATTTTAAAGGTAAATGCAGATTTCTTGTCACATTTTGGCATTATTGTATAGAATATAGCATACATCTTTGACATTAATGGAAAAAAAGGGGAGAATATTATATATTGTAAAGAAGATGTATATTATAAAGAGGAAGTATACATAATGGGGGAGAAAATGTATATATCAAATGTGAAAAGATATAAATTATATTATATATATGTATGGGGGAGCATTATATATGTACAGATACTCAGAGATACATCTCTTACAAAATCAATTTTCAAAAATCTCAAAAATAGAGTACTCTATCGAGTTGGAGACACAAAGTGATGAATAAAAGGTGTTCTTGAACATTTTTTAATTTAGTTTTGACTAATAAGTGTTTTTGTCACTAATGCCAAAGGGGGAGATTGTTGACATTATAGTCATGTTTTCTATTAGTGACATACACTTATTCAAATTATAAGTATCTACCAAGCATATTGTATAGTTAATAGAGTTAACCAAGCATTTTAGTCTCTACCAAGTCCTATAGTTTGCATCGAGCAGTTTCTATCATGATGGTGATTAGAAGTGTAAACCGAGCTCCATAAGGTTTACTGAGTTCCTCAGTGCAAATTAAGCTATGCAGTGGTTACTGAGTTCACAATAGTAATGTGAATCTAGTGTTAATAGAGTCACTCAATGTCAACCAAGTGATTCAGTCTATACTGAGCTCACAGTGAATCTAGTGTTGACCAATCTATGTAGTGAAAACCAAGTGATTTAGTATATACACCAAGTTTCACAGTGTTCACCAAGTCACCAATGCAGACCAAGTTTTAGACTACTTGGAAGTGATCAATATGGACTAAGCTTCTACGTCTACCAAGTGCCTAATGATATCGAGTGTTGGCAATGGATGTTAGGTATTAGAACCTCACCGAGCTAGTCTTTAGAACCCGAGTTCCTATAGTTGGGTTGACTTTGTGTATTCTATGTAAACTTGTATTGTAGCTGACTTTGTTAAGTTGTAATTGGATTGGTATATATGTAATGTATTGTATCAAATCCAATGTAATATGTGGAAGTAATGTAACAAATAGAGAAGAGCAGAAGTGAAAAATATAAATGCTACAAGTAGTATAAGGAGCAATAAAGATTTATCTATTACAGCAAGGTGATCATTACACTCAAAGGAATCTCACTCAAAATATTTCATCCTAATAGGTGGATTAGTTAAATCCTTTCACAAGGTAAACTTAACAATCTTTTATAAATCTCTTTACCGAGTGCATATTTCATTGTATGTTTTTAAATCCTTTTGCAAGATGCATCTAGGAGTCCTTATTGCTCCTAATAGGGTAGATCATCAGAAGTGATCAAGCCTTAACATACCAACTTTATACTATAGTACTATTGCTTGTGGGTATCATCCCCACCCTAGTTTTACTTTCTATTTGGAAATTTTTTGGGTTACCATATTGTCTGTAAGAAGTGTTATGAATGTTTTGATGTTTTAAGTATTTCATGAATGCACTTAGATCAGTATACACACAAAGGATTAATTGCTAATAAAGGATTAAAGTTTTACCGTAGTAACCTAGTAACTTATCCTATCATATATATTTCCAACAAAGGGAAGGGGAAGGGCAACCAGACCATGGGTGAAAGGCAAGCTTCAATCATGGGTGTTCATGGGCAATTCAAATTTTGAACCACCAACAACACCCCCCCACCCCCACTATATAGGTAGGAGGTTGGTGATTAGTGGTCGATTAGACCTCCCTTTAGCACCACTACATTAGCAACCCACCTGGTGTAGAACACCCCCCCTACGTTATAGTTATAGTTGTCATTATGCACTGGCCAGGTTACAAATGTAGTGGACAGTGAGGGTTGAATTGCAACAACAGTCTAATTTGTGTTTTTTTTTCATGTGTTTTTTCAATTTTCCCCGACATCATCGCAATACCAATGTAAGCATGTTAATTGTGACGCTTGCATAAGTATAAACAAAAAGAAATGAAAACACAACATAAATTTTTTCTCATTTGTTTTGATTGTGGAGAGTTGCACATGAAAGAAGGTAGAGAGCTCCAAATAAGGGTGGAGAACTCTAAACATTGCCTTGCCCTTTTGCTTGGTACATTTCATTCCTACGTTATCTCTTCACTTCATTTTCATGCCCTTTCTCTACAAGTTTTTTGATGTGATCGCTACATTTTTTTGTCATGCCTTTTCTCTACGATTTGGTTGTTGTGCCCTTGTGATCTCTATGTTTCATTTTTGTGCCCTTGCTCTATGATTTGGTTGTTCTACCTTTGTCATCTCTATGTTTCATTTTCATTCCCTTTCTCTACAATTTTAGTGTCATGCCCTTGCTCTACGATTTTATTGTCATATCATGCCCTTTCTCCACAATTATGTTGTCATGTTGTGCTCTTGCTCTACAATTTTGTTGTCATGCCCTAGCTCTATGATTTTCTTCAAGGGCTATGTAAATGTTGGTTTCTTTTCCTTCTAAATAGGTATAGGTATCTCTTTATATCTCCTTTTGAACATGTATATTTAGTGATATTTTTTAAGGTGGTTATTACATCTTAGCGCAACAAAAACATTGATCTAGTGGTATACACATTCCAAAATCCAAATAATAAAAAGTTAAAACTCATTCAACCCATGCTAAGTGACTTATCTCAAGATCCTCCACAAAAGTAATGTAGACGAAGAAAAAAGGGCAAAGTTTGCAAGAAATTTTACAAAAACATATCATAGCATATTTTTTAGAAAGAAACTCATCATAACTAGTTAAATGGATCTAGTAGCTGATTAGCTAGGTTGATTAAAAATTCTTGTAGAACTATCATTAGATTAGGTATAATAAAATGAATAATTAGTTGTTCCCAGCTAGCAAGATCAAATACAATTTTCCAAGGTGATAAAATTTCATATGCAAGGAATTGAAGAATAACTTTAGTGAAGAGTAGAGTGTAAGGAGTTGAAGAAGCAATTTCTTCTTCTATGTCAATGCCATAATCATGAGGCTCATTTCCTTGTAGAAGCCTCTTCCATAATGACATTACCTCTAAACCATGCAAAGGATGTTGAAGTGGATCCCAACCCTAAAACACTCTTATAAGAATTTTATACTTGAGATCATTGCAAGGAGACTGTGCCAATACTTGAAACACTCTTATAAGAATTTCATATTTGAATTGCAAATTCTCAAAAACACTTGCAAATGATTCCAATGTCATAGTACCTACTGCAACACTTTCTTGTATTCTATCCAATGGCTCCCATAATATCCTTTATATTGTCTCATTTTTATTTTTGTTGTGTAGTATCTTTCTAAAGCCACTCCTTCTCCTTCTCTTTCTAAATTTGCTCCTTCTCCTTCACTCTTGTACCTTAAATTTTGATTATTAAACTTTTGAATATCTATCTCTACCTTATGTAAAATCGACTTCGCATTGTGTTGTAACTCTGACATAGGTGTTTGATCATTAATAGCTTTCATTTCAGTATTCAAATTTTCAAGATTGGTCAACACCCTCACTTGAAAACCTCTCATGTCAAGCACTTTCTATATTGTTTCAACACCATATTCTTGCTTCTAAGCTAACAGTTCTTCAAGTGCATTTTCCTATAAAATATTAATTTTGTTGAACAATTGTAAACTCTTAAAAATTGCATTATTGTTTTCATGTGTGTATGTATGTATGTATGTATATAAATGTATGTATGTATGTATGAATATAGAGAGATCTTGTGGATTGTGGATTGTGGATTATAAACAAAAAATAAAATAAAACACCACATTAATCATTTCCCATTTGTTTTGATTGATTATGGAGAGTTTCATGTGAAAGAGGGTGGAAATCTCTAAATGAGGGTAGAGAGATCTAAACATTGGTGGAGATCAATTGAGATCTAGGACTTTTTTGTTGTTCCCTTGTGATCACTACATTTTGTTGTCGTGCCATGCCCTTGTGATCTTTGTGCTCTTGCTCTATGATTTTCTTCAAGTGGAGAAGAGGTACCTATGTAAATGTTCTTTTCTTTTCCTTCTAAACAGTATCTCTTGTTCATATATAATAGCATTGGTTAGATTCAAGTATAACTTATTATGATAATTGTATGCCTATGTGCATGTATGTATGTAAATCAGTTCACTATGTGAACTACTTTACATGCATACATACACACTTGCATAGTACTTGTGCTAAATTAAATAAATCATTCATGTCTTGAATTCACACAAGCAATTATCCTTGCATTCAATTGAATTTATTCATACCAAACTAAGTATGCAGAAACATGTACTTAAAGATTATATTATCTCTTGGTGATTGAGTAAAGATCTCATGCATAATATCATCCAAGTAATGATTAGATGCATTCATATTAAGTCATAATAGGATCAAGCAGATGATCTGTTTATGTTACTTCATACTTATTTTATTAAACATTTTTTTCACATAATCAGTAATACTAGAATTATACAGCTACAACTAGTACTCTTGTTTATTTTATTTCATCATATACATTTAAGACTATTATTTTTCTTTAAATTAGATTGTATATTTTTTATCACTAAAATAGAAATATAGATATCTGATATTTATCTTTTTAATTTCAAGATCTTCATATTTAATGTGAAAAGTTTCCACTACTGGATAGTGGAATAGCCACATAGCTCATGGCTTTTTCCACCAAATTATATTTTTATTATATTTTTGTCCTTTAAAAATATTATAGGTGAATGTTCTTTTGATTTTGCATATATTTAACAATTTGTCTCTTGTTGTTTGAGGTAAATTTCTATTATGAAATACAGACATCTATCATAAGGATGGACATGCCAATTTTGATCATCCCACTTTCAAAGCTAATTCCCTTATCAAATTAATGAAACTACTAGGAATTGACACCCTAATTTTTTGCAACTTGTCCAATCAGCCATTCACACAACCATCCTCCTCCTACCCCACCAAAGCATAAAGCCCTTTTTTGAGGTTTATATCTTAGTCCCACCAATTGAAAAGGTCAAGTCTAGTGATTTATATCTAGTAAATTGATAATATAGAAATTCAATATGGAGAAGTAAATATTGGAATCACAAAAAAATCATACCATATCCACAAAAAACATCTAATCTTTTGTAAGTCTTTCTCCTCTAAATACCTAATGCATGGAGCCATTATCATCATTAGTAGACTCACTCTCCTCAGATGAATTCAATAAAAGATATTCATACCAAACTAAGTATGCAAAAATCTATACTAACAAATTATATTATCTCTTGCTAATTGAGTAAAGATCAAATTTAATTTTTCAAGGTGATAAAATCACGTGTGTAGATGTATATATATGTATGTATGTTTGTATGTATGTATATATGTATGTATGTATGTATATATGTATGTGTATAGGTATGTATGTTATATGTATGTATGTATATATGTATCTTTGCATTTCATTGTTGTGCCCTTGTGATCTCTATATATGTATGTTTATATGTATGTATATATGTTAGTAAACAGTTTTGTCCTTCAGATAGAAATGCAAACAATGACTCAATAGGTTTCAAAAGAAGAACAAAATGAACTAACAAATGGATAGATTATCATTCTATTGATAATCTTCCTCTGAATTGAGAGGTATAGCTCCCTCATAAAAGATATGCAATGAATGCAATAAATTGATTATGTCTTTAACCTGAAGACACGAAGGGTTTTCTGACATTCATCCATCACTATGGAATAAATTTGATTATCAAATTAATAAGCTATTAATGAGAGAAAAATCAGCAAACAGCCATAGGACTATTCACCAAGTCTTTCACAATACTAGAAGAGAATAGAGAGAATCAAACATATCATTTTTGCAAAAGATAGCAACATAGGACTATATTTGAAACAGGATAGAAAAGACCACAGGATCTTTTTCCATCAGAAAATAAATATTCAGACCTTAAGATCTAACATACAAACATTCTTTTCCATTTCTAACACATAAAAAAATAACAATAGTATTATTTCATCCCTTCTGTTACCATCAAATACAGAGAACAAAAGAAATCAACTCTCTACATGTCCCTCTACAAAATAGAAAATATTTTTCTCCTTGTAGCAACAGTTGTAGAACTCCAACCCTTGGAAAAGAAGAACCCAGTTACAATAGAACTTCCTCTTTTTAAAGATTTCAACCTCCCATTGCTAACTACCCTAACTTCCTTTTCTTTTTAAACTACTCCCCAATGATTTCTTCCCATGCAATTTTCACAAATGCCTTAGGTCACAATAATAATTAATTCTTTAAAAGAATTAATTATTTTAAATTCTTCCACATTTATCTTACCCCCCTTCAACTTACCAATTCACTTGTTTGCCCTTTTAAAATATTAAGTGCAATAATCATTTAGCACTTTACAAAGAATTAATCTTGTCCTTTGTATTTTCTCATTTTCACCCCCCACATCATAAAAATAATTAATTCTTGTTTTAGAATTGACTATGTGAGAGATTGAAGTTGGTTTAATTTAAATAGATTATTTAATTATTTTACATTTGATCTTGATAATATTTAATTCTTAAAAGAATCAAATAATATCCAATGCAAAATAGTTTTTAAATAATTTTTTTTTAAAACTTACCTTGTTTTTACTTCTCACATAGTTGAATGAAGAGGGGGAATACTTAGAGTTCCAAAACCCTAGATAACAATATACATATATACATATGTCTATGTGTGTGTGTGTGTGTGTGTGTGTGTGTGTAAACATAGAGATCTATATATATACATACATAGATACATAGACACACTTATGTGTGTGTGTGTGTGTGTGTGTATACACATACATATACATCGAGAGAAGCTTCTCTATATATACATACATACATACATACATAAGCACACACATATGTCTATGTATGTATGTATATATACACATACATATACATAAAGAGAATCTTTTCTAATCACCTAGTGGGAGAAATATAAACAGATACATGTTTAAAAGGAAAACAAAAGAACATTTACATAGGTACCTCTTCTTTAGTTGAAGAAAATTGTAGAGCACGCATTACTAAATTTGGGTCCAAATACACCACAAATTACACTGTTGTCATAAATTGTCATCACAAGTTGACCCCAAATGTTGTAGTGATATAGCTACAAATGGCATAGAGATCACAAGGGCATGACACGATAATGAAATCATAGAGCAAGGGCATAGAGATCACAAGGGTACAATAATGAAATGTAGAGATCACAAGGGCATGACAATGAAATCCTAGATCTCCACTGATCTCCACCAAGGGCATGGAAATAAAATGTAGAGATGATAAGGGCACAACAATGATATGTAGTTATCACAAGGACATGAAAATGAAATCTCCACCAATGTTCAGAACTCTCGACCCTCATTCGGAGCTCTCCACCCTCTTTTGCACATAGCTCTCCACAATCAAAACAAATGGGGAATAATTTATGTCATGTTTTTTTTTATTTTGTTTATATCTAAAATTAGCTTCACATTGTGTTGTAACTCTTCCATAGGTGTTTGATCCTTGATAGCTTTCATTTTATCATTTTAACATTCAAGTTTTCAAGTTTCCTCTTCATTATATACTCCTTTCCACCCTAAAAAAAAACTTTGTTACTTCATTAAAATTAGGACTTGGGAAAATTCAATGATAAAACAAAGCCCATATTCTAGAATATAAATAATAAAAAATAAAAACTCACTCAACCCGTGCTAAGTGACTTAGCTCAACATCCTACACAAAAATAATGCAAACTAGGAAAAATGGGCAGAGTTCACAACAAATTTTAGAAAAACATATTATAGTAGATATTTTTAGAAACAAACAAGCTATAAACTAATGCAGGCGCATCTCATTACTAAATCATTTCAAAGGTCCAAGATTCTCCATATATTTTAAATGGTCAATTTTAAAAATCTAGGATTATGTCTTAGTGGATAGAATTAGGTGTTTTATTAAATAAATGTTATAGTTTTTAGTCAAATATGTTAGAGAGTTAGAGGAAAGGGTTAATGATGTTAGTGTCAGTTTTAGAAAGGATAAAATTAGTAATAGAAATGCCATGTGGTCAATAATTAAAAGAATCTCATCAAAAAGTTGGTGGCAATTTTAGGAGTGTTCATAATGACGAAAAAATGGCTATGGAATAAAAGAAACCATTTCATATTCCTTCTATTTGGAGGAAAGTCAGTTTTCTTTAAAAAGCCAGTCTGATATGTAAGAAGAATATCCATGATTGCTGCATGGTATTGATGGTAAAGCATCTTTCAGATTCCTATTCTTAGTAGTTACAAGAATATCCATGATTGCTGCATGGTATTGATGGTAAAGCATCTTTTAGATTCCTATTCTTAGCAGTTACAAGAATATCCATGATTTCTACATGGTATTGATGGTAAACCGTCTTTCAGATTCCTATTCTTAGATGGAGAAGAAAATGTTTTTATTACTACTGGACAGCAAGGCCAGTCAGACTTTGGTTATTAAAAAGCCAATCTTTTATGTAAAAAAAGGGATTCAAACTTGGGAAGGAATGGGAAGTTTTATGTCTCCTTTGGTTTCCTGTGTTTTTTTTTTCAAGATTATGGTTCTACTGTTATGCTTCATATATTTCTCATGGCAATCAGTTTAGGGAATAACAATTGCAGAAAAATGTACTCTGATGTGGGGTCAATATCTCGGGTTTGAACCGTTGGATTTCTCTCAAATTTTTATATGTTGTTTGAAACCTAGTTATGCCAAATATCAATGGTTGGATTGAGTAAATATTTTTTGGTTCGAAAGTTATTCATGTCTGAGTGCGGGTCTATCCGAAGGCAGCAAGAAGATATTTTGGGGGATTTTATTTTCAAAGTTTTGTTTATTGAATCTGATTTTAGTGTGTGATCCTGAAGGTTGTAGATGCCCCTTGAAGCAACTTAGTGGAGTGACTGATTCCTCCTGAGTTTTCCAAGGTGTGGCTCTGCATCATAAACTAGTTAAATTGGTCTAATTTCTGATTAGGTACAATAAAACAAACAATCAGTTATTCCCAACTAGCCAGATCAATACAGTTTTCCAAAATGATAAAATTGCATAAGCAGATATATGTATGTATGTATGTGTATAAATATGTATGTATGTATGTATGTATGTATGTATGGATGTATGTATGTACATACATACGTACGTGCGCATGTATGTATGTATAAAGAGATTTTGTGGATTCTAGAGATCAGTGGAGATCTAGGATTTTTTTGTCATGCCCTTATGATTGCTATATATGTATGTTGTTGGAATTATTTAGAATAACTTAGAGGGGATGGGGGGTGAATTAGTTATCCAAGGTCCAGATGTATAAATAAAACTTTTCACAACTTAGTGAACCCATAAAACATTTATCATCATGCATGCATCCATAAGATTATGCAATCACTTAAAACTTTGTAGGTTACTATCAAATCAATTTGTAGAAATGTAAACATGAAACATAAAATATTCAGCAACACATTTGACACAATGATTTATGTAGAAACCCAATTTGGGAAAAACCACCAGTAACATGCTACTCTTTTTCATTCTTCTAAAGTTATGCCCTGTGAAAGGTCAACCCTATTAAAGGTTACAATACACCATGTTAAAGGATTTGAATCAGTCTATTTTGAGTGAGCCTTTTTAGAGGACTTTAGACCATTCACTTGGAATGTCACCTGATTAAAGGATTTTAAAATGACTATTAGGTCAACCTTAATCCAAAGGATTTTACCCTAGACTAATACAATTATTACAGACTAACAATAAGAATTGATCTAATAACAACTTACAACTCCAATGTAGACTCTTCTCTAGGTTATTTGATGAGGCAAAACTCTTGAGTCCTTCTCTTCCTTAGGTTCTCACACATGACAACCTTTCTTCATGACCAGTCATTCCTATAAATAGGAAATTAAGATCTTTTGTTGCCCATGCTCCATCGTCCAATTTAAGGTTAGGATAGATTAGGTAGGATATAATGAATCTACTGCTCATTTCATATATCTTCTAGAAACTTCTCCTTGAATCCTCTTCAAATTCACCTCAAAATAGTTTACCTTGGATTTTGTGCCACCAATTCATCATCCTTATCTTCCACCTGCTTCACACAATCCAAGAAAAAAAACTTGTCAGTTCAAATTCATCAAATTCACAATCTTTCAAATAATGTAACAACTCGGTATTAACTTGCTTTTGATGCTTGACATCCTTTGAAAAATTACTCAAAATGAACTAAAGTTTATTGGTGCTTGGCATCAACTAAACTTTACTCAGCATCCATAGTTTTTCTTGACATCTACTAGAGTAGACTTTTACTTGGCTCCAACTATTTTTTGCTTGGCTTGCATTGACTTTGCTCGACACCTACTATCCACTCAATCAAACTTGGTAGAAAAATTTTTATTTAACTTGTTCTTCTATACTTGCTTAGTGTAGCCAACCTTTGTAACCTTAAGTAGATTATCAATACATCATGTTATCATTGTCTTAACTAATTCTTGTACTCCTTTGCATATCATAACTCAACCTTTCCTCTAGGTGCAATTGTTACATCTTTTGATCAAATCCTCTTTATCAATCAAATATGTGATAGTAATTAAATCATATAAGTAGTTGTCATACCAGTAATTAGTAGGTTTGACATCAGTGACAAAGCAATGATTGAGACATATTTATCATACTTCTTCAACAATCTTCTTAAATCTATTCTCAACATATGTATGTATGTATGTATGTATATATGTATCTATATATATATACACATATTTATGTGTGTGTGTGTGTGTGTGTGTGTGTGTGTGTGTGTGTGTGTGTGTGTGTGATCTTGGCACAACAAAAAAACAACAAATCTCCACCAATATTTAGAGCTCTCCACCCTCATTCGGAACTCTCCACCCTCTTTCACACGCAGCTCTCCACAATAAAAAAAAACAAGGAATGATTTATGTCATATTTTATTTTATTTTTATCTAAATTAACTTCACATTGTGGTGTAACTTAGGCATAGGTGTTTGATCCTCAATAGCTTTCATTTCACCATTTCAACATTCAAGTTTTCAAGTTTCCTCTTCATTATATGTTTGGTTCATCAATGATTTCCTCCAATTTGATTACTATATGATCTAGAATGTTATGAAATATTGAAGCCCATAGTAACTTCTCTCATGTCTCCAAAACATGTAGCATAGGTTTAGGGTCCCTTGGCTCCTAGGAATTTGTAGCATAGGTTTAGGGTAGTAACTCCTTACACTCAACTCTTCACTAAAGTTATTCTCACTGCCACAATGAGATTACCTCTAAACCATGTAAAGGATTTTGAAGTGGTTCCCAACCTTGAAACACTCTTATAACATATGAAATGGAAAAGAAAATGCAGATGCAATACATGACAAATTGCACAACATGTTGTCTTTATATATACAGAGAGATCTTTTTTAAGGTGCTTATAACATATTAGTACAATAGAAAAATTGTTCCAGCTGCATACATATTCTAGAATCCAAATAATAAAATAATAAAAATCACTTAACCTATTCTAAGTGACAAGCCATAACCTAGTTGAATTGGTCTAGTTTTTATTAGCTAGATTGATTACAAATTTCTGTAGAACTATCATCAAATTCTAGGTACAATAAAACAAACTATCAGTTGTTCCCAGCTACCATTAACTTGACTAGCCTATTAGACCCATTGATTATTATCAAAAGCTTTTAAACATAAATATAAAAGGAGTGAATTAGGATGTATATAGGTTAACCTTACATTAACTATAAACTACAACACAAAGGTTGCACTAGCATATTATAGTATTGTAATTACAGAAAATTGTTTGATTCACCCAAGTGGGTGTATGATGTGGAAGAGTAGTATTAGGTGATTAAATCTCACCAATAGTTATAGGAGTATAGATACATCAAAATAATTAGAAACAGAACTACATATTTGTTAGAGTGAATAGTTCAAGGGTCTTGATCCCATGGATACAAGTATATTGTAGGTAGCCTAGTAGAGTGGAGTATGCCTCCACTGTGCAGATGCCTTGGACATAGTTAGGTAGCACTTAACCATCCATGTATGTATGTATTATGTATGTATGGATGTAACTATTCTCTAATTAACATTTTCATCCACATGGGGGGGGAGTAGCTGAGCTTGCACCTTCTGTATTACTTTATTTCCATTATTTGCACTCTCTAAATCAAAAGTATATAACTTTATCACTTGTAACTATAATTTTCAAATAGTAGAAACCACAATAGTTTCTTATAATTATTTTTTTCTCTTTGTAAGTTTATAAAATTGAAGCTTAAAAATTAATTGCATTTATGTACATCTTTTTTGAGTTTGATATTTCTCTTTTTACTAACTCACAATCCAAGAATAGTTTTACAAAACACATACTGACCAATTGGAGATTGAGCCAAAAAATTGTAAGAATGATTGTGCCAAAAGAGATTAAAAATTTTGATTGGTGCATGAAAATCATCTTTTTACGCTCTTTTTGGCATAGTTGTTCTTACATTTTATGAATTTGGTGAGAAAAAAATTCCAAGCTAATCAGGTAGGTGATCCAAAATTAAATCATAATTTCTTAAGGCATGTTTCAATACCTTATTTCACATGTTATTGAATGTTATGTTTTTATTTGCTATAGTTAACGAATGTTAAAGGATCAACTAATGTTATATGTTAGCTTTGGACATTATGAGATTATTTTGTGCATACACATAATTGTTTTTTACTTCATGTGATAATGAATGAATGCTTTATTTTATTAATGAATGAATGTGAGATCCATCTATTCTTAGGTACTATTTCTAGGTTGTTGTGCCCGTTCTTAAGCCCAAAATAGATAAATCATGATTTGAAATGAAAACTTGGGTGCTTAACTTAATTAATGAGCACACCAAGAAAAAGACCTTGTGTGATGAAAGATTATATGAATTTCTACATATTTCACCATATAGCAGTGCATTGCAAGTTCACATACATTCTTACATAGACATTTGTGAGCACTATGTGTGTGAAGGCTACATGCAAAAAACATGCAGAAGCAAAAAAGGTCATGATGAAAAAAATTTATGACATGTTTTCCAAGAGCATACACAAGTTCCTCAAGGTGACTTCGTATTATGAAATTTCCATGTTTGCCAACACCACTACTCTTCCTCCATATCTTGTACAAAAAAAAAAATTACCTCCAACATTGCAACCATGTGATAAATGGGAATAGCACATGTCTAAGCCATAACCTAGTTAAATTGGTATAGTTGTTGATTAGATGGCTTGATTACAAATTTTTGTAGAACTATCATCAGATTAGGTACAATAAAATGAACAATTAGCTATTCTCAACTAGTAGGATAAAATACAATTTTCCAAGGTGATAAAATCGCATATGCAAATGCATCACTTGAATGCCAAGGATGAAGTGCATTCTGCAATTTATAACAAATGGTTGGATATAAAAGCTCCATACACTACCCCAACAATTGAAGCCAAGGATATAACCATGCATGTATTAGCACACTTTCCCTACAAGGATCCCAAGTATCTAATGTTGCTATTAATTTGGGCATCACTATATAATCTAGAATGTTATGAAGTACTAAAGCTGGTAGTAACTTCTCCCATGTCTTCAAAAACCATAACATAGGTTCAGGGTCCCTTAGCTCCCAAGAATTTGTAGTAGCTATTCTCACTAGTGGAAGAATAACTTCAGTAAAGAGTTAAGTGTAAGGAGTTGAAGAAGCAAGTTTTGCTTCTATGTTAATGATATAATCAAGAGGCTCATTCCCTTGCAGATGCCATAACCCAGATAAATATATGTATATATTAGCCCAGCTAATCAGAAACTAGACCCATTTAAATGGGTTATGGTTTTTTTCTTTCTAAAAATATCTATTATGATATGTTATTGTAAAATTTCTTGCAAACTCTGCCTATTTTTCTTGGTCTACATGATTTTAATGGAGGATCTTGAGGTAAGTCACTTAGCACCTTAAAAAAGATCTCTTTGTATCTATATACAAACATACATACATACATGTATTTTGTATGTATGTATGTATGTATGTATGTGTATGTATGTATGTATGTATATCTGTATGTATGTATGTATGTATGTATGTATGTATGTATGTGCTCTTGTGATCATTGCATTTTGTTGTCATGCCCTTGTGATCTCTGCATCTCATTATTGTGCCCTTCTGATCTTTGTATATGTATGTATGTATGTATGTATGGATGTATGTATATAAACAAAGATATCTTGGCACAAAAAATAAAAATAAATCTCACTCAACAAGTAGCATGGCCATAGATGTGATAGCAATGCCTATTAGTAAGTAGATTCCTCTTTTTCTCTCTCATTTTTCATGTGTTTATTTCACTGGAACTATTATTTCTTAGGGGGTATTTTTTAATATTGGATTCATTTTATGCAAGAGGCGGTGAGGAAATTCCTAGATGTACTTGTGTGATGAATTGATTGTGAGAAATGAAAATGGACTTACCCTAAGAGTAGCAGGAGGCGATAAGGACATTTCAAGTACTTTAAATATTGATGATTTCTTAAAGATTTTAGATGTTAATGGGGAATTTGGGAAGCTTAACATTAAGCTATGATTGTATGATAACTAGTTGTGTGGATCTCTTGTTTTTAGGCAATGCAGAAGGATGCCATAGTTCAATATGCCATGTCAATTCATATGCATACAACATCAGAAAAAGTTTTAAAAATACCAATAGGTTTGTATTTTTGTTAAAGGTCTTTAATTAGGTATTTTAAGTGATAGAACATCATCAACATTGTTTATGATGGTCTATAATTTTAAAACTTAATAGACCTATTAAATAAATGTAATCATGTTGTGTTTTATCAACTCCACCTATTGTCCATGCATTTGAATGCAATTGCATGTGCATTCTTGATTCAGAGTGGTAGAATTTTATTTTGGATGCGATGGAAAAATGACATGGACCAAAAGATGGGAAAATGATGTCACTTTTATAGGTCTAGAACCTTTTTTTGTACTTTAAAGATTGATCCTTTCTTAAATATTTTTGATGTTAATAGAGAATTTAGATGTTTGGGGGGTAGGAAAATGAGCTTCTATGATGTAGTGCAAGGCATGAGAATCCCCAAAGGAGATGTTATAGCCCCCAGAAAATAACCACACAGTGGAAACACAACACAAGATATGCAATCTAATACCAAATGCAACTCTTTATTCATAAAATAACTATTTACATGCAATGTGTCTGATTGTAAGGCCTTCCAATTTGGGGCCAAATACAAATAGCAATTACAATATTAGTTCTGCAAGATCCCTTAAGATCCAATCCGAACTCTAGCTAGTCCATATCTACACTCTGATAGAAACCTCCAAGGAAGATCTAAACTTTTTCTCGCAAGCCCACCAAGCAATCTCCTTGTTTCTAAATCATAGCCACTAGCTCTTTTCACAAACTTACAACTCCACCATGATCCTGCTATAAACTGCCTCACATTCGGCACTCTATCCATAGACTTAGGAAAACTCACTCCTATACTTCCTCCTTCTCTCCAAGCTTCTACTAAGAAGAGATAACACCTTGAAGTTTAATTACAAATGCTCATATGCCTTGCTTAAATAGGCACTTACCACCCAAGATGTTGCAAACACAACCAATGTGGGATAAAAGGTAAATGCAACTACCTTATAGAAAATATTTAATTTCCAACCAAATACAACTAAGCAACACCATGTGGCCCAACAAATATTAAATGCATGATTTAAGGAAATATCTACAAACTTTTAGAATTCCACCTACACACATTGATAAATGGAATGACAACCATTTTTATTTATTTTTCTATTTATGCCACCTATGCATCTTGAAAATAGAAATTCCTCTTTTCTCCTTTTTCTATTCTTTATTCTTTATTCTTTTTCCTCTAATTTTCATCACTTTCTCTCTCCTCCAATTTTTTTCTCTCTTTATTTTCTAATGCAAGATGCTCCTGTATCATTCTGCCTTCATGTGGTTGGCCCTACTTAGTAGAGAATATTAAACTATTCTCGAAACCAAGTGAAGCTCAACATTAACCTATGATTGTATGACAACTATCTGTGTGAATCTATTGGTTTCAAAAAATACAAAAGGACATCATAGTTCAATATGCAATCTTAATTCACATCCATATGACATTAGGTGGAGCTGAAAAAAATAACAAGTTTGCATTTTTGTTAGAGGTTTTCATAGACCTATTAAATAAATGTAAATGTGTTGGGTTTTTTCAGCTCCTATTGTCCATGCATACAAAACGTAGTTGCACATGAATTCTTGATTTAGAGTGGTAGAATCTTATTTTGGATGGGAGGGAAAAATGATATGCACCAGAAGATGGGAAAATGATGTCACTTTTGCAAGTCTGGAACTTTTTTTTTTACTTTAAAGATTGGTCCTTTCTTAAATATTTTAAATGTTAATGGGGAATTTAGATGTTAAGGGGGTGGGTCCAAATGAGCTTCCAACTTCATGTGGTTGGTCCTGATTAGTAAATTATATTAAACTATTCTTAAAACCAAGCAAAGCTCAATATTAACTTATGATTGCATGACAACTAATTGTGTGAATCTACTATGAGCTATGATAGCATCATAGCTTTTTAGCATTTGCCTCCAATTTTTTTTAATTAATATAGCATGCCATCACTATTATGATGCCCACCTTTGACAGCTAGCCATCAATCGTGCAACATTCCTTCCACATGACCATCACAATTAAGACGGACATTTTTGATGGCTTGTCATGGGTCCCATAGCATTTCTATTGCAAACACATAATCATTGTGATTGTGTCTTCAATAGCTTTCTATCATAATTAGGACTATAAAAATGAACTCTTTGCTAGTGACTCAACCCAATTATGATTGTTGTGTCCATCACTTTTGTGATGGTCACCCTTTCTATCACAAATTGTGATGATAAAACTTTAATGACCATATATCGGGAGCCAATTCCTCTTTTTTTCCTTTAGGTGATGTGTATCCATCAAAATTGTGACTGTTTGCCATCATAATTTGGGCCCAAATGTAATAGTACCTGCAATCAATTATCGATGTGCTCTCCACAAGGCATGGCTCAAAGAGACCATTGTTAGGAAGAAAAGGAGATATAAAGAAGCAGCTCCATCGAAGGCCTTGATCACATAGGCCACCTCTTTTCATCCATCCAAGAAGACTAAGAAGAAGAAGACAATTGTTGTATTAGCCACTAATTTAGCTATTGTGCAGTTGTTGGTAGAGATCATCAAGCTACAAAAGGAAGGTAGATTTCATGACCTTTCCAAAGATCTCTTCTAGATTAGAATAGTGGATCTTGGCATCCTAGTTCATGACTCCATGGTGAGCATGTGGAAGTCTACCAACAAGAAGATTGAAGATAAGTTGGAAGAACTTAGATGGTGTGGAACACCCTAGGGTTTTACTCCAAGCCCTAGTTCATTTTTGTGCTTGTGGTCAAGGAGTGGATTATATCAAATAAAGATCCATTGAATAAGAATTTTGATAACTTTAGTCTAGTTCATTCAATATTTGTAAGTTCACAACTAGATAATTGGTTAAATTCACTAACCATGTGAAGTTGTACAACAGTCAAAGTGAAGGTTTAGTATGATCACAAGAATTAGCAAGATCTAGCATGGAAGATGTGAAAAGTGGTGAAAGAGGTTAGAACAAGGGTTAGTGCATGATCATGACCATCAAAGGTTAGCATCAAATGAGACATGAAAAAAATGTGAAATAAGTTAAAGTGGAATCTAAGCACATGTTCAAAACTTCAAAAGACTAACAACTCTAGAAGCCTATGAAGTTGCGAAGGAAGGAAAGATGATTGTTCATGTTGTTGTAACTATATGAGGTCAAGTCAACTAAATCATGGTGAAGCAGAAATGAATAGTAAAGTAGACCATTTCACACCATCACAAACAAGAAATGCTAAGTTTGGCTAATAGTAGTGAAGTACCAACTAAAGGTAGAATAGACCATTTCAGATTATCATGAATAGAAGATGTTAAGTCAACAAAGCAACAATGAAGTCGCAATAAAAGAAATAACTAAAGGTAGAATAGATCATTTTGCATCATCGTCAATAGAAGATTTTAAGTCAATAAAGCAACAATGAAGTCACAATCAAAGGAGATGAAGGTTGCCACATCATCACGTCTGTCAATGATTAACCATGGAGTAAGCTAGCTAAGGTGAAACTAAAGGTAGAATAGATAAATTTGCTTCATCATGAACAAAATATGTTAAGATAGAAAAGTAGCAGTGAAGTAGTGACTAAAGGAAATGAAATGATTTCGCAAGGTCATAACTTAAGAAAACCATCATTTACAAGGTTTTAGGAGTCAAGAGATAGTTAAGGAGAATAGTTTCCAAACTGCACAAGTCTACATTCACATGGTCACAAGGTAGAGTAAAGCAGTCAAGAAAAGAGGTGTGAAGCCACAACTAGTGTTCGCAGCATCACAACGATGAAGCAAACAATTAAAGGATAAGTTGCAAAGGTGTGAAAGTATTAAGAAGATAGCTAGGTGCAACATCACAACATAGAATTTAGTTAAGGAAGAAAGAAGTGTGAAGAGGAAAGAAATACTTTTTCAAAATGTCACAGCCAAAAAATTCAAGAAAAAAGAAAGAATACATGGAGAAAGGAAAAAGGACATGTCAACCAAGAAATAGTTACAAATGAAGAAATAATTTGTAGAGTCAAAGAAGATAATTGAATGCCAAATCTTGATGATTTTCTAAGTGAGCTAGCATGGAGATAAAAAGCTAAAGGTTCTTAGATGGTGAGGGAGGAGTTGGAAGAATAGGAAAATTAGTTGTAAAAGCATTGTAGAAGCATTGTAGAAGCTAGCAGAGAGTAAATTTCCAATATATGGAAGTTTTCTTGAGTATAATGTAATTTTTTGAATTTAATAAAAGATAGTTCCAATGTGTTAATTAGTTTCAATCTATAAATTGTTCTTTGTTGGTATAGCCTAGTAGATTAGAATTGCGATTCGTAGGACTAGCCAAATAAATGGATTCTTCTCTACCTATGTGCTTAGTCAAATGGACTTCTGGAGTCGAGAAGAATCCTCTATACATATGTTATTTTCTTTTCAATTTGTGTGTGTGTTGAAGCTAGCTCAGAATTCAAGCAAGGCCTAGGCAAGCAAGACATGTCTTGGTTAGGAAACTTGTAGAGAGAGAGAAGAACTGAGAGGAAAGTGCATGATTATTTTTTATCAGTCATGAGAAGTTGTGGTTTGATACTCTTTTCGGTGGGTAGGAAGCCTTGAGAAGGGGAATAGATTAGTTCCTCTAGTACTAGGGTTAGGTAGTGAGTCTAAGGAGTTCTAGAAGAAAGTAGAAATCAAGGTAGAAGGAAACCTCCCCATTAAAATTGTATCAGAGCCATAAGATTTGTGGCATATGTGATGTTTTGTATACTCTTGAATCTATTGGGTCTTTAAAGATCATGACCAATGTTGAATTGGCTAAGGAGGTAGATGAGCAAAAGAAACTTCTAGAAGAGAAGACTAGGATGCTCGATGAGGCCATAGAGGAGATGAAAGACACGTTAAAAGAGGTAGAAGACATGGCACAAGAAAAAGAAGGTGAATACCTTAGTAGAAATCTAGGAAAGGAAAAATTAGAGGATGAGATACAAGAACTAGATCTACCATTGGGTCCAAGAGAACCATTCCTCAGAGATCTTAAAGCATTGGGAGGAAAGAGTCTATAAAAAGTCTCATTCTTCCATGACAAGATGGACACTAAGGTGGTCCTAGAATGGATTGAGAGTATAGAAAATTACTTTGAATGTGAAGGGATAATAGAGGCACAAAAGTGAGATTTGCAAAATCTAGATTGAAAGGATAGGCACTTACTTGGTCGAAGTTTGTGCAAGAAGAAAGAGAAAGTGAAGAAAAGAATCCCATAGCTAGTTGGAAGGGTATGTTGGAAAATATAAAATAAACTTATTTTCCAAAGGATTATGAGAATTAGTTAGACAAGCAGAGGTAGAATTTTAAGAAAAAGGATCTTTATGTGGCTACCTACACTAAAGGGTTTCAAAAGTTGGCTCCAAGGTCGAGGGTACAAGAAGCAAAGAGCATCAAGGCGACAAGCTATCTGAACAGCCTTAAGTGGTCTATTCAAGATGAGTTGAGCTTGTTTAGTCTCACCACATTACAAAAAAAAATTCAAATGGCTAGGAAAATGGAAAATAATTTGATGAAAAAAGGGGACTCAAGTTCCAAAAATAGAGGCAGAGGTAGAGAATTCAAAGGAGGCTCTAGAGGAGGTTCTAGTGGGAGGACTAATGAGCAAAGAAACTATTGTCATTCCAAGTGGAATGAGAAGACTAGTGAAAATAGCTAGAGAGGTAGCTCAAATGGAGGAAGAGGGTCTAACAATGGTAGTAGAGGTAGAAATAGAAACAACAACAACAACAGAGGCTCACACTTCAACAATATGAAATGTTACAACTTTGGCAAGTTGGGGCATCCTGCCTATAGATGTCTAGAGAAGTCATCAACATTATCTAATGGAGAGAAGAAGATTAACTACATCTATGAAGAGAACAATCTTAGAGTAGGAGAGGGTGATCTTGATGTAGAAAAAGGTGAGAATCTCATGTTGAGGAGAGTCTTAGTAAAAGAACCTATAAAGGAGGAACCCAAGTAGAGAAAAGCATTGTTTAGAACCACTTGCAAAATATTAGGCAAGGTTTGTAAGGTGATTATAGACTCAGGGTCTATTGACAATTTCATGTCAAAGGAAGTCATATAAAAGCTTGGATTAGCAAAGATACTACATGTGTGTCCTTATAGAGTGACTTGGTTGAACAAAGGGTAGAACATCCTAGTGAATGAACAAGTATGGGCAGACAAAACTATTGGGAAGTATCAAGATAAAATTCTATATGATGTACTCCCCATGGATGATTGTCATCTATTGTTGGGAAGGCCTTGGTAGTATGATAGAGAGGTAGTACATCATGGGAAGGAGAATGAATATTCTTTCAAGAAGGATGGAGTCACTTATAGGATACAATCCATAGTGGAAGAACAAAAGAAAGAGAAGGCTACTGCCAAAACACATTTGATGAGTCAGAAAGAATTCCTAAAAGATCTAAAAGAAGAATAAGTTGGGTTTGTTGTCATGTTGAAGCCTAAAGAAGAAGAGGTAAAGAAACCTAGTGTTCTACCAGTAGAGGTACAAGTTGTGTTGGATTAGTTTAGGGATATCATTTGTGATGGTACACCATCCACACTACCTCCACACAAAGTGGTAAGTCAAGAAATTTATTTTGTGCTAGGAGCTTCATTGCCAACCAAAGTTGCATACAAGATGACTCCTAAGTGGAACAAGGAGATTGCTAGGCAGATTCAAGAACTGCTAGATCATGGATTGATCAAGAAGAGCATCATCCCATGTGCAATACCAGTTGTGCTAGCAAAAAAGAAAGGAATTAAGTGGAGACTTTGTACTAATTCTAGAGAAATAAATAAGATAACCATAAGATATAGGTTTCCTATTCCTAGAATAGAAGATTTGATGGATTGTCTAGGTAGTGCACAATATTTTTCCAAGATTAATTTAAAAAGTGGGTACTACCAAATTAGAATAAAGGAAGGTGATGAGTGGAAGACAACCTTAAAAACCACCAAAGGGTTAAATTAATAGTTAGTCATGCCATTTGGTCTTTCAAATCCACCAAGCACATTTATGAGACTGATGAATAAAGTATTGAAGTATTAAATTGGTAATTTTGTGATAGTTTACCTAGATGATATTCTGGTTTATAGTAAGAGCAAGGAAGAACATCTCAGACATCTAGAAATTGTCTTAAGAAGATTGGAAGAAGAGAAATTGACCATAAACCTTGAAAAATGTGAATTCGTGAAAGAAGAACTAGTCTACCTTGGATTTGTCATATTGCAGGATAAGTTGAAGATTGATGAAGACAAGGTCAAAGAATTTCTAACTTGGCCTACACCAAAGACAAGTACAACTATCAAAAAATTTTAGGGATTGGCCAAATTTTATAGCAAGTTCATCAAAAACTTTAGTGAGATATATGCTCCTATTATGGACACTATCAAAGGAGGAATGAAGACAAAGTTTGTGTGGACAAAAAGCGCAGATGCAAGATTTGAAAGATTGAAGGAAGAGGTAGCTACTAAACCAATGTTGGTACTACCTAGCTTTGAGAAACTATTTATAGTAGTGTGATGCAAGAAGGATTATTGTTGGAGCAATCTTAAGTTAGGAAAGAAGACCTATTGCATTTTTTAGTGAAAGATTGAATGAAGAAAAATCCAAGTATTCTTCCTATGATCTTGAATTATATGCATTAGTGCAAGCACTCAAAAAATTGAGACATTATTTGTTGCCTAAGGAATTTTTAGTATTCACAAACAATCAAGCCTTAAGCTTTATCAATTCATGGGAGAAGCTAAGTTTGAAGCACATTAAATGGATGGAATTTTTTTACTCATATACTTTCACCATTAAGCACAAGAAAGGTATCAGTAACAAAGTAGCAGATGCATTAAGCAAAAGATTGCTAATAGTGCACGAGATATAATTGAAAATCATTGGAGTAGACAAATTCAAAGAACCCTATGTACGAGATGAAGATTTCTTAAAAGTTTACAAGGTATGCTCATATTTTAAGAATCATTTTC
The DNA here is from genome assembly GCA_028749045.1 of Cupressus sempervirens. Classification (NCBI taxonomy): domain Eukaryota; kingdom Viridiplantae; phylum Streptophyta; class Pinopsida; order Cupressales; family Cupressaceae; genus Cupressus; species Cupressus sempervirens. The sequence goes on from CM053790.1 coordinate 796,624,055, forward strand.
ATAGTGTGTTTGCTAATTATACATTACATAATGGTTTATTGTTTAACGACAATCAGCATTGTGTTCCAAAAGGTTCAATAAGAGAGAACCTTAACTAATAAACACATAATGGATGTTTGAGTGGACACTTTGGATTGAAAAAAACCCTAGAGCTTATAAGTAGATATTATTATTGGCCTAAGATGTAGAGAGATGTGAGAAAGTATGTCAAACAATGTAACATTTGTAAGAAAGCAAAAGGAACCTTATCAAATGCTAGTTTGTACGAACCATTACCCATACCTAATAGACCTTGGGAATGTCTAAGTATGGATTTCATTATGGGGTTGCCTAGAACTAAAAGAAGTTTTGATAGTATGTTTGTACTACTGGATAGGTTCAACAACATGAGTCATTTCATACCATGTAAAACCACTCATGATGCAAGCTACATAGCATAGTTGTTTCTCAAAAGAGTAGTTAGAATTCATAGATTACATATCAGTATAGTGTCTGATAAGGATGTTAAGTTCATGGGTCATTTTTGGAAAACATTATGGAGAAGATTGGGAACAAATTTTTTCCACAACTCTACATACCATCCTCAGACTGATGGTCGAATTGAAGTAATTAGCATAGTACTTGGAAATCTTCTCAGATCTTTAACAAAAGAATATGGGAAGACTTGGCATCAAGTTATATCACAAGAAGAGTTTTCTTACAATGATAGTATCAACAGGACTACTAGTAAGGTCCATTCTAGAATGTTTATGGAAGATACCCTAAAGGAGTTTGTGAACTCAAAGAAATGAAAAAGCATGGATCAATCAATGGGCATGCTAACATTTTTTCTCAATCTATGAAAGAAATACATTATCAGGTCAAAAAAACTTTGATAGAGGCAAATCAGAAATTGAAGAAAAAGTTGATGAAGGAAGAAGAGATGTGCAATATCAAGTTGGAGACTTGGTATTAGTGCATCTGAATAAATCTAGGTTACATAAAGGAATGCCTAGAAAATTACAAATGAGAAGAATTGGTCCCTATGGAATTCTAGAGAAATATGGATAGAATGCTTATAAACTTGATTTACCAAAGGAGTTAGGGTCATCACCTATATTCAATGTGAAACACCTAATTTCCTACAAAGGACCTAAGATTCCAAAACATACTTAGAAAGTAGAAATGCAGAAAGATGTCCAAGAGATCAAAATACCAATATAGAAAAAATTGCAGGCAGAAAAGATACTAGATTCTAGACTAAAGAAAATGATAAGGCATCAATTATACATGGAGTATCTCATTCAATGGAAAGGGTTACCAAATGTGGAAGCTACAGGGATCAATGAAGAAGACTTCAAGAAATAAGGCATTAGTCTGGCATTGCTACTAAATAAGCCAGCTTAATCTCTTTTCACAGAGGGGGAGAATGGTGTAGAGCACCCTAGGGCTTTACTCCAAGCCCTAGTTCATTTTTGTGCTTGTGGTCAAGGAGTGGATCACATCTAATAAAGAGCCATCAAATAATTAACTTGGGAACTTTAGTCTAGTTCATTCAATATTAGCAAGTTCATATCTAGATAAGCAGTTAAGTTCACTAACCATGCAAAGTTGTGAAATAGTCAAAGTGAAGGTTTTGCATGATTACAACAGTCAGCAACATGTAGCATGGAAGATGTGCAAAGTGGCAAAAGATGTTAGAATAGGGGTTAGCACATGATCATGATCTTTAAAGGTTAACATCGAATAAGACATGTGAAGATGAGAAAATAGTTAAAGTGGAAGAAAAGCACACGTTTACAACTAGAAAATACTAGCAACTCTGGAAGCCTACCAAGTTGTGAAGGAAGGAAAGATAATTATTCACGTTATCATAATTGCATGAGGTCAATGTTGGCCAAAAATGTCTTCCCATTGAGGATTGATTTCAAATATTTAAATGCACCCAATGATCACAAAAGCCAATTTTATATTATATTTTAAACCCCAAAGCTATGACAAGATGGTACAGTCCTGATTTTATGATAGCTCATGTGTTAGAGGATCTTTGGGTGAATCAAGAAATAATAAGATTCTATGAGGCTCCTATTGGTTGAGTGGTCAGGTTTTCATAACATTACAAATATTTGAAAGATTGTAAGCCAAAGGAAGGGTCTTACCTAATGTTATGACAATAAGTGATCGTAAGATCGTAGGTACCACAAGGATGTGTTCCAACACCATGAGAGTCAATGATCTATTAGCATTCTTTTAACACCCACATTTTAAACTTACAAATCAACCCCATCAAGTAAATCTCTTATTGGTATGTTTTACTAATTATGATGTTGTAGATATGACTTGTGACAAGACAGTGTTTGGAGGAAGCACTAAACCTGAATCCTAATCCTTAAAGTTCATAAGGTTAAGATCAAATTTTCAAAGCATGAGATATAGTTCAAATATACATGGCACTTGGTTCAAAATTAAAATTAAAGTTCAAATTATGACTTGTAGTTTCAAAGAACATCCTCCAAGCCCAATTTCATGAGCATGAGTTGTCAGTTCAGATAATGAGACCATCAGTTTAGAAGGTCAGATGCATATTTTAGAATTATAAGCTTTTCCAAAGTTCAAATGTGAGTTCAGGGTTCAAAGTTCAAAATGAAGATTCAAGTTTTTTTTATTGGAAATGATTGAAACGATCATAAGAAAAGTTGTTGGAATGATATATGGAAATGGTAAAGAATGTTCTCAATCATTGTTTTTTCATTGATGTCAAACTTGCTACTTGCAGGAATGACAATTGCTTTAGTGATCCAAATACTATCAATTAGTTGATTTTCAAGGAGGAGGCAATCAATAAGATGTAACTAGAACACCTAGAGAAAGGTTGAAGTTAAGATGTTGTAATGAAGTACAAGGATCAGCTAAGCCATTGATGAAAAAGTGTGTTGATGACATACTATAAGACATGGAGAATTGGCACACTAAAACATATCAAAGATGTAAGGTTTTAGCTAAGACATTTGTAAAGCTCAACTAAGTTCATTAGAGAGAAGGAGATGAGCAAGCTAGTATGTTCCGAGAAAATTCCTAGTAAGTGCCAAGTAAACTTCAAGTGTCAAGCAAGTTCAAGTGTCGAGCGATATCGAGTGCCAAGCAGAGATAGGTGTCGAGCAAGTTCAAGTGTCGAGTGATATCGAGTGTCAAGCAGAGATAGGTTCCAAGTAACACAGAGATGCTGAGCACCAGTAAAACCAATAGTGTTGAGTAACACAGAGATGCCAAACACCAGTAAATCAATAATGCCGAGTTGCTGCATTATTTTGAAAATCGAAGATTCACCAGATCTAAGCTGACAAGGTTGTTATCTAGAAGTTTTTGAATTAAAATGGAAGATAAGAATGATGAGTTGGTGGCAAAGAACACCATGTAAAACATTTTTAAGAATACAACTGACGAAGTTTGAAGATAAGAACAAGATATGAGGTAGATACATTGTATCCTACCTAATCCATTCGAAACCCTAAAATTGGAAAGGTAGAAATGAGCTGCAAAGGCAAATTAGATTTCTATTTAAGGAGTCATAAGTTAATGAGAGAGAGAGAGAGAGAGAGAGAGAGAGAGAGAGAGAGAGAGAGAGAGAGAGAGAGAGAGAGGTAGTCAAGCATGAAAGCATGAAATGTTGAAGGAGGTGCTAAGGAGATAAGAGAGCATAGAGACTCTATTTCAATAAGAAGACCCCTGATATGGATGCATTGGTACAATGAGTTAGAAGACTCAAGGAGACAAAGCTTGAGAAGAAGTCAGCAGTCAGAGCTGAAGTATTTGAATCCAAGCATTAGGATTGAATTGAAAGTGTGATCTGAAATCTGCAAAGTATGTTGTAAGTTATATAAGATCAAAAGATCATTATCGTTACTTTCTAGCAATTGTAACAGTAAAGTTTAAATCCTATGGACTCAGGTTGGTTTAATAGTCATGAGATAAATCCTTTAACAGGGTGACATTCCAAGTGAATGTTCTAAAGTCCTTTAACCAGGCCCATTCCTAACAGTTTGGTGAAATCCTCTAACAAGGTCACATTTAACAGTGTTTTGTAAGCCTTTAACAGGGCAGGCTTTTAATAGGGCATCACTTCAGAAGAGTGAGAATCAAGTAGCATGTTACTGGTGGTTTTTCCCAAATTGGGTTTCCATGTAAATCATTGTGTCATGTGTTGATCTTGCATGTTTTATCTTTGCATGTTGATTTACTGTAACTTGCTAATATAGTTGATTTAAAAGTTTGGATGGATGAAAAGTGTATGGATTCATAAAAACTAGTGAAAAAGTATTAATAGGGAATTTGGACCTTGAATAACTAATTCACCCCTCCTCTTAGTTATTCTAAAGAATTCTAACAATTGGTATCAGAGCCTTACTGCTGACTTAGTTTAAAGGAACTATAAGTAGAAAAGATCAAAATGCCTAAGAGAGAAGTTCCCAAGCTCAATAAAGACAACTTTGTTGCATGGCAAAGCTTGATGAAGCTACATCTTGGATCCATAGTGTAGTGCCTACCCCTAGTTCACATTTTGTTTTATTGCCAAACTCTTTTAGGCCAGTTTTATACTTGATGTTTAGTAGCATTACTTTCAGATTATCAGATGTTGTTTTACACTCAATTTATTATATGATGAGATGACTTGGTACTCTATATTTCATGCATGTATGATGATTATTCAATGTTTTCAATTATCAATGATGATTAGTTATATGGTTTATTATCACATGTGCTTTCTTATGGATACTTACCCCATACTGCATGTGTATGGTGTGCGTGTTTGTTTTCTTTATGTATGGTGTTTCTGATGTGGTTAAGGAAGGGAGTCGTAGTCACCTGCTAGTCAGGATCTACACGATGCACCACTTCCTGCCATTGTCTGTTTAGCTTAGAATATTGTGTCTGTACATGCATGGATTTTATGCAGGTTGCAGGTACCGGGTATCGACTTCCCTGAATTGCCAGGATGAGCGTACCCTATCGCATTATCTCAATGGTAAGAGAGGGGAGATAAACTCTTAAGTCCAAATCCTAAACCCTTCAGCCAATTGTCCTAATTGATAATTAGGGCAAGTATCTGAGTTAAGTCCCCTCTGAATGCATCAAATGATGTTATTTCGTGATTATAACCCTTTTGTTTGATTTAGTATGTATTTTTCTATGATGGGTTTTCGTATGTTGCTTTATGAGTCCTTGATGTATTTTCTATTAATTAAGTTTAATTAAAAGGATTAATTAATGATTTAATTTAATAGAAAATTATTATGATATTTTAATATTTAATTATATTGAATTAATTGATAAATTAATTAAATAAAAAGAATTAAATTTGGAAATAAAAATTTTAAGTATAATTTTAGAATGTGATAATATTTATTTAATTTAATAATAATATATATTTAGAGTTCATTTTTAAATAAATGCTAAATATTATTATTAATTGAATTAATAAATATTTTGTCAATTAAAGTTTCTTAAATAAATTAAAAGTGGAAAAGATATTAAATTATTAAAGGGTTCTAGATCGCATGATCTAAGCATGAGTTTAAATATAATAGAAATTAATTAAAATGATTAATTAATGATTTAATTTAATAGAAGATTATTATGATATTTTAATATTTGATTATATTTAATTAATTGAGAAATTAATTAAATAAAAAGAATTAAATTTGGAGATAAAAGTTTAAGGATAATTTAGAACATTATAATATTTATTTAATTTAATAATAATATATTTAGAGTTCATTTTTAAATAAATGCTAAATATTATTGTTATTTAAGTTAATTAAATATTTTATGAATTAAGTTCTAAAATAAATTAAAAAGTGAAAATATATTAATTATTAAAAGTTGTAAGATTGCATGATGCGAGCATGTGTTGAAAATAAAGAAATTAATTAAAAAGATAAAATAAGAGGAAATTATAATGTTATTTTAATTTCATAAAGTGCGCATGGGATTAAAAGTAATAAAGATTAAAAATAGAAGTCAAGTGGAAAAATTAAATAAAGTTATTTAATGATTCATTTAATATGCATTAAAAAGATAAAGCAAAGATTAATAAAAGATAATTTTGAGTTAACTCAGTTGAGCAAAGAGTGCTCTCGGGTGAACGCACAATTAGTGCCCCGATTTGAGGAGAAAACTCCTTATCACAACTTTGGGGTTCATTTTTGGGGGACACGAATTTGGACCGTGAATTTTGGAGACAAGAATTTTGGAGAGAGTTTTTGGAAGCAAATTTGAGGAGAATTCTAGGAAGGATTTTCAGAAGAAAGTTATTGAAGAGAAGCGAGTCCTCTTACAGTTTTGGGGATTGCATGTTAGCATCAGGTTCAGGTAGGGTCTGGTATTTTGACCCCTAAATGATTTAAGAAATTTAATATGATTTGTCTACTTCATGATTGTAAGATCTTGTCTTCTCGAATGTGTGAATTATTCGTTCTAGATCTGTTGCTATTCGATTTCATCTGTAAACCTAGATTGGAAAAACTATTCAAAAAACCTCATTCATAGGTAAAAAGGGAAATTGGATTAAATCGGGTTTTGGGTTGAATTAAATAGAATTGAGAAATTTAAATTTGGAAGGAGTTTGAATCTTTGGAAATGAAAATTTTAAGATGAAATTCGGATGGTAAATCGAATTTAGATAGTAAATTCGATTGGTTGATTGTTTTCTTCCTATCAGAGATTTGCTAGGTTTTCACAAAAGAAAATATGTTTATATAAAAAAAAATTAAAATAAAAAAAAAAATCTATTTAAGACAAGAATTTGTTTTATTAATATTTTTCTTGAATTTATAAAAAACTAATTTAATAAAATGTTTTGTAAAAATATTCATTACAAGAAAAATATTTATTTTTAAAAAGAAAATAATATTTTTAAAAAAAAAAAAATTTGGGTGGGGGCTATTCGACGCACCCCACCCACCTTTTTACTACCGCCGGCAGTCTGCTGGCGCAGGGACTACGTCAGTAGGCCTGCCGCGCTGGCCTGTTTGAAAGGCCGATGGCCTATAGTATTATATAAAGTTTTATTTATTTTTTTAATTTGATTTTAATTATTATTTTTAATGATATTTTAATAATTCTTAATTATTATTTAAATTATAATTATTAGCAAAGTTTTAATATTGTTTAATTAATTTAAATAATAATGTATTTAAAATAAGTTTATTTTATTTAATAAAATTATTAGTAATTATATTATTATTAATAATTGATAATTCTAGAGTTGGTAATATAAGAACTTAGTTGATTATCATTAGTTAATTTAACTAAACATTAGTTTAATTAAAATTAACCATTGATGAATATAGTTAAATGAAAATTGTAAATCTATAAATTACTTATTTATTTTGATAAGTATCTTGTCTTTAGATCATTTTAGAAAATTGTTTTAAAACCAAATTAGGGTTTTAGCTTGATCCTAATTAAATATAAGAATAGGTTAAGGGATATATTGTAAATCATAAGTACCTAGATTATACACTAGAAATGAGAATAGAAACCCGTACATTTGAATTAACATTATATTATTAAGATTAAATCAAATTGTGAGACTATTCTATATTTCTATGTGTTATCTGTATTATGGGGTGTTTAGGTTGTTACCAGAGGCTCGGGGTTGTGAATGTGATGTTATGATGATTTGGTCTCGATCTTTCTTAATCCGACCTGGTAATGTGAAGGAGTGCTCTATGACATGATTGTATTTACTGTTTGTTATTGCTTTCTAGTTTCCTGGTATGAAGCTGAAGTGTATGTATATAAGATACCTGACTTAACCATTTTTGAGTCATCGATCAGTTATATTGGATAACCATTTTTGAGTCATCGATCAGTTATATTGGATAACCATTTTTGAGTCTCGATCAGTTATATTTGATAACCATTTTTGAGTCTCAATCAGTTATACTTGGATTGCTTTCGGTCGCTTGAGAGGATTGAAGTGTTTGGTATGTTCTTGATGATGTCATGTGTTGACTTGACCATTTTGGAGTCTTTGATCAGTATTGTGATTTATCATTGATGCCTCCAGTTGCTGATAGAGAACTGTTGTGATCATATGATTATTATTTGATGCTTACCCGTTGCTCATGAAGAACTGATGTAATTTTTGTGGCTTATCTTTTATGATGTTCTTCAGTTGCTTGTATAGGACTGAGGTGATTTTATTATGATTCTTTGATTTGTGATTTCATGAGCCTAGGGTAGGTTATCTATGTGTAGTGTCGGGAAGTGGCTTGCAATGGGGATCGGGGCCCTAAGAGGCTGCCTAGAGTAACCCATTGTAAGTTGTTTTAACAAGTGAAAACATCTCACCTAAATACTGACTTAAATGAACCTAATAAGATAATTGTATGTTCTCTCCCATGCCTTGAGTGCTAGTACAAGCTAGGATGGGGTAGAGAGAACGCTTGGTTACGACCTTGCATTTCGCAGTATGCCTCGTCAATACGAGAGGATACTAGTGGCCGCAGGGATCACTAGGGACCCGGGATTCCTAAGAGATTGCTCGGGTAACTTCTACGTGACTTTTGCGATGACACTTTCCCACTTGCATAGTAGGTTTCCTACGTGTCTTTGTGGTGCCTCTGGGTCTAGATGTCGTTCTATGTTGGAACCTTTGAGTTAGTATACTTTTAAGATTTCCCAAACTTAGAGAGTACTTGTGTTTTGTGTTTTGATACCTTGTTTGGGACTTGAGACTATCTCCTCAGCGCGGTGGGAGTGGACCATTTAGGTTCCACGCGGTCGGGTGGTATTGCTTTTACTCTTACTATTGAGATCTGTTCCATGGTCACTGTGGCTGGAGTTGTCATGATTGGCATTTACCTTCATTATGTTCTTGGATTATTAGGATGGATGGTTAGATTTTATGATAGATGTTTTATCATTATGGATGTATGGATGTATCAGGTATGTTATTAGTTTCATTTATTCTACTGTACTTTGTATCATGGATTTGAGGATGATGTATCTTTATCTTTACATATGTATATTCTTTTAAGCCTTTCATACCCTGTGACATGTATAGTGGATGATTGAGCATTCCGAATTAATTTTCCAAGAGGCATTCAGAGAAAATGTATATTATGGACATTGGACTTTTTGATTATTCTTTCATATGTATGTGTCAGTTGTTAGACTTAGAATTAATTAAATTTAAATGTGACTCAACGTCTTGGGATCCTTAAGGAATGTAACTTGTGATGTATGTTTGTTGATGATTACATGTTATTGCTTCCGCTACTATGTGTTTGATGTGTATGTTATACATTCTTACTTTTTATAAAAAAAAAATGTTTATCAAACTTAGTGAAACTCTAGGTTAATTCTTTTGGATCCCTTGGCGGGGCATTACACATAGGAGATTATGCCCAAAATTCAATTGTCACTAAACATGTAGATCCAATAGGTGCTCCTACTGCAGAAGATATGAAAAACAAGCAAGAACACAGCTAGAAATTGCCTCTGCACTCAGCTATGCTGAATTTGATGATATCAAAGGATGTGATACTGCATTCAAAATGTGGAAAGCCCTATCAAACATCTATGGAGGAGATCAGAATGTACAGAGAGCAAAAAGAGAAAGTCTCAGAGGAAAGTTTGATGACATGAAAATGGAGAAAAATGAGAACGTTGCTCAGTATGGTGCAAGAATAAAGGAAGTGGTAAGTGCAATAAGATGCTTGAATAGTCAATTAGATGAAGACATTGTTAATAGTAAGTTCTTAAGAACCTTGCTTCCTATCTATACTATTAGAGTATCAGCAATACAAGAGCTAAGATGTATACCAGGAAACAATCTAAGTTTTGAAGGAATAATAGGTAGACTCACTACATTTGAGTTATCTAATTTTGACAACTACAGACCAGAGAATGTTGAATTTGCCTTTAAGGCCAAGTTATCACTGAAAGATGCTGAATAGGTGAAATCAAAGAAAGGAAGAAAAATGAAGTATGTATCCAGTGACAGTAGCACTGATGAGGAAGATGTAGAACAATTGGAAGCATTGCTTGCTAGAAGATTTCACAGAGGTAAAGGAAAATTCAAAGGTAAGATGCCTATCATTTGTTTCAATTGCAATGAAGTAGGTCATATTGCTGCAAGGTGTCCACAGAAAAAGGATTACAAGGAAAGCAACAAAAACAAATTTTGAAGAGATGATGACAAGAGAGATTACAAAGAAAAAGGTAAGAAGTGTTACATTGTTGAAGAAAATTTTGATGATAATGATGATGAAGTTGTTTATGTAGCCATGAAGGATCAATCTGATGAAGAAGACACCATAGCATTGGTAACATATATGAACAAGAATGACAGGTGGATCATAGACATTGGATGCTCACATCACATGACAGGAGACAAAAGTAAGTTTGTTAACTTTACTCAATATGATGGAAATAGTGTTAGATTTGGTAATGATGCTCCATGTCAAATCAAAGGAAAAGGTTCCATTAAGCTCATAGAACAAATTTCATGTGATAATGCATACTATGTTGAAGGATTAAACTACAATTTGGTGAGTGTCTCACAATTAGACAATATAGGATGCAAAGTGGAATTTGGAAACAAAACTGCAAAAATCTATGATACTGATGGTAAACTGATAGGAAAAGGAGATCAAAAAAGGAGTAATCTATTTTACCTTGATATGGATAATGTTTCTTGTTTTATTGGAAAATTTGATGATGAATGGTTGTGGCATAGAAGATTATGTCATGTCAACTTTGACAATCTGGTCAACATCAATAAAATGAAGAAAGTCAGAGGTCTACCAAAATTGAAGAAGCCTGATAATATCATGTGCAAACAATGTCATCTAGAAAAGATGACTAAGTCAAGTTTCAAAAGAAAAAACTATACATCTAAAGAAGTACTTGAATTAGTTCATACTAACTTATGTGGTCCAATGGAAGTACAAAGCTATAGAGGAGATAAATACATAATGTTGTTTGTTGATGACAATTCCAGGATGATGACTGTTATATTTTTAAAACAAAAATCTGATGCTTTTCAAATGTTTAAGTGGTATGTGGCTAGAGTTGAAAAGGAAACAGGAAAAAGCTTGAAATGCCTAAGATTAGACAGAGGTGGTGAATTCACATCAAATGAATTCGAGATATTCTGTAATGATAAAGGAATCAAAAGACAAACGTCAGCTCCTAGAACTCCCCCACAGAATGGAATTGCTAAAAGAAGAAACAGATCTGTGATTGATTGTGCTAGAACACTAATGATGGAAAAGACTGTTGCTCTAAAATACTAGAGAGAAGCTGTAAGTGTAGCTATACATACACTGAACCGAGTACAAGTCAAGAAAGGTACAAATACTACACCTTTTGAATTATGATATGGCCACTCACCCAATGTAAAACATTTCAAACTGTTTGGTTGTAAATTTTGTATCCTTAAAGATGCTAGAAATGGAAAATTTGATGCAAAAAGCGATGAAGGCATATTCCTTGGTTATTCCACTAGAAGTAAGGCATACAAGTGTTTGAATATTAACACTAATAAAATTGTGGAAAGTGCAAATGTAAATTTTGATGAGCACACAGAAGTCCAAGCTGAAGTACCAAAGAAAATGGAAGAGTACAGAACCTTTGTGTATTCTTATGAAGGAATGACTGTTGATAAGGATGATGTCAATCAAATTGAAAATCAACAACAAGTATCAGTTTCAGTTGAGTCACAACCAATGAATGCTAAGTTGCATTCAGAAGCCGAGTTGCAGAATGAAGAAAATGCACAATCTGATTCTGAAGATAGTACACATGACAAAGAACAACCTAACAACAAAGTGCATAGTGATCCTGAATCTGAAAGATCAAACATGGAAACAAGGACAGAGCCAAGATTATCCAAATCTGTAAAAAGACATCACCCTGCTGAACAGATAATTGGTGACAAAGATGCAAGACCAATGACAAGGAATAAACTAAGACATGAATCATGTCTAATCAGAAAATCTAAACCCAAGATATTATATGGTGCATTACAAGATGATAATTGGTCTAAAGCTATGGAAGAAGAAATTGATCAAATAATGAAAAACAAAACTTGGAGTTTGGTTCCCAGGCCAACTAACAATAATGTGATTGGCACCAAGTGGGTATTCAGAAACAAGCTAGATGAGAATCATGAGATTATCAAAAATAAAGCTAGACTAGTATGCAAGGGTTATGCTCAAGAAGAAGGAATAGACTATGGGGAAACATTTTCCCTTGTTGCTAGAATGGAAGGAGTAAGAACTTTACTTGCATATGCTACATATAAAGATTTTAAAGTCTATCAGATGGATGTAAATTATCCTTTCTTAAATGGTATACTAGAAGAAGAAGTCTACATTGAACAACCAGAAGGATTTGTTGATGAAAACAACAGGGATATGGTGTGTAAGCTACATAAAGCACTCTATGATTTCAAACAAGCACCTAGAGCATGGTATGAGAGACTTCACAAGTATCTAGTACAAATTGGATTTGAAAGAACTGATGATAACAACAACATGTACATCAAAGCAGAAGAAGGTAAAGACATTATTATATCTAAAATCTTTGTGGATGACATAGTGTTTGGTGGAAAGGAAGTGCTTTGCAAAGGCTTTTCTGACAAAATGAAACATGAATTTGAGATGTCTATGTTTGGAGAAATCAAATTCTTTGTTGGATTTCAAGTACATCAACTCAAACATGGTATATTTGTGACACAATCAAAATACATCAAAAAGATTCTTAAAACATTCAGATTAGAAGAGTCCAAACTGGTCAGCACATCAATGACAACAAGAAATAAGCTATCCAAAAATGATGAATCAACTGATGTTAATCGAACAATGTACAAATCCATGATTGGAAAACTACAATATGTTGTACATAGTAGACCAAACATAGCATTAGCAGTTCGAATAGTGGCTAGATTCTTTGCTAATCCTAATGAAAATCATCTCATAGTAGTAAAAAGGATAATGAGATATCTTAAAGGAACTGATAACTTTGGTCTATACTACAAAAAGAATGGAAAATTTAAGCTCAATGCATATACAGATGCAGATTAGGGAGGCAACAATGATGATAGAAAAAGAACAAGTGGAAGTGCATTATTTCTAGGAAAAAGGCTTGTTACCTGGACTAGCAAGAAATAAACATGCACATCTCAGTCCACTGCAAAGTCAGAATATGTGGTAGCAATAGTCAATTGCACGAACATTGTGTGGCTCACACATCTATTAGAAGGAATGAAAGAAGAGGTAACAAAACCTATGATATTGTATTGTGATAACACAAATGCTATAAACATATCTAAATATCCAGTAATGCATACAAAAACCAAGCACATCGCAATCAAGTATCATTATGTTAGAGAACTGGTAGAAGACAAATAAGTAAAGTTGGAATACATTCACACAACGGAACTAACTGCAGATATCTTCACCAAACCATTGCCAAAGGATGCCTATGAATATCTTAGAGGCAAGTTGGGGGTAATACCCCTAACTCAAGAAATTTAAAGCAACAAGGAAACTGCCCTACATCACCAGCAATGAATCATTGAAATATCAGAAGAGTGATGCAGAGGATGACAGCAGGAGCAGAAACTCCAAATCAGTCACAAGCATGGTGACAGAGGGAGAAAACAACAAGAAGCCAAAGCACATATTTATCATAATAAAGATGCTACATCTTTGGCATTTATGTCAAAGAGGGAGAAATGTGTAGAAACCTGATCAATATATATGAAAGATGGAGATATATGAGATCAGTAGTAAAAGACATAGCAGCAAAGAAATATAGTAGACAACGTATACAATCTTGGTGGTAACTAAGTTGATCAATTGATCAATTTGGTTTGTCATCAATGCCAAAGAAGGAGATTGTTGGAAATGATTGAAATGATCATAAGAAAAGTTGTTGGAATGATATATGGAAATGGTAAAGAATGTTCTCAATCATTGTTTTGTCATTGATGTCAAACTTGCTACTTGCAGGAATGACAATTGCTTTAGTGATCCAAGTACTATCAATTAGTTGATTGTCAAGGAGGAGGCAATCAATAAGATGTAACTAGAACACCTAGAGAAAGGTTGAAGTTATGATGTTGTAATGAAGTACAAAGATCAGCTAAGACATTGATGAAAAAGTGTGTTGATGACATACAATAAGACACAGAGAATTGGCACACTGAAACATATCAAAGATGTAAGGTTTTAGCTAAGACATTTGTAAAGCTCAACTAAGTTCATTAGAGAGAAGGAGTTGAGCAAGCTAGTATGTGCCGAGAAAATTCCTAGTAAGTGTCGAGTAAACTTCAAGTGCCGAGCAAGTTTAAGTGCCGAGTGATATCGAGTGCCAAGCAGAGATAGGTGCCGAGCAAGTTTAAGTGCCAAGTAAAGTTCAAGTTCTGAGCAAGTTCAAGTGCCGAGTGATATCAAGTGCCAAGCAGAGATAGGTGCCAAGTAACACAGAAATTTCAAGCACCAATAAAACCAATAGTGCCAAGTAACACAGAGATGTTGAACACCAGTAAATCAATAATGCCAAGTTGCTGCATTATTTTGAAAATCTAAGATTCGCTAGATCTAAGCCAACAAGGTTCTTATCTAGAAGTTTGTGAATTAAAATGGAAGATAAGAATGATGAGTTGGTGCATAGAACACCATGTAAAATGTTTTTAAGAATACAATTGATGAACTTTGAAGATAAGAACAAGATATGAGGTAGATACATTGTATCCTACCTAATCCATTTGAAACCCTAAAATTGGAAAGGGAGAAATGAGTGGTAAAAGCAAATCAAATTTCTATTTAAGGAGTCATAAGTTAATAAAAAAGAGAGAGAGAGGTAGTCAAGCATGAAAGCATAAAATACTAAAGGAGGTGCTAAGGAGATAAGAGAGAATAGAGACTTTGTTTTCATAAGAAGACCCCTGATATGGATGCATTGGTACAATGAGTTAGAAGACTCAAGGAGATGAAGCTTGAGAAGAAGTCAAGCAATCAGAGTTGAAGTGTTTGAAGCCAAGAATTAGGATTGAATTGAAAGTGTGATCTGAAATCTGCAAAGTATGTTGTAAGTTATATCATATCAAAAGATCATTATCATTACTTTCTAGCAATTGTAACAGTAAAGTTTAAATCCTATGGACTTAGGTTGGTTTAATAGCCATGAGATAAATCCTTTAACAAGGTGACATTCCAAGTGAATGTTCTAAAGTCCTGTAACCAAGCCCATTCCTAAAAATTTGGTGAAATCCTCTAACAAGGTCACATTTAACAGTGTGTTGTAATCCTTTAATAGGGCAAGCTTTTAACAGGGCATCACTTCAGAAGAGTGAGAATCAAGTAGCATGTTACTGGTGGTTTTTCCCAAATTTGGTTTCCACATAAATCATTGTGTCATGTGTTGATCTTGCATGTTTTATCTTTGCATGTTGATTTACTGTAACTTGCTAATATCGTTGATTTAAAAGTTTGGATGGATGAAAAGTGTATGTATTCATAAAAAGTAGTGAAAAAGTATAATTAGGGAATTTGGACCTTGAATAACTGATTCACTCCCCCTCTCAGTTATTCTAAAGAATTCTAATAGTTTTAAGGTGATCATGGCTTAAAAGAATAATGAACATATGTAGAGTGTTTTTTTTTACACATATAGCTCCACTAGAATCAACTTTCATGGCATTGAGGTAAACCACATTCTTTTTAATAAGTATTGATTCATCTGCATCAAAATATATTAGTTCACAATATAAGAAGCATTCCAAATAAGGGATGAACATTTGAAGTTTTCATATGAACCCAATGGTGAATGGAAATAATGCATGATATGAGATCCCTATGAGGTTGAGCATTGCAAGGTAGGGAGATTTTGAGACTCCATGAATACAAGAGATGTCACAGGTTATGATGAAAGAATCAAGGGAAATTCCCAAAGTCTACATGACATATACAATCTGCATTCTAATGAAGACATGTTTGAGACACTTATTAGTGAACCCTGAATTATCCATAAGCTTGGGGGATCTAAAGATAATGTTTTCATCCATTCATAATATGTAAAATCCACACTTAAACCTAACATTTAACATCCCAAATAGAATGACCCGAGCATGAAGCAGTTACTTTGGTAGAAAATGTCCTCCCATGTTCATTTTCTATGAGGAGAAGCTATTTTCTAATTCTCTGCCAAAGAGAAGGACATAGCCAAAACTTCACCAAAGTGAAGTTAGTATGAAAAAATCTAGTAGTGGCTTCATGTAAGAATGGGAATGAATATTGTAGTTCAAAGAAGACAATGGCACTTGCAGAGGTTATCATGGCAACTATAAAGCATTTCATTTGTAAAATGGGTAATCTCAAACAAGGGCACAGTATACATCTAAACCATATCATATCTTGATGATCAAAGGACACAAGGGAGATATTCAATGAGATGATTAAGGTGAGGTATATACTCTCCATGCTATCGAGTTGTATGATAATAAGATGGAACATGTGTATGTGATGGAGATCGGGGTCTGAGTATTGATATGATGGCTTTTATATAGGTCAAAACCTGATGTATTGACTCCATTTTCAACCTTATGCCCCCATTGGATGTCATGGCATGAGCCTCTCGATGTGAGGGTAATGTCAGAAAGTCCATATTGTCAAAGGGTGTGAAATTTTGATGCCTGAGCTTGAGCTTCATAGTTGTGCAATGGATTACTATGTTCGTAGGAAGCATGGCATCATGCTTGATCTTTTCATGGAACAATTAACATAATAGCCTAATATAAAGGAGGATCTTAATAATGAGATAAGGGAGACATTTCAATATGGATTCTACATTTTATCCTATGCTCACATTTAAACAGATATACCCACGGCCAGTGAAGCCATGGATGCCATGAAGAAATATGTAAAAAGTTTCAAAAGCCATTCACATATGAATCAAAGAACTTTCACCAAGTTTTGTTTAGGGAGAGAAGACAAAGCATATAGGTTGCGATAGATAGGACATAGTCAAAATGTTTGACCAAATGTCGATAGAAAAATGGGAGAGCACCATGGCTATATAAGAAATGATTTAGTCTAAGAACATAAGCATTGAACAATGTCCAAATCTAGATCATAGGAGAAAACTTCTACAAAACTAAGAATCTCTAGACATATCACACAAGTGTGTTCAAGTATGTGAATAAAGAAATCTAAGATTTAGGTGAATTGTTTGATAGAATGACATCCTCAAGGATGATAGTTAAAGAGCAGGATAGATTTCAAAAATATCTTGTGATCATCACGATGAAGGATCCCACAAGAAATTTATTCCCCATATCTCTCTTTGAATTACGCTTGGAATACACTTGTCAACACATGGCATATTTTAATATACCTTCCTTCATATGATTATGAATTATCTATACAGAGAAAAGAGACCCAAAAAGAGAAAATTGAAGAAAATTATTATCAAATGAAGATAAACCTTTCAATTGTCCTCTATGTTTTAAAAGAATTAGTTATATTGGCAATTGAAAGGTCACCGCTAGGCAAAGAAAATGTTAAATATGGAATTCGATGATATTGAGCAGGCTTCTTTTCTATGAGGGACAGAGAGTTGGAGTAGGGGGAAGAATTTTTGTTTTTCTACATTTACATTATGCATGTTAAGATTTTGAGGTTTTGTAATAGATTTAGAATAAGCTATGAGAAAATAAAATCTAAGCATTCTTATTTTTGATGTTCGAGGCAATAGGGGTTTTATTCTGAATTGGAGCATTTAATTGTTTCTCCTCTGATTATAATCAATCAAAGTATTGTTTTATTCAATTTTGGGCATCATCTTGCATCTTGTGTTAAATAATGAATGGGTTGTAGATCAGAGTATTTGCAGACATTCCTATTACAAGAATTGGGATTATTTAGTTTTCTTTTTCATTTTATTTTACATTGTATTCACATAAGTAGCATTCACATTGCATTACCAATGTCAGGGAGTCATAGGAAATGTGAATTCCTATGGTTGGCTAGGTATAGAACTGAATTCACTACCTGAGTTAGTTCTATCTAGGGTTGACTTAGTTTTTCCTCTTTTGTTCTTAGCTTAAGAATGTACCTAGTTAGTTTAGGAATAAAACAAGATTCACTGAGTATCATTCATAAGGGATTTTTACCTATCAATTTAGAGAAAATCTATCAACCTAATGATATATTATCCAACTATTGGTATTAAATTGTTTCTCATGAATTCAGGCATTTAAGAGTTAAATTGAAAAGAAAAATCTATTTACCAACATGATCATAGGATCATAGGATTCACTTCCTAGGTTGTCAATGCCATGAAGGAGAAAGTTGATCATATGATCCTAGAGTTGTAAGGTCATAAGAAGAAGTAAGGACACCTCCCAAGATCATGATAGAGGATAGTCAAATCATGATCATAGGATTGCAAGGGTTATTACCATGGCTGTATATAGCATGATGGATGTGATCATAAGATCATAAAGGTCAAATAAACCATATTGTAATATCACAAGGAAAGAATAATGGTACCACAACTTTACACCAAGAGTGGTAAGGGTCACCTTTTTGTCATGAGATCATAGGATCTTGATGTTTTCAAAGGATCATAAATAGAATGAAGGATGGAGTTGATGCTACGAGGTATTGGCGATCATAAGATTGTAGAAATTAAGGTTATGAAAAAAAGGTGATATAAAGGGTTTTGACCACAATTGATGCTCATAGGATCATGAGTTTAGTGTTAACCAAAATATACAAATAATTTCACCTTCCAAGCTAGACAAAGAAGAACTTCCAACCAATCAAGTAGCAGCAAAGGTATAGAGCAACAATTGAATACAATTGACCTATGCTCTCCACTAATTTGGTAGGTTAATGAAAGGGGAAACAGCTCTTTGATGATAGCTCTAATCTTTTTGATGTACTACAACCACTTTCATCATTCCCTAGGCCTAACAAATGCAAGAGAACACTCCACCATCATCGGTAGATCCATCTACTCAGCTAGAAGGTTAATCATTGTCATTCCTGTCCCCTCTCAAAGATTATTTGGTGGATAAGTGATCTTCTCACATCTAAATTTGTGCTGTGATTGGATCTTTTTAGTTTTGCAATAATTATTCTCTGTAAGATTTGATGTAATGGTTGAATTTTATCTTAGGGTGGAAGCCATCTAAATAATGTTTACACTATACAAGCAAATGTTGTACTTTTTCTTATGGTTGAATCTTCTTTGTTTCTCTAGTATTGCCCTGGCATACTACTATAAATTCTATCTTTGCCTCTAAATTATTTGACATCTTGCGTTATCTCCTTTAGTCATTGATGTACTATGCAAGTTTTGGCTACCTCTCTTCGATGTACTGTGAATATTTATAAGCTACATTTCTATATGTCTTTTGGCCTATGAATGATAGGAAGTGAAGTTTTTTTATTTTTGTCACTCATTTGGTTGTTTGCGTTGGAAATATAGATGGAGTAACTTAGAGGGGGGTGAATCAATTACTCCAAAAATAAATCCATATATCCTTTAGATGCCTTATAAAACTAGTTACTCCTATCACTTGGTAAGCATACCAAAAAATGTTGTAACTTAGTAGATGTAGTGTATGTTAATTTTTGTAGATCTTAAACATTCACAGTGATTAACATGCATGCATAAAAGAAATAACATGAACATGTGAGACACCATATTTAACATGGAAACCCAATATGGGAAAAACCACCAAGTAACTAGCTATTGATTTTCACTCTTCTAAAGTGAGCCCTATTAGGAGACAACCCTGTTAAAGGTCACAAAACACACTATTAGGTGTGACCTTGTTAGAGGGTTTAATCACCCTACTAGAAGTGGCCTTACAAAAGGTCTTTAGAAAAATTCAATAGAACTGTCACCTTGTTAGAGGATTTACAAATGGGTGTTAAACCAACTCTGTTAAGAGAATTAGGAATCACTACTACAATGGTGAAAAAGTAATAATGAAGTGACCTAAATGAGATGCAACTAAATTGATAATATATATCTCTATTCTACTTCACTAGATCCTCTCTAATTGAATAAATCTTTGCTGCTCCTCAAGGATATCTGACCATCCTTCAAAGTTCACTCACACTTTCTTCTTCACACAATCAATAGACTTGCATGCTTGCTCATTACACTTTATGTTAGATTGTGGTGACTGATCAGGAAAGTACTGTACATACTTCATAAATAGTGGAAGTAGCCGACATCGACATGGTAGCCGACATATTATGGCCGACATATGGCCGACATGTTATAACCCTAAAGCGGTTTAATACTTGTATAAAAAGGGCTTAGGGTTGGGTATTTTTTGATATGTGGTGATACGAAATTGGTTCTTGCGGCAGTATTGAGCTGTAAGGGATTACGGATTGTAATCAGGTTGTAATCACTGGATTGTAATAAGATCGGACTTGCTGTTTGGTGGACGTAGCCCAGGGATTGGGTGAACCACGTTAAATCTTGGTGCCTTGTGTTCATTTCTGTGTGTTCTATTATTTTTTGTTATTGGTTATATTTGCATGTAGTTTTTATTTCTGTCCGTGGTTTATCCTAACAAGTGGTATCAGAGCCTAGTTGTTTCTCAGTTATCCTCTGCAGGAAAGTTTCACGGTTAAGTGGGAGTCTCACGGTTGAGTGGGAGCAATGGCAGATGATGGTAAGCTGAGGGTTGATAGGTTTAATGGGCAGAACTTCCAGTTATGGAAGATGCAAATGGAAGACTATTTATATCAGAAGGATTTGTGGAAGCCGTTGGAAGGAAAAGCCAAGAATCAGGGAACTATGTCAGAGGCTGAATGGGATCTTTTGGATAGAAAGGCACTTGGAAGCATTCGGTTATGCTTGGCACCATCGGTGGCATTTAATATTACAAAAGCAAAGACGACAGAAGATTTGATGAAAACCCTAGCGACACTGTATGAAAAGCCCTCCGCTTCAAATAAGGTATTTCTCATGAAGCGTTTATTTAATATGAAAATGGCAGAAGGTGGATCTGTTGCAGATCATTTAAATGAGTTTAATACTATTACTAGTCAATTATCTTCTGTGGGTATCAATTTTGATGAAGAAATTAGGGCTCTCTTGATTTTGTGTTCTTTGCCTGAAAGCTGGAATGGCTTGGTAATGGCGGTGAGTAATTCTGTTCCTGGATCTAGTACCCTAAAATATGATGATGTGATCGGTGTTATTTTAAGTGAGGAAACTCGTAGAAAATCCTCAGGTGGATCTACATCAGGAAGTGCTTTAAATGCACAAAGCAGGGGCAGAACGACTGAAAGAGGAAGTAACTCTGGAAATCGTGGGAAATCAAGAGGAAAGTCAAAGGGGAGGAGGTCTCAATCAAGAGGACCAAATGATTGCTGGTACTGTGGGAAACCAGGGCACAAAAAGAAAGATTGCTGGACTCGAAAGAAAAATGAAGGAGATAAATCAGATGGAGACAAAGAGGCAAATGTGGTAAGTAATAAATCCGAAGAGGATGCTTTGCTTCTGTCTTTAGAGAGTGTTGATGATTCATGGGTTTTAGATTCTGGTGCTTCTTTTCATGCTACACCTCATAGAGGTTATTTCATTGATTATGTCCAAGGGGATTTTGGGCTTGTTTATTTGGGGGATAATGAACCCTGTCAGATTGTTGGAAAGGGAAAAATTAAGATTAAGTTGCAGAATGGGAATCATTGGCTACTACATGAGGTAAGACATGTTCCAAAACTAAGTAGAAATTTAATTTCAGCAGGGCAACTCGGTGATGAGGGTTGTGTAGTTACTTTTAATGATAAAAATTGGAAGGTTTCAAAAGGTTCCCTTGTAGTAGCAAGAGGTGTGAAAGTAGGCACCTTATATCTTTGTACAGGTCATATTGTTCCTTCTACTTTAATTGTTTCAGAGAAAAATGAATATTCAGGAACAATTACTGCAGATGAGCAGGGAGAACAAATAGCTGCTGTGGATTCTGATACAGCGCTATGGCACAATAGACTTGGGCACATGAGTGAGAAAGGTATGAAAGTACTTCATTCAAGGAAAGTTTTACCAGGTCTAAAATGTGTGAATATGGATTTCTGTGAAAGTTGTGTGTATGGAAAACAAAAGAGAGTGAGTTTTGTAAAGACAGGGAAGGAAAATAAAAAGGAGAAATTAGAACTTGTGCATACAGATGTATGGGGACCGGCTCAGGTATCTTCCCTTGGTGGCTCTCATTATTATGTTACATTTATTGATGACGCAACTAGAAAAGTATGGGTTTATTTCCTTAAACAGAAATCTGATGTATTTCAAACTTTTAAGAAATGGAAATGCTTGGTTGAAAATGAGACTGGTAAGAAATTAAAATGTCTCAGATCTGATAATGGTGGTGAGTATTGCAGTCATGAATTTGAAGATTATTGCTCCACTAATGGTATTCGTAGACAAAAAACTGTTCCAAGGACTCCACAGGAAAATGGAGTGGCTGAACGCATGAACAGGACTATAATGGAGCGCGCAAGGAGCATGAGGTTGCATGCTGGGTTGCCCTTACACATGTGGGCGGAGGCTGTCAATACTGCAGTATATTTGATTAATAGAGGTCCCTCTACTCCTTTGGGCTGTGGTATTCCAGAGGAAGCATGGACTGGCAAGAAGGTGAGTTATTCTTTTCTCAAGACCTTCGGTTGTGAAGCTTTTGCTCATATAAACTCTGAAAATAGAACCAAGCTAGAAGCTAAATCAAAGAAATGTGTCTTTGTTGGATATGGCATTAATGAATTTGGTTATAGGCTTTGGGATTTTGAAAATCATAAAATTATAAGAAGCCGGGATGTCATATTCAATGAAAAAGTGTTGTACAAAGATCTGTTGCAGCAACATGAGAAGAAAGAAGATGATTATGTAGTGCTGGATGATACTCCAAAAGCTAATGTTCCAGCCATTCCTCATGATGTGCAACAACCGCAACAACAAATACCACATACACCAGTGAATGTTAGACGGTCAACAAGGCCAATTAGACCTCCACAAAGGTTTTCTCCCTCTTTGTATTCTATTTTACTTACTGATGCTGGTGAACCTGAAAGTTATGATGAAGCTGTGCAGGTGGATACTAAGATTCAGTGGGAGTCTGCAATGAAAGATGAAATGGACTCTTTGCTGAAAAATAAGACATGGGATTTGTGCAAGTTGCCTGCAGGTAAAAAGGCTTTACAGAATAAATGGGTTTATAGGTTGAAAGAAGAGGAAGGAGGTAAGAAAAGATTTAAGGCCAGGTTAGTTGTAAAAGGATTTGCACAGAAAAAAGGAATTGATTTTGATGAAATATTTTCTCCTGTTGTTAAAATGACTTCTATTCGTACTGTTTTAAGTCTTGTGGCTACTGAAGATTTGCATTTAGAGCAGATGGATGTTAAAACAGCCTTTCTTCATGGTGATTTGGATGAAGAAATATATATGGCTCAGCCACAGGGTTTTGAGGTCAAAGGTAAGGAGAACTTAGTGTGCAAATTGAAGAAAAGTTTATATGGCCTGAAGCAAGCACCTCGGCAATGGTATCTGAAATTTGACAGTTTTATGCATAAGCATGGATATAATAGGTGTCATTCAGATTACTGTGTTTATTTTAAGAGGTTGGATGATGATAGCTACATTATTTTATGTTTATATGTTGATGATATGCTTATAGCTGGGTCTAACATGGATCATATTAAGGGGCTGAAACGCCAATTAGCACATGCATTTGCTATGAAGGATTTGGGGGCAGCAAAACAAATCCTTGGTATGAAGATTTGCAGAGATAGGAAGAACAGAACATTGACGCTATCTCAAGCTGATTATGTTGAGAAGGTGTTGCAACGTTTCTCTATGGAGAATGCTAAAGCTGTCAGCACACCTTTACCTGGTCATTTGAAATTGACTAAGGAGATGTGTCCCAAGACACAAGAAGAGGAGGATAAGATGTCCAAGGTACCTTATGCTTCAGCTGTAGGAAGTTTGATGTATGCTATGGTATGCACTAGGCCAGATATTGCACATGCAGTGGGAGTCGTTAGCAGGTATATGAGTCATCCAGGTTTTGAGCATTGGAATGCTGTCAAGTGGATTCTCAGATATTTGAGAGGAACATCCAATAAGTGTTTACACTTTGGGGGCTCTACTACTGATTTACAGGGCTATGTTGACTCAGATTTGGCTGGGGATATTGATACCAGGCGGAGTACTACAGGTTATGTCTTTACTGTTGGTGGGGCAGCCGTGAGCTGGGTTTCTAGGCTACAGAAGATTAATGCTCTCTCCACTACAGAGGCAGAGTATGTTGCTGCTACAGAGGCCGCCAAAGAGATGATATGGCTTCAGTTCTTCTTGGAAGAATTGGGACATCCTCAGAAGGATAATTATTTGTTCACAGATAGTCAGAGTGCCATTCATCTTGCTAAGAATTCAGCTCTGCATTCTAAGACCAAACACATACAGTTGCGGTACCATTTCATTCGGTCAGTTTTGGAGGATGGACAGTTAAAGCTGGAGAAGATACATACCAATGAAAATCCAGCAGATATGTTGACAAAGGTTGTCACAAGGGAGAAGCTGACCTCCTCTTCAGCTTCAGTTGGTCTTTTAGACTAAATATGAATAAAAGAACAGCAGAGTCCAGGGTGGTTTGATCCAGTGGGAGCCCCATGTGGTAGTTGTATTGCTACAGGATCAGTCTCCAAGTGGGAGATTGTTGTTTAGTGTGGAGCCTGATCAGTCCCCAAGTGGGAGATTGTTAGATTGTGGTGACTGATCAGGAAAGTACTGTACATACTTCATAAATAGTGGAAGTAGCCGACATCGACATGGTAGCCGACATATTATGGCCGACATATGGCCGACATGTTATAACCCTAAAGCGGTTTAATACTTGTATAAAAAGGGCTTAGGGTTGGGTATTTTTTGATATGTGGTGATACGAAATTGGTTCTTGCGGCAGTATTGAGCTGTAAGGGATTACGGATTGTAATCAGGTTGTAATCACTGGATTGTAATAAGATCGGACTTGCTGTTTGGTGGACGTAGCCCAGGGATTGGGTGAACCACGTTAAATCTTGGTGCCTTGTGTTCATTTCTGTGTGTTCTATTATTTTTTGTTATTGGTTATATTTGCATGTAGTTTTTATTTCTGTCCGTGGTTTATCCTAACACTTTAGAATTCTCAACTTGATCTTTTATTTATACCTTATAGATTGTCAAGTTGGCTCATTTACAAGTTATAATTATCAATAATCATTACCTCAGTCATCTAAAAACTTTACATGAAATAATTAAACTTTATTTCCCAAAACAATGAAATCCTTCATTGGCCGACCCTGCTTGGTAAACACTGCTCCAAAATTGATTTCTAGTGTTAACCAACTGAAGCTTAGTTAACATTACAAACTCTATGAAATCCTTTGGAGACTGAGTGAGCTCAGTAACTACTTTCCTTTATTAACCTTACGAGCTTGGTTACCATTAACTTCTTCCACAAAATCACTAGATGCCCGAGTGAGCTTGTCGACACAATTTCCACAGAGTAATTTCTAGGAATGCTCAGTAGACTCTAAAATTTGCTTTGCTGACCAACTGAGCTCAATAAGAACTATCTACCAACTGATATGACATTTGTGTAATATCAAAGACAACACACAATTGGACAATTGTATCCAACAATCTTCGTCTTTGGCATTGATGGCAACACAACATGTCATAGCACAATGAAATTTGAAAACAAATATTTTCCTGATAGAACATTTCTCCCTCTTAGATTTTATGCCATGAATTTCTCTAATGTAGTCATCTCCCTTTGTAAAGGAATTACATAGCTTCTTTTCAAACAAAAAACTCTTCCTTAAATAAATTCAAATTTCATAAAGATATGATAGTAAACTCTCCCTCTTTGACAACGCATGCCAAAGACAATACATATCAAATGAGTTACAATGTACCTTGAGTACTAATTCATATGAAATGTTTCCATGATTATGTTGCATCAACTGATAGATCTTCAACTTGGTTCCTATTGATGCATCACTAAAACTTTATTTTAGTGAGCTTTAGATAGGGGAATGACCCTTAGCTTACCTCTTAGATACAAGAACTCATCCTTAGGTAATGGCTTGGTGAATATGTCAGCAAGTTTTTCTTTTGTATGAACATATTCCAATCTTATCTCCTTATCCTACACCAATTCTCTAACAAAGTGATACATTATAGCAATGTGCTTGGATTTGGAATGCATTACTAGATTATTGGATATGTTGATTGCACTTGTATTATCACAAAACATAACAACTGGTTCTTTGATTTCAACTTTCATGCCTTCCAAAAACTATTTAAACCAAACAATATTAGAATAGTTCACTGCTATTGCAACATATTCTTCTTCAACTATTGATTGGGATGTGCAATTTTGCTTTTTACTTGGTTAAAAATACCAACCTCTTTCCAAGAAAGAATGCTCCACCACTTGTACTCTTTCTATTATCAATGTTTCTTGCCTAATCATCATTAGTAAACACTTTCAAATCCAAATTTCCTCCAAATTTATACCACAATCCATAATCTTCAATGCCTCTCAAGTATCTCAAGATCCTTTTGATTGCCATCATGTGATTCTCTCTGAGTTTTTATGAAAATCTTGCCACTATACCAACTACAAGAGCAATATCAAGTCTTGTATGAACTACATACTACAATTTTCCAATCATTGATCTATATAAGGTATGATCTACCTCCTTTGAATCATCATATTTGGTAAGCTTTAGTCTAGTACACATGGGAGTTCCAACTAGTTTTGAATCTTCCATACTGAACTTCTTGGGTATTTCCTTGATGTATTTAGATTGAGTGATGTAGATACCATTCTTTCTTTGCTAAATCTAAAGACCAACAAAGAATTTGATCTCACCAATCATAGACATCTCAAATTCTTTGTTCATTTTCTCTAAAAATTCTTTGCATAGATCATCATTTCCTATAAACAATGTATCATCTACAAATATTTCTACTAAAACAATCTTGTTATCTGGTCCTTCCTTGATGTACAAACTATTGTTATAATTAGTTCTCTGAAAACCAATCTGAATAAGATAGTTATGCATTCTTTCAACCATGGTCTAGGGGCTTGTTTAAAACCATATAATGCTTTGTGTAATTTTCAAACCATGTCCTTCTTGTCTGGGTCAACAAGAACTTTAGGTTGCTTAATGTAGACTTCTTCATCTAGAATACCATTGAGAAATGTAGATTTGACATCAATCTAATATACCTTCTATCCTTTGTGGGCAACATATGCAAGTAAGGTCTTAACACCTTCCAATCTTGCAATAGGAGCAAAAGCCTCTCCATAGTCAATTCCTTCTTCTTGAGAGTGGCCTTTACATACTAGTCTAGCTTTGTTCCTTGATACCTTACCATCTTCATTCAACTTATTTTTGAATACCCACTTAGTTCCAGTCACATTTTTATCTTTACGCCTAGGTACAAGAGTCCATGTTTTGTTCTTCTCTATTTTCTCTATCTATTCATTCATAGCCTCAATCCAACTTTCATTTTCCAATGCATCTTTGACATTTCTAGGTTCAAAATCAGCAAGTAAAAAAGTACCTTTTAGCTTACTTCTTGTCATAGTATCTTCAGATTTATCTCCAATAATCTGATCTAGTGCATGATGCCTCCTTACATACTTGGCCAATATAGGTTCTTTACCTTTTGAATGGTTTGCCTTGTCATCCTCTTGCACTTCAACTTTAGGTTCTAGCTATTCTAGCTCAGTAGGAATTGGCTTAGTAGAATCTGAATGTGACTTGGGTTCCCACAACTCAATTTGAACTTCTTGCAACTCGGTGACTGATGAAGACTCAGGAGTAGAAGTCTCCTAATTGACATGTGTATCTGGCACTATATCAGGTTCAATGAAAATAAATCTCCTGTAATCATTTGGTTCCTTTTTTCTTTCTTCTTTATTCCTTTCTACAAACTCATCAACTTTCACATGTGCACTTTCTATGACTTTGTGAGTAGACAAATTCAAACATCTATATGCCTTACTTTTACAAGAATATCCCAAAAATATACCTTCATCAACCTTCACATCAAATTTTCCATTATGATTCTTTTAATATGTAACATTTACTTCCAAATACTTTTAGGTAACTTACATTGGGTTTATAGCCATACCATAACTCATAGGGGGTCTTGAATGAGTCCTTCTTCAACTATACTTAGTTCAAGGTATGAGCTACAGTGTTGATAACTTCCTTCCAGTATTTGATAGTGATGTTCTTTTCAATCATTAGAGTTCTTGCACAATCCATGATAGATCTATTCCTTCTTTCAGCTATTCCATTCTGCTCAAGGGTTCCAAGAGTTGATAGCTATCTTTTGATTCCTCTTTTAATGCAAAATTTATTGAATTCATGGGAGATGAATTCACCATCTCTGTTTGATCTTAAACATTTTAGTCTTTTCCCAATTTCCTTCTCTACTCTGGCCAAATACTATTTGTACATCTCAAATGCTTCTTACTTCTCTCTCAGATACATAATAGTCATCATTCTAGAGTAGTCATGAACAAAAATAATGAAGAACCTTTCTCTAGTATAGCTCTCAATTCCATTATCTCCACCAAAATTAGTATGCACAATTTCCAAAATTTATTTAGATTGATAGTTTTTACTTTTAAAGCTAGTATTTCCCATCTTACCAATTTGACAATTCTTGCATAGACTAACATTAGGTTTCTTTATACTAGGAATACCTCTTACTTTCCTAAATTTTCTTATTTTCACCAGGTTATCAAAATTCACATGACATAACCTTCTATGCCATAACCAACTTTTTTCAACTTGAGTAATAAAATATGAACATTCACCAAGTTCAAGATAGAACAAGTTACCTTTTATTTGTATGCCTAATCCAATCAGCTTTCCTTTATCATCCAACAGTCTTGCCTTTCCATGCATGAATTCCACCTTGAATCCAATAATGATTAGTTGTGCTACACTCAATAGATTATGTTTTAGTTCTTTAGCCAAATAGGCATTATCACATACAAGTTCTTTGGCTAGTGAGATTCTTCCTCTTCCTTTTATGCAACAAGGTTCATTATTACAAAACCTCACACTACCACCATCATAGTCTTCAAAATGTTCAAACTATGTTTTTTCACCAATCATATGATGATAACAACCACTATCTATGATCCATGTATCATTTTTTCTCACATGAGAGATAAGTGCCATCTTATCTTCCTTGTTATTATCATATTCATCTTTCATAGTAATGTAAACAATTTCATCTTCACTATTATCAGAATCCTTAGAATCCTTAGCCATAAAACATGTTTTCTTCCTTTTGTCCTTGAATTATTTGAAGTCTTTCTTGCTATTACACTTATGACCTTTCTTTTCATTCTTTCTTTGCTTTTTTGGGCACCTAGTAGCAATATGACCAATTTCCTCACATGAAAAATAGATTAGAGGAACCTTACCTTTGTATTTTCCTTTGTCTCTAGAATATTTCCTTGCAAGTAGAGATTCAACCACCTCAAGATCATTGTCAAAAATTTCTTCTAATTCTTCTTCACTTTCTGACTGAGAATCCTTTATCTTCTTACCCTTTTCTTTGAGTAAAATCTTGGCTTCAAATGTTGATTCAATGTTCTTGGAAGCTGGAACATAGTTGTCATAGTTATCTAGCTCAAATGCAGTCAATCTTCCTACTATGGCCTCTAGATTTATCTTATGATTTGCTTCACATCTTCTTTCTTGAATTGCAGATACTCTAATTGCATAAATGGAAATCAATGTTCTAAGAACTTTACTTACAACTATTTCCTATTTGATATCTCCTCCAAAAGCCTTGATTGCACTGACACTTGCTTTGACTCTTTCAACATATTTGGCAATGTTTTTATCCTCTCTCATCCTCATCTGATCAAATTGTCCTCTGAGACTCTCTTTTTTTTTCTCTCCTCACATTTTCATCACCTTGAGAGATATATTTTAGCTTGTTCCACATAGAAAAGGTAGTTTTGTAGTCCTTGATATCATCAAATTCTTCATAGCTTAGGGCAGATGCAATGTTTATCATCATGGTGTTATGAGTCTTCTTCTTAGCAATGTAATTGAAAGATAATGTACCAATAGGAATTGTGTATTCTTCATCAAGATATTTCAATCTTGTATCTCCAATGGAAGCCAAATGGAGTCTCATGAGACCTTGCCATGTTGAAAAGTTGTCCCTGTTAAGCCTTGGAATTTCCCTCTTGTAAGTTATCCTGATCTTTAGCTTAGATCCCTTAAATCCTTCCTGCAAGCACCAAATGCTCCAATACCAATTGTTTTAAATATGGATGGAGTAATTTAGAGGGGGGTGAATCAATTACTCCAAAAATAAATCCACAGATCCCTTAGATGTCTTATGAAACTAGTTACTGTTGTCACTCGGTAAGCATATAGAAAAATGTTGTAACTCAGTAGATGTAATGTTTGTTAATTTTAGTAGATCTTAAACATTCACAATGATTAACATGCAAGCATAAAAGAAATAACATGAACACGTGAGACACCAAATTTAATGTGAAAACCCAATATGGAAAAAGCCAAGTAACTAGCTGCATATTTTCACTCTTCTGAAGTGAGCCCTATTAGGAGCCAACCCTGTTAAAGGTTACAAAACACACTATTAGGCATGACCTTGTTAGAGGATTTAATCACCCTGCTAGGAGTGGCCTTGCAAAAGGTCTTTAGAACAATTCAATAGAACTGTCACCTTGTTAGAGGATTTACAAATGGTTGTTAAACCAACTCTATTAAGAGATTTAGGAATCACTGCTATAATGGTGAGAAAGTAACAATGAAGTGATCTGAATGAGATGCAATTGAATTGCTAATATAGATCTCTATTCTACTTCACTAGATCCTCTTTGATTAAATAAATAATTTTTGCTCCTCAAGGATATCGGACCATCCTTCAAATTTCTCTCACACTTTCTTCTTTGCACAATCAATACACTTGCATGGTTGCTCACTGCTCTTTATAATTCTCAACTTGACCTTTTATTTATACCTTAAAAATTGTCAAGTTGGCTCATTTACAAGTTACAATTATCAATAATCATTACCTCGGTCAGCTACAAAATTTACATGAAATAATTAAACTTTATTTCCCAAAACAATGAAATCCTTCATTGACCGACCCTACTCAGTAAACACTACTCCAGAACTGATTTCCAATGTTAACCAACTAAAGCTTGGTTAACATTGTGAACTCTGCAAAATCCTTTGGAGACCGAATGAGCTTGGTAACTACTAAATTTCTTTTATTAACCTTGTGAGCTCGGTTTCCACTAACTTCTACCACAAAATCCTTTGACACCCAAGTGAGCTCAGTAGACACAGTTTTCATAGAGTTATTTCCAAGAATGCTCGATAGACTCTAAATTTTTCTTTTCTAACCAAATGAGCTCAGTAGGCATTATTTTCCAACTAATATGACATATATGTAACATCAAAGACAACACACAATTGGAAAATTGTATCCAATAGTTTGATCCTTGTGTAGCTAATAGATTAAAGCAAATCTAAATCTGTATATCTTTGGATTGTCATGATAATTGTATTGTGCTTGTATAGGCTAAGATTGGTATAAACACCCTATTTTGGTGCATCACCTCCTTAGAATAGGTTAGGTAGTTACTTT
Source organism: Cupressus sempervirens (assembly GCA_028749045.1). NCBI lineage: Eukaryota > Viridiplantae > Streptophyta > Pinopsida > Cupressales > Cupressaceae > Cupressus > Cupressus sempervirens. The sequence goes on from CM053790.1 coordinate 796,655,792, forward strand.
AATGTATTACTTCTCCATTTTCTCTTCAAGAGTAGTTTAAGTGCATCCTAATAGTAGAGGAAGTTGGCCTTCTCTGGAGACTCAACCTCATAGTCAAGTCCCACAACATGGAGGTTGTTTCCATGTTTCACAAGGTTTTCCTTAGGTAAAAACTTTGGAAAAAGGGTGCAAGCTTTTTTGACAATAGTCAATTCAACTAAACCATGGTGAAGCAACGATGAATAGCAAAGCAAATTGTTTCGTACCATCGCAATCAAGAAATGCTAAGTTTGACTAATAGCAGTGAAGTAGTGACTAAAGGTAGAATAGACCATTTCACATTGTCATGAATAGAAGATGTTAAGTTATCAAAGAAACACCAAAGTTGCAATCAAAGGAAATGAAGGTTGGTGCATGGTCACAACTGTCAATGACTAACTATGAAGTAAGCCAATGAAGGTGCAACTAAAGGAAAAATATATAATTTTTCTTTAATGTGAATAGAAGATGTTAAGTCAAAAAAGTAGTAGTGAAACAACAACCAAAGGAAATGAAATAATTTTTTGAGATCATAACTTAATAAAACCATCATTCACAAGGTCGTAAGAGTCAAGAGATAGTTAAGGAGAATAATTGCAAAGCCACACAAGTCTATGGTTGCATGGTCTCAAGGTAGAGAAAAGTAGTTAGGAAAAGAGGTGTGAAGTCATGATTAGTGTTCCTAGCATTGCAATAATGAAGTAGACAGTTAGAGGAAAATCCAAGAAGGTGCAAAAGTATTAAGAAGATAGCGAGGTGCAACTTTGAAACTTAGAATGTAGTTAAGGAAGAAAGAAGTGGGAAGAGGTGAGAAAGACTTGTTTACAACATCGTAGCCAAAAAATTCAAAAAGAGAGATAGAATACATGGAGAAATTAAAAGGACATGTTAGCCAAGAAATAAATACAAATGAAGAAAGAAGTTGCAGAGTCGAAGAAGTTAGTTGAATGCCAAAACTTGATGATTTACTAAACAAGCTAGCATAGAGATAAAAAGTTGAAGGTTCTCGGATGACGGGGGAGGAGTTGGAAGAATAGGAAAATTAGTTGTAGAATCATTGTAGGAGCTAGCAAAGCATAAATTTCCAGTAGATAGAATTTTTCTTGAGTATAATGTAATTTTTTTAATTCAATAAAAGATAGTTCTAGTGTGTTAATCAGTTTCAATATGTAATTTTTTCTCTATTGGTAGAGCTTGGTAGATTAGAATTTTGCTATGCAAGAGTAGCCAAATAAGTGAATTCTTCTTGACTTCTATATTCAGTCAAATGGACTTCTAGAGTCGAGAAGAATCCTCTATACATATGTTCTTTTCTTTTCAATTTTTGTGTGTGTTCAAGCTAGCTCATAATTCAAGCAAGGCCTAGGTGAGAAAGACATGTCTTAGTTAGGAAACTTGCAAAGAGAAAGAAGAAGTGAGAGGAGAGTGCATGATTGATTTTTATCAGTCATGAGAAGTGGTAGTTTGATAGTCTTTTTGGTGGATAGGAAGCCTTGAGAAGGGGAAGAAATTATTTACTCTAGTACTAGGTTTGGTAGTGATCCTAGGGGCTCAATAGTGAGTCTAAGGAGTTCTAGAAGAAAGTCAAACTTAGGGTAGAAGGTGACCTCCCCATCATTAGAGAAAAAAAGGAGGTCCTTAAAGCCTTGAACAAGGAATTGATGGAGTACATTAGGTCTGCACTCAGGAGTACTTCATCAAGACTTGAATGCAGAGGAGAACAAAAATCTACTCCTAAAGCTACAACAAGAAAGGCAATTCATGCAAGTTGGCCGAGCATGGGTAGACTCAATGAAGGCTAATGTTTTCATTACCCATGGGATCCTCAAGATAGGAAAGGAGTCATTGTTTCATTGGAAACAATCCTTGAAATTTAATATAGAGAGCTCTATGAGGTCTACAAACGAGCTCAAGGATGTACATGACTTGGTCCAGAAGGTCATCGAGAAATTATTTCAATATCTAAAGATACTACATATAGATTCTTTTGTCTCCTAATGGTAAGCTTGTAGATATCGAGATGATAAAGTCAAAATTCTTGGCATTTTTTGATAAAGTTGTTGACCCACTCAACTTCCAAATGTCCAAGATACAAGAACTTTTTGCAAAAGACTTAATCATAAGAAGAGAATCAGAAGAGTTCCTATCAAGGGTCACCAAAATTGATCAATTGACTGAGATGAATGACTACTAGATGATTTGAATTGATAATATCATCATTCCAAATGTTGACAAATTGGACAAAGTAACTAATTCCATGAAAGCTTATAGAACCAAAGTAGTTACTTCTTAAAAGGCATGATGTTCTAATGTTCTTCCAAAAAAATTTCACTCTCTCTCTCTCTCTTCCCTCTTACTGAAGCCATTCATAGAATTTTTCTAGTTTCTGTAAAGGATAATAATTGAAGTTTTTCCTATTTATAGCTTATTCTATTTAGAGATGCTCTATACATATAATCATCTATTGTAGCTTATTCTATTTAGAGATGCTCTGTACATATAATCATCTATTGTAACTAGCTATTTTTAGAAGGCCTATTTATGTAACTTTTGAGAAGTTAATAAGATCAAAAAAATTACTTTTGGGCCAACCCCTATAGCTCAAACTACTATGTCTGACTTGGAGTCCAATTTTAATTCTATTATTCATTTATTTTAGGTATAGTATGTGTAATGAATCTGTTGTTGAAAATTGGATGAATGAAAATGAACTTGCCTTTATTTCATTCACTCAATAGATTGTATGTTTTACTTTCTTTAGCAGAAGCATCCTTTTGTTCTTTCTATTATATATTGTAGTTAATGTGTTTAGCATAGTTCATTGTAGAAGGAGGCCAAAAATTGGTCAACAGAGTGGCTGAGATACAGACAATCTGAGCATTTCCAAAACATTAGTTAACTTTGTAATCCAAGAATTACCCATTTTTTCCTCTTTTCTTTTTTTCTTGTTTTAGTAGTTGGTTGTGCATGTTTCTATTTTTTGCATTTAGGTTATAATAGATTGCATGTTGTGAGTGAGTCTGCTTTCACTTTCCTAGGTTGTTTAAAGTGTTAAGAAACTTGGTATTTGCCTCTTCTACTCTCTGGTTAAGAGCATACCCCCAAAACCCAAAAAAAAAATTCACTATAAATCTTGCATCTAAAAGGGAGCTATGCCTTTTGAATAAGAATAAAATAGGACCTTTTCTCAACTTGAATTCCCAAAAGGAATGATTCAAATTGATTAACCACAAGGAAGTGATCAATGCACAAATGGATCATGCAATGGAGAATAAGGAGAAAGGAGGAGATCCTATAATCTAGGCTATAGAAAAATAAGTACTTGAAATCTGAAATGAATAGAAGAGAAATACTAAATGTTAGCCATATTTTTCCATCCACCAAAATCTAAAATTTTCCTAGTTAACAACATGTCCAATTGACATTTGATATGTCAAATTTCTTTGCCCTAAGAATACAACACATCCTTGACCTTTCTCTTTTATCTTTAAGTCTTGAATATTCATGTTTGCATGTCATATCCTCAAGAGATTTAAGTTACAACCATGCAACTGCTCTTCATTACATAGTTGCAGGTCATTAGCACTTAACCATTAGGGAGGCTATGAACATGCCAAATGGTTATCTCTATAGTCAGTGCATCTTCATAGGTGGTTAAAGGCTTAAGGATATGAAGGTTGTGAGGTTGCAATTAAATCACAGTAGTCAATTTCAATATCTCTATAAGATTGCAAGGAGTTAAGCTTAACTTGGGGTTAGTATGGTGAAGTTGTGAACCTCATTATTTGCATAGTCATAGGGTTAAAGGATAAACTCTAGTACCAAGTGGTGATGAAGAAATTTACCTTGTTCACATGGTCACAACCAATTAGGGGCTTATGGATTTGAATGTTGTGAGGATGCGATCAAACCATAATAGCTAGATCCAGTGTTTCACTCTATCTCAAGTGATTAAGGTTGACCCAGGGTTCATGCTGTGAAGTGGTAATCTTAGTGTTCTCACATGTTTGTAAGGGATAGAATGCATACCATGGTTAAGGTGGTGACTATGTGAAGTCTTTTTTCTCTCATTCATATGAGTTAATTTTGGTTTAAGGATTGAAGTTGTGAGGTTGCACAAAGTTGTTATTCATGAGATCACAAGGAGTTAAGCTTAACTTGGGGTTAGTATAGATAAGTCATGATTCACCTTGTTTGCACAATTGTGAGGTTAAAAGATAGACTCTAGTTCCAACTTGTGATCCTACAATTTACCTTGTTTACATGGTCACAAGTCACATTTGCATAAGAATGCCTTAGAGGGCCCACAATCTTTCAACCATTAGATGAAAGAAGATAGATGGTCATCACTTGCACACTTTATGGAAATGAATAAACTTTAGCCATTTTGGGTAAGCAACAGGCTGCCATTTTGACATAGTGGGACTATTTTTCAAGTCATGGGCCACAAAATGAGGATGTGTTAGATCAAGTGACAAGTTGGAGATGCTTGATTGGTTGGAGGTGTTGACTATGCCAAGGGAGCTTTACTTTTAGCAACCATCATATTTCATTAGATCTACATCTAGCATATCCCCACATTTTCAAGATGCTTGAACTTTAACTATTGTGCAAATACAACAAGTTGTAACATGTCATGGTGGGCCAAGATCACAAGGAGTTCCTTTAGTCATAGTGTTGCAAGGATCAATTGTAAAGGAAATCTTCATTTAATAAGTTCTAATTCATTCAATTGATACATTATAGAAATGAGCCTTAAAGGATTAAGTTGTGACCCTACAAAAGTCAACAGTAAGTTAGACCAATTCACCATAGCATTGCGAGTATAATTTTCAAGGTTGGTGATCTCATGACAAGGTTGACAGTTACAACCTTATGATAAAGGGATCGATCGGAGGATTGCAAGGATAATTTCTAGGTCTCTCAATATTTTGATGAGTCGGGTTTTTCATAACATCGTAGAGGCATAGGATCACCAAGGTGATTTCCATGTCTTTCAATCTTGCCATAATACTTTCTTTGTAAGATCATTGAGTCAAAAGGGAAGAACTTTTGAAGCCATGATAGAAAGCCAATCGTAAGATCATATGTAGAAAATGTTCCAAGGGAGATTTAGTTTTAGCAACCAATAGATTTGATCATATCAATGTTTGGCATAATCTTACATCTTCAAAATGCTCAAACTTTAACTATTGCGAGAATTTGAGATTTGAACCAAGTGCCAATAAATAGCTTTCAATCTTATGATAGACTATGTTCATAATGTCGTAGAGCAAGGAATGAGGCCTTCAAATCTTGATACAAGGTTGTTGTTCATGAGATCACAAGGGTAAGATGATAGATCATTGAGGTCATGATGGATGTTAGCTAATCGTGATCATAAGATCATAAGGTCAAGATAAAAGTGCTTGTAACATCGTAAAGAAAGTTAAGGGGCCAAGAACTATATAACAAACAATGGATCATAAGATCTCAAGGTCAATTTTAATGCCTTGCAAAGTTTTGAAGCAGTCAAAAATTGTGAGATTGAAGGTAAAATTTGATGTTTCCAAAGCTACGATAAAGGAGGGTTAACCACAATCGTATGATCAAAAGGTAAAGCAAAGAAAGTTATGATGCTACATTAAAGTATATAAACTAATGATTGTGGGATTGTAAGTGTCATTTTCTCATCTAAAGATGTTACAGAGGGTTTTGACTTCAAATGGCAATCATAAGATCATAAGACTCTAAGTTGATGAAGGAAAAGGTGATTGCATGTCTAACCTAGAAAATATAAGAGGTTCCCTCAACTAATGAAATTGTAGGAAAGGTATAGCGCAGAGGTTGAATATAGAAGACTTACTAATTTATCTTACTTGGCATGTCAAGAATGATCTAATACAACTCTTTAATGGTGAATGAATATTTTTTATCATCTACAACCACTTCTTTGTGATCTCAATGTCTATTTGAAGAAAAGGACATTCTTCCCACCACCTAGTTTATCCATCTACTTAGTTAGGATGATAGCGGCCATCATTTTTGTCTTCTCAAGGCTCTGTTAAGCTCACCAAGATATGATTTCCTCCATCTAGATATGTACCATGATTAGATCTTCTCCAAATTTGTAGTGATTATTCTTCACAACTATTAATGTTGGTGGTTGTCTTTGGCTTCTAGTTGAAGCTATTTCAGTTATAATTTAACTATAAAAGCAAATTTTGTAACCCTTCCAAGGGTTGGTCTTTTCTCTAATTCTATAGTATTGCATTCTTTGCTCTACTACTATAATTTCATTTTTCCTATGAATGAATATCTTTCTCTGTTGTATCTCATTCTCCCATTAATATAAGTGTAAAACCTTCTTGCCTTTGTTAATGTATTGTTTTCATTCTTCAATCTACATGATAGTATCTATTTGGCCTTGAATGATATATAGTGAAGTTCCTTCCTTGTAGCACCTCATTTGGTTTATTATCTGCATGTGATTGTTAAATTAAAGCAAAAGTTGAATTAGTGTATTTTGAGGTTATATTGTGAGTGGTGTATTTTTAGGCATAGATAAAACCAAAAAAACTATTTTGGTTTATCGGCCCTTTAGATCAGATTAGGTAGTTTGGTTTCCATGCATCTCCTTCTCCCTTTTCCTCTCAAGCATAGTTAGGTGCACCTTGAAAGTAAGGAATTTGGTCTTCTCTAGAGACTCAATCTCATTGTTCAAGTCCCACAACTTGGAGATTGTTTCAATGTTTCACAAGGTTGCCTTTTGGTAAAAGCTTTAGGCAAGGGTGAAAAATTTTGTGATGACATTTTAGGTATTCTTGGAAGTCTACTAGTTCATTGGTGTCAAAGAAAAGAACTTCAAATTAATGATGAGGAGATATTTCTGCTCTTAGCATCCTAGGCCTTCAAGAGGCTCACATTCAAAGCACTTGGTGACTCTACTCCATCTCTATATATTGGTTTATAGACCAAAGTTGTTGTGATTCATGCCCAAAGCTCAAACAAGGGCATATTCTAGAGGTACTTTTCAATATATTGAGCTTTCCTTTTCAAATCCTAGAAGAAAAAGAAGTATATTATCTCTATCACTAGTTAGGAGTGCAGAAGTAACACATACACCTACTCCTCCTATTGACAAGTCACAGCCTAGGTTAACATATGTCCATTCAAATAGATCATTATTCCATATGGTGTAGCCTAGATTCCATGCTTTTTCCACCTCCAATGTGGAAATCCCCTAGTCCTAGCCTAGAGACATGACATACTAGTATCTGATCTTAAGAGTACACCTAATTTTACTAGTGAAACTTCCATCTCTCCTATAGAGCACTTTCAATATATTTCAAATATTTTCAATATACATGGTATTACAGAAGATGATGATGTTGTTAGACTTCTAACTTCATCTCTAAAAGGAAAAGCCCTACAGTGGTATAGGGGGTTACCATATAATTCAATTGCTAATTAGGATGAGTTAGGTGAAAGGCTTTGTAAGCATTTTGAGGATAAACTTGATTACTTTTCACTCTTAGAGTAGGTAACTACCATTAAAAGGGAACCCCATGAATACATGATAGACTTCAGTTACATATTTCAGAAGACATGGGATAGAATACCTAATATAGTGAAGCCTACTTCTGGTAACACATTTTTATATTACCTTGAAGCCTTTAATAGTGATATTGCTACCTTTACAATCCATGGGAGGGGATACCTTGCCAACTACCTATGAAATTACCATAAGGGCAGAGAATATCCTAATTCAAGGAGGGAAGTTACCTCCAAGGCCCCCAATGCCTTTCTTCCTAGACAAGCCTAATCATCAACCTATAATAGCCCCCATTCCTACCACTCCCACAAGTTAGCCTCTTGCTATCATTCCTTTAGCTTCCACATCTTTGAATGAGATGGGTGAAATCAAAGTTATGATGCAAAATATGGATAAAATCAAGGATCATAACTCTGATATGGAAAAAAGGATGGACGACAACCTCGTAGTGGTGCAAAATATGAGAAATGAGTTGGTGAATCTCAAGAGACAATAAGCTCAAAGAAATAAGCCTCCCCAACTTCATTATCAAGGCCCCATCTATAATAGGCCTCCAAATCAGCATCAGGATTATGCCCCACACAATTAGAATAGTTTTATTGGTACTACCTATTTTACAAGTGCAAACACAAACCCAAACATGGCATTAGTCCCTTAGAAAAATCTTGATCAAGATCAATATTATTGCCCTTCTTGAAACTATTCCTATGGAAATTGTATGTTCCAGAAGGAAGAATCTTTTCTAGCACTAGCTACATAAGATCAAGTAGTAGGGTAGCAATATACTACTAGTTAACATATTGATTCTTCCCATTTATAGTAGTAGGGTGATTATTCTTTTATGAACCATCATCTAGAGGAATGTTATCATACCAATCATGAAGCCATAGCTCATAATACCAAAAGAAAAAGAAGAGCTACTAAGGATGTTATACCTCCTCCACCAAATCAAGCTTCAACTTTAGGCACTATCTCTTACATACCAATAATTAATGCACAACCAAATCTTTGTCCCCCAAAAAAGAAATGTATGGGCAACCAGAAGTCTACTAAACCTCAAACTACTCACTGTCAGTCATCTGTCCCTATGGCTTCTAACATTCCAACCAAAGAAGTAAGTAATCCTCTCAACATTTTGGATCAAATGAAGAGGATTACTATTAGTTTTCCTAGGTGGGATATTGTTGCCACTATACCATCACAATTGGAGCTACTACAAAAGGGGTTGGAGAATATAAACATGAAAAATCAGCCAGCCAGAGAGGAAAATACAAGCCTGGTGTAGCCAAAAAAAGAGGAAGAAATAAGTAAGAAAAATAGACCTCCTCCCTTTTATGTTTCTTTTATCATATGGGACAATCTAGTCCATAATTGCATGATTGATTCAAGGGCTCGTAGTTCTGTAATGCCTAGGTGTATAGCTAACCTCCTTGGTATTAAATATGAGCCAATGTTAAAGGATGTGCTCCAATTAGATGGAAGATCTATCAAGAAATTAGGATTCTTAAAAAATATAGAAATGACATTGCATGCATGCCCTAGTTGCACTGTTACACAAGACATATCAGTAGCTGAGATCAAGACACATTTTTTTATCTATCTTTCTAAGGATTTCTCCACACAAATAGGTGGCTATATTGCATTTGACTAGTCCTACATGTTTTTTAGAACAAGATGTGGAAAAAAAAGCTTCCATAAGAGTAGAACCTCTAGCCCTCAATCATATAGAGACCTATACTCCTAGCCCCATAAATATGAATTGCATAATTCATGAAGTAGATGATGAAGATATAGCACATGAGTCTACTACTTCTTTGGTAGAAGTGCCTAATTATCTTTTGGATGAGTGGGCCATTGCTTATCAATTTGACCCAATACAAGAAGCAAGGGAGATAGGTCTTGGAACCTATTACATATTTGAGGAAAATGTTCCTATTGCCAATCTCATGAAAGAAAAGGAAAATACAAGTGGATTGTGGAATATGTTCTTCAATGGCTTAAGGAATAAAAATGGTTCAGGTGTTGGTGTCATGCTCATCTTCCCTAAATTGGAGAAATTCTATTTTTCTTATAGACTCCAATTTAGTTGGACCAATAATGTGACAAAGTATGAAGCTCTAATCTAGGGTTTCCAACTTGCACAAAGAAGAGGCATCAAGCTCTTAAAAGTATTTGGGGATAGTGAGTTAGTTTTTAATCAAATTAGAAATCATAATGTCACAAAGAAAAACCTTCTCAAATCATACAAGCATAGAGTTTGGGATGTACTTGAAGGCTTTGAGGCTTTCAACATACAAAGTGTCCCAAGAAATAAGAATAAAAATGATGACAAGCTTGTAGCCATTAGTGTTCAGTATGATATACTAGAGCATGTTGCTAATAAAAAAGAGGCAACAAATCAAAAAAATTGTAAGTCCTGCCATTCTAGACAATTGCACAAATTGGCAAGTGTTTGATTATGATGTGCAACTTGTCAATTTCATTCAAAATGAAGCAAAATTCTCTACTAGAAACTAGTCCAAGTTGCAAAGCCAGTGTGGGGACTAGATCATTAACTTGAACTCCAACAAATTGTCTAAAGGATTGGTCACCTTGGAGGGCATTTTCAACTCTGATGATCAAGACAAAGATAAAGGTTCAAACCTAGCTACAAGGAAAGATGATTACATACCTGTTATTGTTGTTGATGGAAGGACTCTCAACTTGGGAAAAGTATGTACTAATATTGAACAAGAAGTCTTTATTAAATCATGTCAAGAATTAAATGATGTTATCACTTAAACATACAAAGACTTAAAAGGTTTGACCCAAGTTTATTTCAGTATACCATAGATTTGAACCATGATGCTAAGCATGTTAGGCAAAAATAAAGACCTATTAACCCCAAGATTGAACTATTAATGAGAAAATAACTATTAAAGCTCATAAAGGCTAACATTAGTTTCCCTATCAAGTACTCCTCATGGGTGACTAATCTTGTTCTTGTTAGGAAGAAAAGTGGAGAAATTAAACTATGTGTAAATTTTAGGGACCTTAATAAGGCTTCTCTCAAAGGTCACCATCCTCTCCCTTTTATGGAACAGATCCTGTCCAAGGTCAATGGTTCAAAAATATTTTCTTTCTTAGATGGTTTTTCAAGCTATAATCAGGTGTTAGTCTAGGAGTTAGATAGATATGAGCCAATATTCACTACTAAATTGGGTACCTATGCTTATTGTAAAATTTCATTTGGATTAACTAATGCAGGTGCCATAATTCAAAAGGTAGTGGAGATGGCCTTCAATGGTGTGCTAGAAAATTTTGTGCTAGTATATCTTGATAATATAATTGTCTTCTCAAAACATACAGCAGATCATTTTGATCATTTCAAATAGGTATTTGAAAGGTGTAGAGAGTATGGTATGTCCTTGAGCCCCAAAAATTGTGTGTCTGCTACTAATCAAGGAAAGCTCCTAGGACACATTGGACCAAAGAAGGGAAGGCTAGTTTTGAAAAAATCAAGAAATCAATTGCATCAACCCCTACTCTTTTCAACCCCAAGTTTGATAGAGATTTCATTCTCTACTATCTTGGAAGAGAATCAAGCATTTCAAATATCCTCACACAGTTGAATGATGAGAATTTGGAGTAGCCTATTGTTTTCTTTAGTGAAGGGTTCAAGGATAATGAAGATATATATAGCTATGTAGAGAAACAAGTCCTTGCTCTTGTAAAGACTCTAAAAAAATTTAGACATCTTCTCTCTCATAACAAGATCTAATTGTTGGTCCTACCTAAAGGTGTGAAGGAATTCCTCTTGAATAAAGATGTCAATGAGAAATGAGTTGGGTGAATCAATAGAGTCATGGAATATGACATTGATGTTAGGATCACCAAACTTTTTAGAGGCAAAGGATTGTGTGAGAAGATGGCTTCATCTTTTGAGACACATTAGGAGACTTCCCTTTTAATTCAAGATGAATGGCCAACAAAAAATGGAGATTAGAGTGATTGGTTACATAACATGACAACCTTCTTGTTGGGAGGAGGATACCTATAAGGATTAGATAGGGCTAAAAGAAGACATTTTGGATTGAAATCTATTTAATTTATCCTTGTGGATGGATTTCTTTTTAGAAGAGATCTTAATGGAGTCCTATTGAGATGTATTAACCCTAATCAAATTGATAGGTTGATCAAAGAGTTTCACGATGGCCCTAATGGCGGCCACTTCTCAACTAGAATAACAATCATGAAGACCATGAGAGCTAGTTATTATTGGCCAAATCTATTATATGACTATCATAAACATCTAAGGAAATGTGAGAAGTGTGTCTTCTTTATAGGAAATCAAAGATTAGTATCTCTACCTCTCCATCCCATCCAAGTTGACCAAGCCTTTGCCCAATGGGGTTTAGATTTTAATTGTCCAATAAACCCATCCTCTACTGATGGTCACAAGTGGATTCGAATAGCCACAAACTACTTTGCAAGGTGTGGTTAATCAACTTATTACTTTAATAAAAAATGATTTGAAATCCTTTCACAGTGATTTCATGGTCAAACAACATCATGTTTTCACTTAAATTAGTACACTAACTTCATTTAAATTTTTAACCCAGGAGTGTAAACTTGAGAAGATGGCTACAAATTCTATGCTCTAGTTCTTCTTCAAGTCATTATAACTAATACAAAGGAAATACTGAAGGAAATCTATGCTAGCAACTAAAACAACAACTTAACTTAGAGCTTGAAAGTAATGTTGCAAAAGTAAACCTATCTATTCACCTATGTTGTAGGAATAATTCATTGATTCTTTTATCAATGGTTGTAGGAGCAACACAATTCTATCTTGCAACAAAATGAACAAGGAAATGAAATCTATTCTAACAGAATAGCTCACTCAAAAAGTGGGCCTTCTTGGATGAGTGAATAGAAAAAGATGATCAAGAAAAGGGAAATAGACTTGAACTACTCATTCTATTCATTCATGGTGAAGGAATTACACTGGGCAAAAACCTGAATCATACTTGCCTACTATGAAAATAAACTTGACTTCTTTCTTTTTCAAAAACTAGTCTTGAAGCTACAACATATGTTATTTAAAAGAAACTACAACTACTTCCTAACTCTATGATCACTCTATTAATGAGGATCAATTATAGACTCATAATGTTTGAAACCAAATAGCTATTAACCATGAATAAATCTTCCAAGAATATAGTAGGTTGTGGAAGCTACATTCGTGTTGTTCCAATAGAAAGCATATAATGACTTGCTTAACTCACAATGATTTAGCAATCTAGTGGGCTCTGACTTTAATACTGAGGTGCTGACTATTGCTAACTCTTGAATTATCCATGGCAAGTACTAGAAAATCATTCAATGCACACACCACTTCCACATACATATATTTATTTTATCATCAATATTAGAAAAGGTGTAACTTCAAATTACCACTCTTGCAAACCCTATGGCTATAGGAGGAAAACTACCCAAGATGTAGCATAAATGAAGAAACATTTATCAACATGCAACATCACTTCATTATACCATTTTTGTCCATAAATTCAAACAATTATAGCATATTTGAACTATTCATACTTCTACTTAATATCTCATCATATATAGAGCATATAGATGAAAACATAAGTTCATTTTCTTAAAACCATAAAGTCATGATTATTTATGCAAGATAATTGCTCAAAAACAAGATAAAAAAATCTCGAAACAATGGCCTTTCAAAGGCCCATCATTCCCCCTAAGTGAGCTATTGTTGGTCACCAACAACCCTGAAGTTTCTAATTCTAGCACAAACTCTCCAATGACTAGTTGTCCTCTCCCCTAGCTCATTCTTAACATGGTCAAAGTACCCATAGTTTCCTTGAGCCTTCTCCATTGCCAAAATTTTGTTGTCATATCATGATCTTCTACATTATCATTTACTACTAGTTGTGGCTATAGGAGAATAGGGGGTTGATACTTTAATGGAAGCCAATATTTGCACTAATTTCTTCCCAAATCAATATACCATGGAATCCTAATAGTAGCTAGAGTTAAATTTTGAGGAGAGTGGAGTTCTCTTACCCTCAGGTCATGTGGCATCTGTGTCCATATTTGTCTTGAAGCAACAATAGCAGTCTCAACATCTCAAGAGGAGTGTTGTTCCCAATCTACAAAGGCTTGTTCTCTAATTGAGCATACTTTACTTGCTCCAGTAGTGTTGCCTAGAATAGAAATCCAATCCAAAAATGTATGTCTAGAGTGTTGAACTTCTGGTCTCATGAGCACAGGTGTCATCATTTCACTATTCCTATAAGGTGCAGAATGATGTTCCCTACTCATCTCATTCTACATCCAAGACATCACTACTCTCAACTGCACATCCCCTAAATACAAGAGTGAGTTCCATTCTGTGTCATTGGGAACTGCTAAATTATGGAGATATAATTCACACAATAGATTCTTTAAAGGCATTGGAACAAATTGGAATGCATCATAAACTCATGCAGAGTTGCAATAAAGGGATTAAGCTTTTCCATAATCCTAGTCAACTTAAAATTTACAAGTTGTTCTTTAAGAAATAATGCATACACTTGTGATGGTGATTTGCATTCTACCAATTTAGGAATCAATCCAATAACTTGTTCAGTCCTCCTTTTCAAAACTTCATTCTAGTCTGAGCTCTATTTCAATTGATAGCTATATTCATTAATAATATATTTAAACTTTTCATTTTCCAGCTTCCATTGAACTCTTTCCCATAACAACTATTGAAACAAATTGATTCCTACAGACAAAGGTGTGGACAAATTGGGTGGTGGAAATGGTTCCTGGTTAAAAATGTCTATCGATTCAAATGTAAAATGGGGAGTTTTACTAACACTTTTTGGTGTGGAGCATTCTCCTTCTCTTATGACTATTATTGTTACCACATTCTTTTCCTTACTAGATTTGGCTATTATTATGGCTAGTGTGTCTAACCCATCCTAATTGAGCTTTTCCATTACTTCCTCAATAATTTCTTTCCTAAAATTTTTGATAGTCCTCAGAAGGAAGGTCTTCTATAGTCTCACCAATATCTTGAATAATAGAGCTTTCTTCAAATTCCTCAAATGCTTTAGGTTCATCAGACTCCTTATCACTATCAACAATCATGTAGTTAATACTAAGGTCAACTTCAAGTTGTGGACTTTGGTTATTACATTCGTTATCAGCAGCTATTTTTTGTGTCAATTTTTTCTCTGAAGAGGATTCCTTCTCAACCTCAGAAGATTCTAGGTTAACCACTGGAACAAAGGCTTTAGTAACCTTACTCCCCTTAGGAAGCCTTGCACTTCACCTTGTAGCAGGTGTAGACATACATGGAGGATTCTTTTATTTTCTCTTTCTTGTAGACATTTCAACAATAGGTGCTTTAGAAAGTATTTTTGAAACTTCCTCTTCTTGCAAGTGTAGAGTTTCATTATCATAACTCTTATCATCAGGTTATTGTTCTAATTTTTCTTCCTTAGGCTCTACAGCTTTACCTTTTCCTTCCTTAATAGTAGACCTAGTGTTAACAAATGATGGTGTCTTGGGATCACTGGTAGTGTCCTTATTTTTTCTTTTCTTTTTGCTAGAGATACAGGCACCAGCTTTATAGATTCACTTCTTAGCTGGTCTAGAACTAGAGGGAGAGGCTTCAAGAACATTTTTAGTCCTAGGAATGACTTTACAAAAACTAGTAGATGTATTTTCCCTTTGTCCAACCCCTGGGCCTCTAGGGCCAACCAACCTAGACTCTACCTCTTTAAATTGTAAGAACTCTTCCCATGTCCCAATGGATTGATTCTTTAATTCTCTTTCCACAACTAATTTTATCAAGAAATGATGGGAAATAGATTGATCCTTTCCTAATTGTACTAAATAAGGTTGTTTTTTGACAATGTTAAAAAGGAAATTGGGAAGATTTACCTATCAATAATTGTGTCACAGATGAGCCAGAATCTTGAAATGTAGATTATGCAGATATTTGTAATGACCTTCACAAGTGAAGTATTGAATGATGAATATTGTTGGCTAGATAAAATCCAATGACAATGATAGTCTAGATGTACCCTACTTTTTGTCAATATCCAATGGAGGATCAAAATGCACATTGAATAGTGCCCTAGTTGTTCATAGGTCAAAATCTTTTGCCCAATTTTCTCCTTCCTAGATTAACCTAGTGACTTCAGCTACCACTTATTCTTTAAATTCAATTATGAGGCCCTTGACCATTGCAAAACCATCCTATAGGCTGGTAAGAAATTGAAGGGCAACCTCCTCATCAAATCCTTTAAGACTAAGGTAGTAATCTAACCATCCCCTTCTCTGGAACATTTCACAACTGGCTACGTCACCCAACAAAACTTTGTGATCAATTGGTTCATACCACTAGAGACCTCCACCCATTTTTTCTCACAATAGAATTTTGACAAGATCATGGCATTTTCCAGAGTTAAACAATGTCAAGTTAACAAAATTTTCAATATTATGGCACCGAACAAAGAAAATGGCAAACTATCACTTTGTGCTTCATAAAGTTTTTTAATGCACGCAATCTCAGGATATCCTCTCTTAGATTTAATATCATAATTTTCACTTATGTACAATTCTATCACCCCCAACACATTGCCAATTATCATTAAAAGTTTAGTTTCAACTTTAATGTCCTTAACTTCCTTAATGATGCAATCACAGAAGGACGGGTTGATAAACATGACATAAGACAATAGCTTTTAACATTTACATGTGTTTTAGAATTTTTGAAATTTTTGAAAATGAATATTCCACCTCCCCCCCCCCCCAATTAAGTTCAGGCATGGGTCCCACCAAGTCAAGAAATGCAAGAGGAATAAAGTTAAACATGAATTTCTAAATAAAGAGTGAGTAATGTAGGCCTAGTTTTTCACCCTATATAATTTTTCTATGTGCTCTATAGTTGAAAACCTTAGTCTCATGTTTAAAATTATCAAATTTGTTAAAACCCTAAATGAGATCATTAAAAAAATCATAAACCCTTGTTATTGTGTCCTAGCTCTCAAACAAATGGAAAGTAATATTTTATAAAATGCATAGGAAACTTTTATCCTAAGTTTTCATTTTTACATTTTTCCATGTTTATTTTTAAATTACTTTTCTAATTTAAAATTTTCTTTCTGGTAAACCTTTCCTTAACCATGGTTTCACTTTTGTTAATTCCTTAGTACTTTGCAAATTATTTCAACCACTATGGTTTACTTTTATCAATCATTGATCTTCAGAAGATCAATGATGACCACATGCCCACATTGAGAATTTGTTTGAACTTTAGCAAATATGGGAATGTGTCTGTTTGACACATTGCATCTAGTGACAAAAGATCTTTAATGCACCGCAAAGAAATGGAGGTGTTAGAACTTTTTCAAAGTTGTCAGAGCACATTGAAGTTTTCAAGTAAATTCATTGGTCAAATTGAGTAGTGGGGTCATCTTTTGGTATCATATCATTGAGTTTTTGATCTTGGGAAGATCTACAGTTGGTGTATTACTACTTCATGAGGATGCAGGAAGTTTAGTTGAAGTGATAAAGCACCCCAGTGACATGTGTATTCTATGATGTCATGTAGTATGTTAAAGTAGTTCAAAAGGTATGAGATATATACGTCGTTGATCTTTGTAAGATCAATAGAAAATGCTTGCCTACAATATGAATATGGTCAAAGTTTAGTTGAAGCAAGGAAGTTCCTTCTTTCTATGTGTCCTTAGATGAGGTCATGGTCCCAGTTTCAAAAAGGTGACAGTATGATTAGTAGTTGGCAACTATCAAAACAAGTCAGAAAAAAGCAATGTAGTTTATTGGTTGACCTTGCTGACTGGATCATAAAAGGAATGAAGTTTGTGCATTGTTGATCTTGGGAAGATCAACAGACAATGCATCTGCACAATATGAAAATGATTGAACTTTAACTAATGTATGGAAGCGTCTTCTTGCCATGTGGACAAGTGGGTTCAGTTACTCAGAAAGTTGCCTAGTCATGCCAGGGTGGAAGAGTGTGGTGATATGGAACATGATGATTGGTGGGATGGTCCATATGTTTGCTAAGCTAGAAAGTGATTGTACTAGTGGGCCTGAGATTTTAAACCTAGAGTTATGAGGGTAAAAGCACAAACCTGTGTCACCCTTTTGTAAAGGAAAAGGCTAACCAAAGGATAATTGTTCACTTTCAATGACATAAAACTAGTATTATTATTTGAAATTTGAAAATGTAATAAATTAATAAAATGTATAGAAATGGATAAAGTTTAGGATTATAGTTTTTAATAATTATTTAGAATAAGAATTGATATATTTTCCTAATTTTTATAGATAATTTTTTAGCTGTTGAAAAACACTAAAAATTAGGGGTCTAGTTCCCACCACAAAACTATATGGAAATAAATGTATTTCCATTTGATCTCAGACTATGTTATAGATAACATTTATAGCTACAACAATCAAAAACAAAAATCATCTTTAGACCTATATTTTCTCTTTTATAATGATTCAAATTTCAACTCATTTCAAATTGATAGTTTTCATCTCCCACCACAATTTTTAAAACAAATCTATTCAAACTAGAAGAAAAATTATACATTCTAGAAGAGGACTCTCTCCTTTAGAATGTCATATAATTTTTAAATTTTTTTGATATGATTTAATATTTTTTTCTTTCTCAAAATTGCTATCTTTTATATTGTTAAAATACATGCTTATAGAATTTTTTAATTACAATATACTATATGTAATTAAAACACTATAAAATTTATATGAGAATATTCTTGACTTTGAGCTCTATAAAATGGTGTTTATATGTTGTTTTAAAAATATCAAAAAAATGAGTAGGAGTTATTGAAATGCCACTTTTCTAAAATAATTTTATTTCTTTAGTAATTCGATACAAACTAGTATAAACATGCATTTAATAGACATTTCCAATTGGAAAAGTGTGAGACCATATAAAACTTAGCTAGAATGAATTAATTTAGATTATATGTTTGAAAAAACTTGATTTTTGGATAGAAATACTAAAATTCAATCATTCTGATAAGTCAGCTTGAAAGGTGACATAGATTTGTACTTTTACCTATGAAGATAGAAGGATCTTTTATGATCATTGATCTTTGGAAGATCAATGAATGGTGTTTCACCACTTTGTGAAAGTGCCTATACTTTATGAAATATGGGAATGTGCCTTGTTGACATGTGGAAATTTTTCAAGAGGTTTAGCTTAGCCATTCTATTTTCAAATCAAGTCGTCTAATTCTTCATGATCGATGGTGGGAATTTAAAATTCACAATGCAGCATATAATTTATTATTTGATTGTTGAAGCATTAAATCTTATCAATTTTGTCTCGTTTAAAGCTTAATACTGTAATAAAATTCCAAATTCAAAGCTAAGGGAAAGATTTTTTTAGGGGTTTTAACACATCACAAAGTAATTTACAAATAGAAAAAAGCAAAGAAAAGGCAGGTAAGTCATCTAAACTTCTAAAAATTAAGAAATTATGATTGCAATAGGGCAAATTGTAAAAATTCCTCCACACAAGGATTTTTCTAGACAAGTACATTACTGAGGGCAATTCACAATGATTTTCTAGAACTACCACGCGTAGAGTACTTATTCCAAAAAGCCCTAGGTTACTGGTTGGTGAGGGTTTCTATGAAAAGGAAAATTGGTTAAGGGATGCAGAAGTATCTACAGGAGGATTAGAGCTTTTTAGGAAATGGTTTGCAGAGAGGAAATTGGATACTCCAATAAGCAATGTCTAGGAATTTGACATAGGTAAATTGATTGTCCCCAGAGTCTTTTTTGATGATGATCTATTGGTAGACATGGCGAAGAAGTATGATCCAATTAGTAGAGTGGTAAAGAATCATGTAGGAGATAACCTTTTTAGGGTTTCACCTAAATCGATCAGAGTGGTTTTTAAATTGAACCCTAATCATGTTGTTCATGAGAAAATTGACATGGAAGACCTTCAAGCTAGATATGAAATAAACGGGGGGGGGGGGGCATTACAATAGCATTTTGTTAAAATTTGATCATTTCTCTTGGTTACACAAAATACCCCTGAACCCTTATTGAAACAATATTCTAATCCTAGGGCACAAGCCTTGTACTTTTCTCTTTGTAAGATTTTTGGTATGGATGAACAAGATCACATTCTAGGCACTATTGTCCTCATTATTTCTCAAACTCTTCAATATGGGATGAGCTCAATTTTTTATTTTTCTTCTTTCTTGGATGAAGAAATTCATAATGGCTTGATTAGAATAGAAAAGGCTAAAGTTAACAAGCCCTTTTGTTGGTATTCAATGTCAATGTATATATTCTTATACAAAGGAGTTACCTTTTTCTACAAGGAGATGAAATTGGAATTAGAAAGAGATGGAGATAGAATCCCTATTTAGTTATGGAATGTAGACATGACATGGGACATAACTGATGCCAGCTTTGTCAAATTTGACAGATACTTTGCCTCTAGGCTCAGATTGTTGTTAGTAGGGGATAGCCATAGAATACCACAGTCCCTACTAGAATTGATAAAACATAAAGATCATGCTAAAAGGCTACTGGTGAGTCATAATTTGGAGGATATTATTCCATATATTGTCTCTACTATTTTCAGAATTTATGGTTTTTTGAGAAAGCCACATGTGTGCTAGCATGAATGTTGATGCTATGGGGGAGCATTGTAGAACATTGATATGATGACTGTGTTTGTCATTGATGACAACATAGTAATAAGTTTGTAAAGACTAACAAAGTATTAGACTGTAATTTTTGTATTCAAAATAATATATTACTTGCCTATCTATGTGTAGTTTCTAGTGCATACTACATCATGTCTTTGTTACAAGGGTAAGTGCATAGAACCTAATTTGATAGTGTACTGGCCACTGATGACATCAAAGAGTGCACATGTAAGGAAGTCACACGTGTGAAATTTTGTTTATAACTATGAGCTAATAGAATTAATTAAATGTGTATTCATTTAATTAACATATTGAAATTTTGTGGGAAGCTAACTTAAGGATTTATTTTTGAGCATGGTCTAAAGGAAAGATGTTTTATGTGTTTAATAATAGATATAGAGAGTAGATGAAACTTGCAAATTAATGAGCAGTACAGAAAAGTGACTTACCAATGCGTGTAAGTCACCTTAAGGGTTATTGTTACTTAGTACAAAGTTCCAGATCTAATTGCATGGTCTGAAGGAGAAGTCTGACGTACTGGACAAAGGAAGAAGTAAAATCTTGTTTCACATCTATTATTTTGAAAGGAATAATATTGAGGTTAATTGGATAGTGGGTTCATTGATCTAATCTTGAAGCTATTTGGATAGTGGGTCCAACTATCTTCCACAACTCCTAACAAGGTTGGAATCTCCTAACAGGGATTCAAAGTCTCCTAACAGGGACTCTTTGTACTAAATGTTTTAATAGACTCCTAAAAAGGTCCATCCTCTAACAAGGTCAATTTATATTAGTGCATCATCTTGTGGGCATCATTCCCATTGGGGTTTTCCCTCTAATAAAGGGTTTCCCTAGTCAACATATCTGGTGTAATTGTTTATGTGTATCTTTATGGTTGTTCTTTACTTTGGTTGAATGGTTAAGTTTGTTTAAAGAGGAAAAATCTTTTAATTGTTGAATAATTGATTCACACCCCCCCCACCCCCAACCGCCCTCTTAGTTATATTCATGGACTATTGTTTCTAAAAATGTGCTACCATACCAAGTACCTTTGAAGGTAGGGATTACTGAATTATTATGCCAAATCAGATTAGTTTAGGAAAGGGATTTGCTAGGAAAGTCTAAAGGTACTTTCTTTCAAATGATTACTATTATTCATAATTTTATTTTTGTTTTAAATGGCTGGAGAAACCTAGGGAAGTTCTTGGATAGATATCAGATGGCTCAAACTCATGCCCACTTTGTAGACCCAGAGGGATTTTATGACCCCCTTAGAGAAAGAAGTAAGGCTAAGGTTCAGATGTAGATTGTATATTTTTTTAAGGAAATAATCAGAAATAAGTTCTCACTACAAGAACAAGAGCTTATAAAGGAAAAATGGATAGTTTACAATAAAGTCTTGGATTCTATAAATACTTCTGAACCAAAATATGATCCCTTAGTAGATAAAAAATATTGGGGCATGAAGATAGATGTTAATGAATATCTTTGTTGGGATCATGTAAACACTGAATGAGAAGAAAGAAATCATAACAAAAACATACCCAGACAAGGCTATTAAGGTGGAGAGGAGGTTGACAAGTAGAATGATTGTAACCCTAGGGCAATATACATTGCAAAAGAGAATCAGGTATGTAGTGGCCAGGAATATACAGTATGTCCCTCCATACAAGAGGCCAAGGTCTAAAAGCCCACCTGACACACATGCCCCCAAGAAGGAGATGTTAGAGAAAGGATCATCTTCTCATGTGGAAGAATATTCACCTACCTAAATTCCACTCAGAATAGATGATGAATCATCTTTGAGAGAACAGCTGAGGTAAATTGGAGGGGAAAAAGATGTTGTGGTCACAATTGTTGACATTGAAATAGAAGTACTAGAAGAGCCTCCTATGCCATCTTTTGATCTTACTATTGCAGATTATAGAGGCAAGGAATTAGACCCTATAATAGCACAAGTTTCCCAAATTTTTATTGATGATGAAAGTTTTGTGAGATCTAGAGCTTTTGCCCATTTTTTGTGGAGGAGGAATATCAATAATTTTGAGAATAAATGATAGCAAATTAAAACAGAGCAACCTAATAAAGAGGACTCTGAAATAGAAAAGGAAGTAAAAGATAATTTTATGGAAGAATTTTCTCAAATGACCACTGAAGGGGGAAGAAAACTATTGAAGGAATTAGGAGTTTTAGTTTTTCCTGAATGAGATATTGCCAATGCCATGATTTTTGATGTTGTAAGGAAGGCAAAAGACACTCAATTCAAGAGTGAAGAAGAGATGTTGAAGGAACACAAAGGGTTGAAATATAGTAATTATCACCAAGAATTTGTGATATGGTCCATTGAAAAAAGGGACAAAATGAGGATACAAGAAATATCAAGTGTTGAGCATACAGAAAGCCTCATTGTGTACAAAGTAGAGGAGTTGGATAGTGAAAAAATATCAAAAATGACTAAGAAAATGGTGGATATTTGGGTGGTGGTTTGTAAACAGGATAAGAATAAATTCCTTGAGCTCAATACAAAATTTGAAGAAATATTGAAAGCATATGAAGAGAGAGGGAACAAGATAAATCAGTTGGAGACTTAGGTAGCCTAGATGGACAAGCAACTAGGAAAGAGAAAAGTGGGAGAGTCAAGTCGGCTCCAGATTACTTATCCTCACCCCCCAATTGAACCATTCAAGTAAAATCCTATTATAGAGCTACTTGATACCCCAAAGAGGCCAGAATTCTATACTACTGAGGAATTTGAATAAGAATAGAATAAATTTTGGGCTTTACATATTGAGTTGAATGATTTGTATGAAGATAAAATCTGGAAAACAATCTTATATCTAGTAGATAAGATTGAACGGCCAACATTCCATGAACAATTGACAAAAATAATGGAGATGTTGAAAGAAATAAAAGATGGTGAGGATGCTTTGAAACCCATCATGAGTAAATTTGGCAGTAGGGATAAAGACACCACCCTTTTATATGTTTCAATTATTACTCTATCTTGTGAAAAAATAGAGAAAACCTTTTATATGACCAATGATCTATCTAATTTTGATGAGAAAAGGGTTGCAATACAAAAGAGGATAATAATTTTCTTTTCTAAATATCTTGTTGAAAAGTTGAAACTCTTTCCCCATGCACTTAGGAAAATAGATGAATTGAAAGAAAAGGAGGACTGGGGCAAAGGATTAAATGATCTATTATGTCTTAGGATAAATGGAGTTATAAGTGAAAAAGGATATGTGCTATGGGAAATGATAGTTGAAGAAATTATTCAAATACAATTATTCTATAACTCCATTAGAGAAGATTTTGTTAAGATCAATAAGTTAGGAGATCATGTGATTAAAAAGCAGTGACATGTTCTAAGTTTTGATTGGCCAGATGACACAATTTTCAATAAATAGATGGAGGATTTTGTGCATTCAAAGCAGATAGTGATTGGACAAACTGATGAGGAAGAAATGGACCAATATGAGATGAAACTAACATATTAGTCTAAGTAGAAGAAGATAAAGAAGAACAATCAACTATAGTGATAAGCACAATGGTTCAAAATGATGACATGGTAACTAAAGAATCATATATAACTATTGTTTTAACAGAACATGATGATGTGGATGGGGAGCCTAAAGTTGAAGTGAAATTACAAAAATGAAGGCCAGGTCCATCACAATCAGTTCTATTGGCTACATCTTCTAAGGAGCTACAACAGCAATACATCTAATCATTAACTTCCTATCAATAAAGAAATCCAAGAAAAAGGTGCAATAGAATGTAGTCCGACCAAAGAATTTTCATGATGAAATACATTTTGTTGTATTAATTTTTGTCTTGTGTGATAGCAACTATGTAAATATCTTCTTGTCTTAAGGACAACTGTCAATATTCTCTATGGCTAAAGGTTGTGGCATCTCACACTATATAAGTGAGATTCCAAGGCTAGAGAAAAGGTCTGAGTCATTACATAATTTTAGTTTTTCTAAGCTATGTTAAGTCCAATTCTTAATACAAGTTTTGTGATGTATTTTCTCTGCAAGATCTGAGAATACATTAATGTTACAGGATCATAGTGTCTTATCTTGAGTTGTTTTGAGTTCTATTTCAATGTTATATTATTTTAAAGGAGAATAAGTACAAAGATGAACCATCCCAACACCTTTTCTCTCTAAATATTGTCTCCATTTTTATTATCTTGTTATTTTGACATTGTATGACCAAAGCTCATTCAATTAAATATAGCTAGGATAGGTTTTATATCAATTCACTATTTCTTTTAATTCAATGAATTAAGTAGATGCTTTAGTGAATATGATAGGATCTCTAGACAGTAAGAAGGATATGTGTAAGAATGAGTTTTAGTGAGAATTGCTAATAATATTGATTGTAATGTAATCAATTAGGTCAAGAAATTGGATAGACTCTGAATCCCAATGGATGAGGCACTGATCCATTATTTCAATTTGCATATGGAAAGATCATAGAAGGATATCAAGAAAACTCCAAAAATCAATATCAATTTTACTTTAATTGTATGAAGAATGTCAAATCTGGTCAATACTTATATACATTTGATATATGAGTCTTAGTTAGCTAGTTTTACCCATAATTATTTGTAGACTTGAGAAGAATTATGACCAATCTATTGTAGGGGACAAGAATTTTAATAGAATGTCAAGAAATGAATGAGATTTGAAAGTAGTATCAAGTTTTCAATTTCTTATTCCTTAGGTGCACCCATCTTGGTTTTGCAGAGCCAAAAAAGTAGAAAATCTTTCATGATTTTGTTGAAGTTGGGTCCAAATGTGAAGAACATATAATTGTTTATAGGAAAGTAGCTAATCCTTAGGTTATTTTGATCTTAACTATCTTGGTATTAAGTATTTTGTTACTTAATAGTGTAAAAAAACCAACAAGTAAAATAAAATATATGTAAGAGTATGTGGCACATACCTAGTAGGTGCTACAAGAAAGAGTTCTAAAAAAGATCATCAAAAATGATGGAGTGATGGGATGAGGTGGAAGGATAGAAAAGAGAGAAGTCGAGATGAGATGCAAGATGAAGAAATTAATTTTGAGAAGCAAGTGTTTATTATGAAAGTCTTGAAAGAATTTAAGATTTTGTAGTAGTTATGGTAAAAGACCCAAATTTTTCAACTGTAGGAACAAGGATATCTCTGGTATGCTAAAACTATTGTAGGAACTACTCGCGACTTACTAGTTTGTTGTAGAGCTTGAGGTGATTCCCATTGACAAGTAACTTTAATCAAACAGGATCAATAGTGGAAAATTGGACCACTCCATTTGGAAATATAGCAACAATTTCAAGGTCCTAACCAATGAGTCTCAAACTTGTCTGGATTGTGTTGATACTTGGAATCATAAAGAAGTGCCCAATCCCCTATAGAAAACACCATATCTTTGATAAACTTATCATGCCATTATTTCTATTGATGTTGGATGATTTTGGTGTTGTTTAATGTAGATTTGCATCATTCATCAAGACCATTCAAACTCAGGATTTGATCTTTTTGTGCAATAGTGAGTTCCATACTAAGCTGCAAAGTGATCCTCAAGGTTTTGTATTCAAACTCTATAGGCATGAAAGTGTACCTCCCATAAATGAGCTCAAAAGGAGTAAAACTTGTGGTAGATTTCTAGGTGGTTCTATAAGCCCAAAGAGCTTTAGGAAGGCTTGGTGCCCAATTCTTCCTATGAAGTGCTAGTAGTTTGGTGAGAATGGCTTCCAGTTCTCGGTTGGTAAACTCTACTTGCCATCATCATCATTCTTGATGACATCATCATTTATTAATTATTTATTTATTTAATTAATTAATTTATTTTTATGCCATTAAATCCCTTTATCTTAATTAAAAATATTTAATTAAGAAATCCGTCCCAAAAATGTTTAAATCTTATTTAAACATTATTTCCTTATTTATTAATTATTTAATTAATAAATTGACCAAAAAACTCAAAATAAATAAAAAAATTATTTTTTGCCCAAAACTTGGCCAATTTCCTTATGACCAATAACCTCTTCCAAAATCTTCTAATCCTTCTTTAATTTTGATTAAAGGCTAATCCCGTCATTTCCTACCCCTAATCCCAACTCAAAATATTTAATCAAGATTAAATATTAATCCTCATGTTTATTAAAAAAGTTTTAATAAATATCTCCTCAACCCAAACCCTTGAAATAAATAAAACTTTATTTATTTCCTAAAAATCTATTTTATCCTCATCCTAAGAAGTTCTAGACTCTTCTAGAAAGTCTTCATCCTCATCCTAGGAAATTCTAGACTATTCTAGAAAGTCTTTATCCTCATCCAAAGTCTAGACTCTTCTAGAAGATGTCTTTAAAACTAATCCTAATCCTCTCCTAACCTTGTCACATTCCCTAAACATGAGTTAAAACTTCCTAACCCAAGCCAAAGTTAACAAATATCTCCTCCTTCACCCACCCTCATTAAATGCCATCCACTTGCCTATCCCTAAGCTAATCCTAAACCATCCTAATCCATCCTCTAATCATTTGCACAAGCCTAAGAAAGCTTAAAACCATCCTAATCAAGTCCAAGTCGAAATTGCTCTCATCACCCTCAAAATATCTCAACCATAAAACTTTATGAAGTCCACTAGGCCATAAATGACTCTTCCAAGCCCTTTTATTGCTCTTACAAGTCATTATGAGGGTCTTTATGAAGATTTTATCCCTTGAGCCTCCTTTGTTGACTCATCCTTCCCCTTTCCTCCATCCTCTCACCATGTGACATGTGTCACTCCTTGATTGGCTGTAAGAAAGCACAATCCATGTGCTCTCCTCTCATGCAATCTGAGCCCTCCATGAGCTTTTTCCCATCCTTGCATCTTAGCCCTCAATCCCTCAAGCCTCTTGCCTATAAATTGGATCCTTCCCCTTTGCAAAATAACACAATCCATGAAGTAAAGTCATAATGCCATTTTGAGAAGCCATTTTACATCAAAACCATACACTCACACCCAAATTCCAACTCCATTTGAAGCCCTTTTTGAAGCATAAGCTTGAGCATACATCCTATCTATTTAGACAAAGCCACTCAACAAGAGAGCTTCTTATTGAGAGAGCCATTAATGGCTCATATTCTCAATTGAGAGCTCATCTTAGTCTATCTTGAAGTTTATGAATTTTGTTTAGTTTGTAGAAGCTTTATTTAAATTTGGTTTCTATTAGCATACTAACATTGCTCATATACATTTTGGCACGCCCGGTGGGACCCCGCATGGGTCATCTTCATTAGCTTTTTTAGTCAAGTTTTGTATGTCATTTTCTGATTTTGGCTAATTTTGCTTGTTTTTGTGATTGGTAGGATTGTATAAATTGGTTTTGTAGGTCCACATGAGCATGAAGAGGACAAAGGAACTCATAGTAAATCTCATAGTGTTTGCAGATTTTTCAAGCTTATAGGTGGACAAAGAACTTGGAATTCTTCTTCCTCTTCTTGTCTATATTCTTCTTATTCCATCTACTTCTTCTTCTTCTTCTTGTGGGAGATCTTGGCCTTTTTTTTTTAAGGAAGCAAAATCATACACACTTC